>OX637785.1:2321750-2693078 GCA_951802395.1 Volvariella surrecta
GTAAGCGTTGGCCAAAAGTCCCTCTCCTGCCCGGGTCCACAAATGGCATAGAAGAGATCGAACAGTCTCTCGGGAGCACCCTCGTTCTTCCCTCTTACACGCAAGGATTCATCAAATTCATGAGGGAAGAGCTCTATCCAACTCCAGATAGCGGCTCGAAGGGGAGCTGCAACAGCAACCCTCGCCTCTGGCCTCATGCTGACCATTAATGAGGAAAGCGCTATACGAAGAAACAGAGAAGCGCGACCCAACGTTAGTGCGTTGCGGGATCATTGGGACAGGAATACACATACTATTCATGAGAAGGATTATCCTTGGCCTGTCCAGCGCGCTGTGGGCCATTATCTTGAGATCAACCGTGTCAGGAGCATCCTCATTACTGCTTGCAAGCAGATCAAATTTGGCACGAAGTCGGTCGAACACGACATCCCAGTTTGAGGTGGATATCTGGAAAATGATACGGCCAGCATATTTGGCAATCAAATCATTGACAGGAAAGGGGGATGAAATCATCGACATGTGGGTCTTTTCATACTTCGTAATGGAAGTAGGGAGATGAATTGTGGATCTGATTGTAAGTTTCCCCGACCCAAAGGAATTAGAGGAGGGTTGAGAACGAAGCCCGCGTTCTAGCAACATCGCCGATGGGGGTGTGGGTGTGGTTTTGGATTGATTGGCAGTCGGTTCAGATGGAACGGTATTCATCGTCTCGAAATCTCGAAAACTGATATCAGATGACTGACTGGTCAGCATCAAGGGGTTATCTGCAGACGCGGTTTGTCGAAGGAAGAGGACCATCACGCTCAGCACGTATTTCGCGCAGTTTTCGTCCAGAGGTGTGGATTCCATTGAGACTACTGTGCCAGACGCTTCGGAATTCATAGAATGAGGAGCGGTGCGAGCCGATGCTGAATCAGGTGGAGGAGCTAGGGGTGATGATGGACTTTGTGGTTGAACACCAGAAGGTGATATATCAGTTCTGGAATCATGGCTCCAACGAGACGCGAGGACGACGTAAAGTATCTTGAGAACGAAGAGCTGCGACTGCAGAACTTCGATTGACCAGCCATTGTTGGGATCAACTTGCTATGGGACGGATTAAATCCGAGTTCTTTTTATCCGAGAAAGACCGACCAAAAACACACCTTGGACAACCGATCCAACAACTCGCTCAAAGCCCAAGCAATAACATCCAACGAGTCGCCCGCAAGATCTGTGAGAGATTCAATGGCTTGTTGCGTGGTGCTGTCTGCCTCCAAACGGTCGAGACTGAGACCAGAATTGCAGGGTAGCTAGACGAACGAGCGAGCTGTCTGAGTCGCTGTACCTACGAATAACGTGATTCTTACCTTGTGTTTGAGTCGATTTATGAGGATTTGAACGATCTTCTGCTGAGCTGTGGGAATAGCACTAAGTGAAAATGAAGAGGGTGGTTGAGGATTATGGTAGATGGTATGAGACTCGTTGACTCTGTGTATAACGCGCGTCGTCGTTGTGGTGACAATGATTGGACTGGCCATTGGTCCAATGGATGCAGATGGCCGTCTCAGAGGCATGATTGGAGGTTGAAGGCGGTGAATGGTGGAAAAGGTTCAAGCGTGTTTCGCTCAAGCACGCTTCCAGTGAGCTCCAGGGACGACTAGGAGGAGGTCCAAGGACCAACTGTCCCGCAACAAAGAGCGAGGGAAACAGGGAGAGCAGCGCAAGGAGCGTTGAGGGAGCTATTACACAAAGATTTAGGGCCACACGGTGGTTTATTGCTTAGTCATCAGCCGTCTCTTCGCCACGGCCATTGAGTGGTATAACCGAGGGTACATTTATTTAGATTACAGCTGTCCCGCCTTTAGTCTTATGAATACATAGGCAACCAATTTTATTCATTTTGCCTTCTAAACACTAGTCTCGTTTCCCCTCAGATGGCCAACAAAGTGATCGTGATATACGACCATGCGAAATGCAGATGGGGACATCGCATCCCTGAATCGATGTGTTTGCCTATAGCTATATGATGCAGGATAAGCTGGTGCAAGCTCGCGTGAGCCAAGAGTAGTCCTGCTCGTGTAGATACATCTGCCCGCGTGGTTAATCAAGCCAACGCCCGGGCTGGTGATTGCGGTTGGACTTCTAGCTATTTAAATTAGCCTTTAGTGGCGTATAGCAACCGCGACAACTTCACAGTGTCACGCTTATAATTCACTCCTGCGATGGACCTAGGGACGTGAATGGAACTAACCAGACAGGGTCATAACTATCTGGCTGAAGTGAGAACATTCCACTGCACACAACTTGGACGCCTTCACCCGACGCTTATACAAGCGAAGCTGAATCTGCTGACAGGACAATGGTTGACCTACCTGAAAGCAAGCGCTAGCCGGGATGGGCGATGATGCACTCACTACTACAAATGCATCATTAGACGAGATGGAGCTACCACTTGTCGAACGTAATCAGTAGATTTACTAAGTACGCTTTCTAATCCCCATATGGCCCATGCGTCGACGCCATCATGCGAGCGATACGTCAGGAAGAGATGTCCCGGCAAGAGGTCAGCATAATTCAGAATTGAAGCAAGCGCCCAGATTTACGTTGCTTAGCCAAACACAACGTCAACCACGAAGCTTTACAGAAGGTGCACCGCCACCAATGGACCCTTATGGGTCCACAACAGCCGAAGAACAGGTCAGCAATGTAGATCCACCATCTTACTTCCTACCAGATGCAGCAATTCCCATCACATCAGAGCATTGTTCAGCCCTTACGGAAAGCTGGCAAAGCTATCCATGCGAATGTTGCCCGACAAAGCGGGCCACGGAAATTTGTGGGGAACTCCGAAAGGTGAGTGGCGACCGGCACTTGCTATGTGGGTATAAGGATCAGTATCAAAATGGTAGAGATGAAAGGATGAATGCCCTCCGATTTCAATCCCGGCTGTAGTCCAAAGTGTACTCAGGGGGCGCGGGAACTCCGCAATTGTTTTTCCCTACTCCGCATTTCGAATTTGAAACCCTCGGCGAGCTAAAAAGCGACCACGAGAGGCTATTCTGTTGATACCTCTTCCCACCCATATCCTCCCCTTCCTGACCACCATTGTCAATCCAGCAAACGCGTCCCATCGCTCTTCGCTGCTGTCGTCATCCGAATTATCCGCTCTTCTCTTGCTCTCCAGTCACTGTTCGTTCAAAGCTTGCTTATCTGCTCGTTTCTCGCTATTTAAAAAACTTTTCGATCTTCTTCTGCTCTCTCCAAAATTTCGTTCCACGCTTTAGTGTTCGCAGTTCTTTGCTATTGCATCGGAAACTTTAAACTCTTCTAATACCTTCCCTCACTTTCTTGCACGGTGTTCCAACTTGATTCCTCACCCCCTTCCAACAATCGCTTATTTATCCCCGCGCCACCAATGTCCCGTCTAGGGGAGATTCAGGATTTTGATCAGCCCCCTGGCTTAACACCATATCGTAATGCTGGTGTCATAATGGAAGGACAGCCTAACGGTAATCATATGTCCCAAGATCGCCGACAATCGCAGTTCATCACTAGTCACTCGTGGAATTCTCCTCGATCGCTCAGCATGCAAGAACGAGAATTTGGACTTGCTCTCAGTGACCTACCTCTTGGACCAAACAGACACAATCCCTCCACCTCCAAGTTACAATCCACCGCTCAGCCTTTCTCTTCCTTGAACCACAACAACTCTCTCCGCCCTTCTCCCCCTCTTATCCAGTCTACCCAGAGTACCTTGTATAACACTTCCCTCAACGACCGTGATTCTCACACCGTGCGTAGCATACCTACCAATAATTCTTCCCTTTCATCTTCTCCCGCCAACAACAACGCCGCCCGCTCTACTCTCTTGTGGGGCAATATCGAACCTTGGATGGATGAAGAGTATGCACGCCAAGTCTGTAGCCTCATGGGCTGGGACCCAGTAAATGTAAAGGTACCGCATCCCCCTCCCGATTCCGCCACAGGTCAACAAGCAAACAATCCTGGGTATTGTTTCCTCACCTTCCCTTCTCCTGCCCACGCGGCTTCTGTTCTCGCTCAGATCAATAATGGCGGGAACGGTTCTCCAATCACTATGCCCAATTCTTCCAAACCCTTTGTCCTCAATTGGGCATCATCCGTACAAACGCCAACCGCTTTGGCCCCTACGCTCCCTTCCAATGCAAATACTCTCCTTCCTGTACAGCAGCCACAACCTCAATATCAAAAAGAGTATAGTATTTTTGTCGGTGATCTCGCTCCAGAGACCTCGAACTCCGATCTGGTCGCCGTGTTTCGCAACCCTGTCCTCGGGCTCCGTAATGACAGGGAGCCCAAGTTTATACGTCCATTCTTAAGTTGTAAAAGCGCCAAAATTATGTTGGATCCAGTGACCGGCGTTTCACGAGGCTACGGATTTGTCAGGTAAGCACAAAACCTGCTCTTCAATTAGATTGCCTTGTTGATACAGTTGCCTAGGTTCACGGATGAAGCGGATCAACAACGTGCACTGATCGAAATGCATGGTTTATATTGTCTATCTCGCCCAAGTAAGCTAAAAACGCTGTTTTAACACGCGCATATGCTCATGTTGTCTTAGTGCGCATCTCGCCTGCTACGGCTAAATACAAGCCCCCTCAAATATCTTCACCGCTGGACCTCCCACAAATCCAGTACCCGAATAGCCCCTTGGAACAGCAGCAACCAGTCACGATTGCGCTTCCTTTGCCCGGCAACAATCAAGCAAAGAGTGTTTCCACGCCTATCGCATCTACGAACTCCAATTCCTCACTTGTAACGGCAGGCGTCCCGACTTCAGGGTCTGGATCTTCAATTGGTGGTTCCAATTCCAGCGGTTCTGTCAATTCGACAACTGCATCAAGCTCCAGTGCACCTTCGTCCTTGTTAGGCTCAGTCACTTCTGAAGATATCGTCAATCTTCCTCAGAGCGTTCTCGCTCAGATTGCCCAGCAGGTTGCTAACGGCGAAATCCCGGCTTCTAGACTTGGTGCTGGAAATTACGGAAATGCCATCAACGCGGATGCACAAGTAAGGCAGCAGACGAATTTAGGTGAGAAGACTTCGCCCTAATATGACTTCACCGTCTTATTGAGGTCTGCTAAAGCTCGGGCTATTCTCGGTAATCTCATTGGCCCCAATGGTGAGCAATTGACTTCGACCGACCCTTACAACACGACTGTGTTTGTGGGCGGGTTGTCACCCTTAATTTCCGAGGAGACTTTAAGGACCTTTTTCGCACCGTTTGGTGATATTCATTACGTATGTTTTTTTTGCCTTGTAGGTCTGCCAGCATATAATGTATTGACGCTTTGTATTGTTAGGTCAAGGTCCCTGTTGGCAAACACTGCGGTTTTGTCCAATTTGTTCGCAAGGCAGATGCCGAACGCGCAATTGAGAAAATGCAGGGTTTCCCAATTGGCGGGAGTAGGATTCGTCTGAGCTGGGGACGCAGCCAATGTACGCCTTCTGACGTTTTCGAGCCTATATATGCATTGAACAACTTTCAGACAAGGCTGCTCAAGCTGCTGCGCAGGCTGCTCAAGCAGCCGCGCTTCAGGCACAATATACCAATGGCCCAACGCCTATCGGAGCGATGTCTCAAGAGCAAGCCCTTCAACTTTTGCAGAAGTTTGCGATGACGAGTTATCTTAACAATGGACTTGGAACTGGGACCAGCACTGGTCTCAGGGGCAATGCAGACGCAGGTATCACATTTACTCAAACTTCTACCCCCTTGCTCGATGACAAACTCCGGGCCTCTCTTCTTGCTTCCTGTGATGAAGGAACTGGTTCATACGAATACAACTCCAACCCATTCATAGTGCGCCAAGATAGTCATCCTTTCGCTCAAGAGTCGCAACGTGCCCAGCCAGTTTTCTCTCCTTTCTCGCCCGATCCGACAACTCAAGGGCCCGAAACCGATCGTCATCAATCTGTCCCTACGTCACGATCAGAATCACTGACCCAACTCTCTAAAGGATTCTCGACGACATTCTACCCGAATCAATCCACCGACATAAAGCTCAACAGCGCGAATACCTCAAGCACGCTCAATAGGGTGTCCCCTACTTCCACTCGTCCTCCGAGTGCTACACGATACAGCTCGTTCTTGGAACCCTCCAATTCATCCTTCCAGGTTAGTAGGAGAAACGATGCTGCCATTTCTCGTCCAAACTCTGGGTCGACTGGGCGTTCCGATCGTGACAGCACCCAAGACCTTGATGCAATGCAAGATCTGAACGGCACCCTCGCGAGCTTGGACTTGGATAGGGACCATCGCGTTTGGAAGTCACCGGCTGAGGGAACCACTGCTGCCCAACAATTCCGCCCATTGACAGAGAACTCGCCTTAGAGCGACGACGAGGGGCACACAGACCGAAATTTGTCATCACTTTGAGTGCGAATCCACCGCCGTGTAAACCACATACCGTCATTCCTGCATCAAAAACCTATTCAACACCTCATTCAAGCCATCGTTTTGTTGTCACCAGATTTATATATTCGACGAACCACCTACAATTTTACGCTGCATCTTCTTATTTACCATAGGGCAATTTCTCTTCTCTTTTTACAGCACAATCTTCGCGGTTTGTATCCATTACTATCCCCACGTTTCGGTGCCTATCTTTTTCGCTCCACCCACCGATATATACGCCTTATCTTTCAGGCATGACTCCCGCTGTTTCCATTCCCATCACGTTCCTCGTGATCGTTGAACAGACTAATATCTTATTCTACACCTTAGTACGGATTCGCTCCTTTCAACTTGTTTATAAAGCCAAAACATACATTCCCTGACGTTAGCGTCAACCGCTCTCGTCGTTATATTTTATCCTCCAGCAGGTTTTCGTCTTCTCTCTTCGCTCGTCCAATTGCTTCCGTTGCTTATCGCTCTCCATCCCTGTCTCTCCATCTCTCTCATGTGCATCTGTGTGTTCACTCATGCTTCGCAATTTTTTTTATTCCTCTTAGTTTTGCCCTCTTTCTTTTTCCATCTCCCGTTTCTTTTTTTCTATTCGTCTTCTCTCGTACGGATCACGGTCTCTTTTTGACGTTTTGATGGGCTCCCCATTTTTGTCATCGTATCCGCCTTCTGTCCCGAGTCACTCGTATGGCGTCTCCGCCATCGCCATCGATATCGGAACCGGTGCCTGGACCTTGCTGTATCACAGAACCGGTTGTTCCGTCGTTACCCCTTGCCCACTTGGCGACACTGGGAACACATTCAGCCCAGCCTTGCCCGAGACTCCATCCCCTGTACCTCTTCTGCGAAACGGTAGAGCTTTTTCTTCTCACAAGTTCGACCTTCGTCCTAGCGCTTCAGTCACATTTGTTTGCTTTGTCAACACTGTCTCTCACCCTCACCCTCTCACAAGCTTTCGTCACGCTTCTCGTTTCTTATAGTCATACGTCCTTTGCAAGATATACAAGAGTACAGCACAGCGTAAAAGTTTGGATATTCGACCATCTCCATTTTTCTTTCTTGATCGCTTTGCTATGACGTCTTCTTTAGCACCACCTTTTTTTTTCCAAATCGGAGCACAGACCGAAATATCAGTCGTATTTTTTGTGTATGCCTCATCGATATTATCCCCCTGTTGCAAATTTGCTTTTTAGGGTGCAGTTGTTCGAAATGCGTGTTCTTCCCCCTCGCTGTTACTCGCGCATGCTTTGGTTGGATTTGGATTCTTTTTTTCTTTTTTTTTCGCTTTTGTTAGGTTGTCCTCTCCTCTCGCTCTCCTAGCTATCGTTGTTTCTGTAGATTGCTTAGTTAGATTTTTTAGCTTTGATCAGGAAATGAAGTCTCTTGGGGGGGGGGGTTGGTTCGGACAGTCATCCCCTTGTTCGCGGCAGTTCGCCAACTAAGCCTGAAGCATCGCGGGAGGATCCGGCCTGGGTTTAGAGGTCTACAGTATGGATAACTTCCCGGGGATATCCATACTTTGTGGCGTTTTTGATGCGATAGCGGTGCCGCTCAATCGGGTTCGCCCCATTTGGCATTTGCGGGCCACGAGGCTCGCGATGTGCTTAAATTAGATAGACAATGCAATTTGCAAAAAACAAATGTCGAGTCGTTGTGATGTAATATGGATAGCTTTATAACTAAAGCGCTCATCTGCGGTTGAAATCTAGCAATTCATCCCTTGATGTCGCTTTATTCCACTTGAAAGGAAGAGAGCCGATTTGAACGCAAGGTGTTGTTCCTGTCGCTATTCTTGGTACCTATAGAGTAGTGCTGAGTTCAAAATCTATGTATAAAAAGGGATCTATGATATATGTAGCGGGAAGATGGGTAGTTCCATCTTCCGTTGTTGTTGTTTTTATCATCTTGTTACAGCCGCCTTTTCCTATTTTTCCCTGAGATCCTTTGGTTCTCTGACGTAATTTTGGGGGTAATTTCTCAATTTCCAACTTTGAGCTAGGGCGTGAATCCTGTCTAAGCCCTAGGTTGGATTGTACGTAATGATACGTAATTATGGCTGGAGGCTAGTCCTGCAGCGTGCGTCCTTTGTTGTTTAAACCTGTCGTGCTAGACTTACCACGTTGTACCCAATCATCGATTCTGTGGCTTTGTTTGAAATAATCGAGACAGAGGAAGACGAAATTCTGCAATCGTAACGGTCATGACAGAGTCAACTCAAACTGAACAAGAAATCAATCGTGGTATGGCATCAATCAGCTTGATTGAATACCTTTTTGGGAGGAGCTAAGCAAAATCTTTTTTGTGCTTTTTTTGGCGTCCCCGCGGTTAGGAAGAACGACAGCCACGAAACGACTGGAATCGTCGGCCAAGGGATCGGTGGAGAGCGGTTCAAGTTACGAGTCAACGCCACTGCACACGACACCTACTACGACAAGCGCAACAGAGGACGAAGAAAATGTATGAGCATTCACTTGTTGATCTTTTGCGCTGCTAAACCAACCGCTTTCAGAATGAAGGCAGCGAATCAAACGGTGTGCCAGCGCCACTTAACGAGGTCTCAACCGCGTCTACGCAATCAACAACAACTCATCCTTACCCATGGGCATACGCGACCACCACGCTTGAAGCTGCTTTTGAAGGAAAACTTATTGGAGAATCAATAGCGACCCAGGTAAGCTCACCGCAACATAAAATCCCATTCATAACGACATTTGTGCTGTCTTGCGTTTTAGTCTCAACCACCACCGCAAACGGCAGCATCATACACATATCATTTCAAAGATACAAAGCATACGGAATTAGGACCTCTCTACAACGTTGTCGACGATCCGGAGGAAGATGACGACCACGACGAGGACGTCCGAACCCCAAACCAAGGAATACCTTCCACGGTTCAACCTGATGCAAATCCCGCACTAGAAAGCTCCGCCAATTCCGTACGTGCATGGTTGTGGTTGTCGGGCGTAACATTTTGACCTCATGCTGGATCTTAGGCTATAGCTCAAAGGGCAGCAACAATCATACAAGCATTTTTAGCTCACGGGGAAGCTTGTACGGCTGCTGAAGCGGAAGCTTTGAAATTGGCTACGACGCCTACTTCTTTTGGGAGTCATAGCCACGATGTAGTAGAAGACAACGATGAGGAGGATGCAGTGAATGAATACCGGAAGGCTGAAACGAGTTCGCCGCGAGGAGAACGCCTAAAGACACAAGACCCGGATGGCGACACTGATTCTGAAAACGAAGGGATATTCAAACGGAGAGATGAAACTCATGAGGATGAACTTGAGGATGTGGATACACGATATGGTGACCAAAGCGAAAATGCGGACGAAATGCCAGTGCAACAGCATGACGACGATGAAGAGGAAAAATTGGAGAGGAAGCTGCAGGAGTTTAGAGATATGCTGGGTGGCCTTGGTAAGTTGCTGCTCTGCTTGTATTGTCTCTACCGCGGCCACTGACGCGATATATGCAGAGAAATTGCATGCAGAAGCAGTAGACCTCCAAGCTTCACTTCAGGAGCTGATTGGTCCTCACATGCATGATCGATTGGACGGGCCGGGTGTAGGACCTAACATTGCACCCGACTCTCAATCCTCATCAGATGCTTCGAACCCCATTTCTGCAACAGCCGTGACGACCACTGCAGAAGAGACCGCTATCTCACAATTCGCTGTAGTTGTGAAAGCGTGTCTTCCTGTACTGACAGCTAGGATCGCGAATTTGGAGATGGCATTGGAATTGTTGGATAGCGCTCAAGAGAATCTAACAATTACTTACAAGATGGAGAGTCTGGGGTTGTGATGGCCGTGGCCAGACCCTATTTTTTTTTCCTTCATCGTACCCCACTGTCTTCCTTCATGGCCTTACTACTGCCCGTCCTGCCCCACACAATAAGTTCATTATCTATATTAGCAGTGAGACAAACATAAGCAGCAACCTTGTTTCACAGCCAAAAGACCAACATTGGATAGATTACCTTCTTGTCACAATCATCACGTGGCCCGTCTACTGGTAGAGGTGAAGTTTATTTATTTGAAAAATGAAAGCTTAAGCTGATAACGGCGGGGCCACATGCCTCAGCCGCAGCACATAATTCTAGCTGGGTAGGATTGCTAGTAACCCTATGTGAGGTGCTTGGTGAACCTCTTCCAGCAATTATGTCACTCCCTCGCATTGCCATGAGGGAGGTGATATCGCCGCGTTGCTCGAGGATGACTATCTCCAACAATCCGTGTCTATATATACTCCCTCCTTATTCGTTGGGGCGGTCGGCTGTGTACGGCACAGCCGACATATACACAGGGTTAGTGCAACGCGTTCCATTCGGACTACATGTCAAATAAAGTCGTAGCGTAGCTATGCTGCACAATGAAGAGAACGCTTTGAAGCTTGTCAAACAAAGGACGACAATACCCGCTCCACGGCACATCGACACATCGATCGCTGGCAATGCATGATTATTACAAGAGTCCGCGGGAGACCTTTGGCGGGGACGGTTCGAAGCACTGACGATGGACGAGATGAAAAGATTAAGAGAAGATAGTACGGCAACTCCGCAAGATAAAGAAGAACAAGTTGCAACACGGTAGGAGGTTCTCTGCGCGATCCTTGGTTCTATCCTGGCGAATGTAAGCCACTGGCCTCGGAGGCAGAGTTTGACGGTTGGCTGCGATATCAGCTGATTGAGGATTGGAAGAAAGAATGGAATATATTACCGCCGCACGAAATCGTTCTGACGCATTCCAATTTACACCTGGATAACTTAGATCATGTTGAACGGCAGGTTATCAGGGATCATTGACTGGGAGCTTTCGGGCTGTTTACCGGCGTATTGAGAGTATATCAAGCTTGACCACCTGATAAGCACTCATCGAGGTTGGGCATTGCTTCGACCTGAAAAGATATTTGCAAAATTGGGAGAAGATTGGGTCTAGAGAGAAGGAAAGACGCTGTCATATTTGGCGATCTGTTATTTTATGTATATACCCATACTGTACCACTCAGTTTCTGAACGGCTGATATACTGAAGAACATTATTGAAGCAATCAGTAGGCCGTGTTTGATTAAGTTCCCGTGTGTTTTACCAGCAGTGATTTGCAACACGGTGGGAGGACCTCTTGATGATCCCTGGTTTGGAGATTAGGAATGTGGGTCACTCAAGTCAGAGGCAAAGTTTAACAGCTTGTTCTTACGCATTTCGATTTAATTTCAGCTAACCTGCTCACGCTCAATTATTCAATGGTAAGTGGTCGGGGATCATCGACTGGGAGCATACGGGATAGTTGCTAACATACTGGGAGTACGTTTAACAAGATTTATTGATCATGCAGCGTCCCCAGTTGATGTTGTTGGGGCCTCCTAAAGTATTCGCGAAATTGAGGGATGACTGGTCTCGGGAAAACATATGGAGATTTCGCATTCTAGGGCTTATCGGCAGATAATTCTGTCCGTGTAACATGTATAGGAATCATATATACCCGATTCCATAGAGAAATCTATAGTGTGATTGATTGGAGGGAGGCGTTGATGAAAGAGCTATATCCGCGACGTCCCAGATTTATCCCAGTCAACTGCGGTTTCGTAATTCCAGAGCGTTAACTCTAATGCTTGTCAACGGCAGCCTGGCAGTAAAGCTCATAACGACACGGAGAATATACTATCTCCAATGCTCTTGTACGGCTTTTTTATGCCAGTAACAGTGAACGCATCAATGAAGGACAGTGACAAAAAGGCTAGGGTACCAGGTACCAGTGGGTATACATGTTATTTGATACGTGTAACTTTATCAATATGCGAAAGCGATGTCAAGAGAACGTGCTAGTGAGTCAATGAGTGAGTGAATCAGATGTGTATAACACATGGTTAAGAAAACGGCTGGTGGTTGATATAAGACAAAACAAAAGACGACGAAGGAGATGTGTATGCAAATGAAAAGAAAGTATCATGTGTCATGTTTGAAAAGCACTAGCAAGTGATGCGTGATATGCAGAGGCAGGTAGATAGGTTGTGATTGAGGTACAATGAAACGTGAGGCGCTTGAACGTTGGATGGAATAAAGATAAAAAGGGAAGGTGGTATATGACGGGAAGACGAAGGATTGATGGAAAGCGTCGCAGATGTCCGTCAAAAGCGAAAGGGGAAGAAAAGATACGAGTTAATGTACAAGTCGCGTCAGACGTGATCTATGTAAAGAATGGAAAAAGGGAGAAGAAACAGAGAAACAAAATGCAAAAGAGATCACGTCCTATAGATGCCTGCGTAGATGAGTAGGTAAAAATGAAATGATGTGGAGATGTGAAAAAATGAGCGTTGGAAAAAAAAGTGAGGAACAAAAAAAGCCATGCAAAGGAAAGGTCAAGAAAGAGGGACAAGGCGGACATGGAATCGTAAAGTCATTCCGGACGTCATAACGACACAGCAGCCCCCAACCTAGCAACGCCGAACTCCACAACTTCCATAACAGCAGGAGAGGTCACGAAGCCCCTCAAACGGACCATTCATCGAACCCGGCTGAGCCAAATCCAGGCCCTAACCCGGATCCACTTCCACTCATTCCCATCCCTGGAAACCTCCCACCACCTCCCCAACCACTTCGACCCATTCGTTCTTCATATCGCTCCTCCGTGCCATTTCGCGTCAGCCCGTGGACCGGTCCTCCAGGTCCAGAAGCAGCGGAAGCCGAACCAGCTCCGACTAAGAATTTACTCAACCAGCCACCACCATCAAAACTTAATTCATCATCCAAGCTTTCTCCCTTCTTTCCTTTTCGACCTCCATTGTTCAGCCCGCTCTTACTCTTCCTCCTACTTTGCTTCTTCAACTCTCGAAACCTCGCAGACCCTTCAGGTCTTGTACTGGCATAACTCTCCGGCAATTCGGCGAAACTGATTCTCTTCGGCGTTGACCTTCCTGATCCAGAGGCACTACCAACGCCATTTGGCGACGTAGTCCCATCTGCTCTAGGAGCACCATTGGGAAGCGTAGACGGTGTGACAGATGTAGCACGTTTTACGCTATTCATCACCCCCACCATCAAACCAACTGCCGTAGCAAGCCGTAACCCATTCCCACTACTGCCCTCGCCTGCTGCTTCACTGGTCACTTCCCCATTTCGACTGTCTTGACTGTTTGCAGCTCCATTCTCCCCGACTTGGGGAACCTGCTGTACACTCCCCGACCTCTTCATGGCAGACTGCCTAGGAGGGGAAGGCGGTCTCGTAGAAGCAGTATGCAAATTCTTGGTCAACAACCTCGACACAGAAGCTGTCGCATTCGAAGTACCGGCTTCCACAGCCGGAGCAGGGACTAAAGGCATTAAAAAAAGCGGTGGGGGTTTTAGATGAGACGTTGATAACAACGAGTTAGGCGTCCGACGACCGCGAGACGGGGAATGAGCTGAACGACTAGGGGAAGGTGAGGCAGAAATTCTTCGTTGATCAGGGCTCTGCTGTTGTTGTTGAGCGGCTATTTGATCTTGTTCATCCAAAATCTTGCGTAATGATACGACGGTCATTTTGGCCCGACACCCATCTGACGAAGATTCCGACAAGCTTGCTTTCTCCTCTCCTTCCTCTTCCTCTGTGGGAGATAATGTTCTCCGAATAACCATTTTGGATGTTGTGGGGATATAAATAGGAGGTGGGGATGACATCGTGACAGCCATGTCTTGCGATCTCTGACGGGATACAGGTGAGTGAGATTGAGCTAGTTTTGGTGATTGAGAGTGTAGTGGTAGTTGATGTTGAATAACGGAGTCCTCCAAGTCAGAGGAAGACACTGGCAAAACAGAATGCGCAAGCGAAGTTGATGTGTCACGTTGTCCTATACGATGACTCATGTCTTTGGAATTATTATTACCCCTTACCGATCCCGTGAACGATTGCGCAAGAGCCGATGATGTTGATGGAGGTAGCGTGACGTTGTTGGTGCCGTCAACATAGCCTGATGATAACGATTTAGATGTTCGCTGCTCTTCCTCTTCCTCCACTCGGATGTCACCGGGGGCGTTGCTTATGTTTAGCTCTTGGCCAGATTGGATTTCACCTGCGTGCCTTATGGACATGCTACTTGCTCCAGCGACGGTGGTAGCAGTATTCGGAGAACCCGCGATGGAAAAGTTCATCCATTGCTTTGAGTTATAGGACCCCGGTCCAGCTTTTAATCTATGCAACCCTCCGTTAATATTACCTTCAAACCCGACCCCAGCGGCTGGACTTGACCCTGCAGAGTAATTAGTCACTCTCCTCGATGGCGATGGTGTAACAAGCACAGGCACAGATAATCTTCGACTGGGACTGCGCGATCGGACTTGTGAACCTGGAGTGGCCTGTTGTGTACGAGGTAGGGTCAAATTCGACGTCGGAACTGCAAGTTGATCCACATGCACTTGGTAAGCTTTTATACTAGCCTCACAACAGTGGGGATAAGGGCATACCATTACCAGAAGAATTGACTTGAGGAGCATCGGAGTTACCATTCGCGCTCGCACTTGATCCTCGACGAGATCTCGTAATAAACGCGGATATGGACGCCACGGCAGCGAGTGCAGGATTAGTGCTACTAATGGCGGTTGAAGGAGGCGTCGCAGGTGGTTCTGGTGGGGCTGTAGACTGTTTTTGAACGAAGGAAGAAAGCATATTATATGCGGGCGTAGTTGGTTGTGAATGCAGTCTCGTTATCCTGGGCGATGAAGGCGCGGCATGGAAATTAACGTTCGCACTATTCGCCAACCCACCTCCACCTCCACTACTAGCATTACTAGCCCTACTAACAGCACCACCACGTTCCCTGATCTCATCACCACCGCCGCGGTAAAAGTCTTCACTTGACGGCTTCGGCACGAGATGTGAAGAAGCAGAAGCCTTTAGCCCAAGGGTCGAAGGTAAATCAATCCTCGTCTTCCTCCAAGAATCCCCGAGCGAACGATTGCCTCCCTCCTCAGGTTCTTCCGTAGTTGTCGCAGTGACGTACTGAGTTAGAGCACGAGGAGGAGGTGCAACTAGATTAGTGTGCTGGTGTGCACCATATCGTAGTCTGGAATCTGAAATGTCCACTCTTGCCTCAAACGAATCGGAATGCCCCAAACGGTGATTATTCGCTGATAGTGATGATTTTGGGTGGTGTGCGGGTGCATGTGAAGGGTGATGCCGTTGTAATTCCAGTGAAGGCTTTCTCCGGGACCGCAGATGACGCGAGGAAGTTGATGAGGAGCGTTCTAAGCCTGGTGCTAGCGCTGGTGGGTGTTGAGAGATAGGACTCGTAGTAGGCATACTACTGCTGATCGAGCCCTCCATTGAGTGGCTGCTGTATCTTTTCCAGCTGTCCCGTCTTCCCTCTCCATATTCATGTCCATCATGATACCCATGATCACCCCTCCGAGGCTCTTCGTCAAAAAGGCTATCCACGCCTCTTGTCAATTCCTCCAACTCATCCAGCCAAGCCTCATGTCTGTCCCGTGTATCCTGAAGCCTATACTCCAACCCTCTCGCTCTTCGCTCTATATTATAATCCAAACTCGTCGGTCTGGTTGTTGGCATCTCTGGTGTGGGACCTAAGATATTCGAAAGACTCGGTTCAGTGGACATGGAGGTTTGAAGTAAGGTGTTAGACATCTCTAACGCATGGACGGAACGTTCGAGCAGAGAGTCCAGATATGGATCGATTGGTGGTGGTGATGGAGGTGGGAGCGGTAACCCAGATGATGTCGAGGAGAATGAGGGAGCAGGGGTGTGGAAGGACGACATTACGCCGCTAGTTGAAGGATGTTTTCTTCGGTGGTGTTGGAACGAGGAGATCGAAGCAGTATGACCGTGTCCATAACGTTTTCTCCTCCATGGCGTAGGAGAAATCGGGGGTTGATAACCAGCTGTCGCACGAACGGGTAGCGGTGCCATGATGTGGTGCTTGCCTCCGCCAAGGCTTTGATAATTGGCACCATGCGGTTGCGTTGAGCTGTGAGTAAATTTGCTGCGTTCCGTATCGGTGTCTTCGTCAGCCTCTTCAGCGCTATCCGAGTAGTCCGGTGGTCTATCCTCAGGGAGTGTATCATCCTCCACACCTCCGGTGGCGGCACCTCCACCTGGTACAACAGCCGTGGTAGGTGATCGAGCCCAAACGGCCACGGGTAGATATTCTGGTAGCGTCGACGTGGTATCAGAGGAAAGACGTAGGTTCGAGGCTTTCTTTCTATGTGTACGTCGATTGGTGGTAGTATTTGACATTTGAGGTTGCAGAGGTGCAGGTGAGAGTTGTTGTGGTGCCTGTATGTTTCACCGTGGGGTTCAGACTAAATTTTGTGAATTACTAACAGTATGTCAGAATTGGTATTCAAGTGAGAATATGAAGCGAAGAGAAGTTAAAACCCCCTTCGAGAGAAGAGAGCTTCGTCAGTGGAAGAGCAGAGAGTATCAGGAGTAGAGTATAGAAATTGCCCGAGTTTGTGATCAAGCACGTTGCCCTTGTTTACTGTATCCGGTTACCAACGTTCTTCTCGACATCAGATTCAAAGCCACATCCTTCACAACCTCGGTAATCCACCTTGCATGATTTCAGAGAAACAGAGAGAGTTGCATGTTCGGAGCTCAATCCCCGTCCAGCTATTCGACATAGTCGGGCGTGATTTATACCTTGCCACCTTTGCTCGTTGTTGGCAAGGAGATCGGATTCATTCCCGACGTGTGAATCGCTGTCATATGCACTCCGCTCAGCTATGACGACAGCAAATGATGGCGATAGATCGTTTGAGGAACCACGACGCTTCCCGGGTAAGGCTGGTGGTAAGATAAAAAGCCAGACCTGATTAAAACAATTTGATTGACAAGTGGTCGCTTTAAATTTCGACGCCGCTCAGGGCAATTCTGACCAACGAACGACTATCCAGTACTATTGTTGTTGGCAGTCGTTATTCGTAGGCAGGTCAGTTGCACAACTCGAAGATATGCTTATGCATCGGAAGATAGTGCTGATCAACGCTCATCACCTCGAGAGGAAGATAAATCACCCCAGTCGCTACCAACAGACAGTCCATCCTGAATTATTCTACGTGAAAAATAGATAACTTCATCCCCATGGCCCAATGGTCGCGCTCTTTTTCTCGACCATTTCTCTCCTAATCTTGCAAATATCTTGGATGATCACTGTATCTCGAACAAGCATCATCACCTTGAGACATAGTCAGTCGCGGAGTCATCCTTGATGAGTACTAGAAAATCGTTGCCAGCGTCCGCCAATTTGTATTCTCCAGTCGGAGAAATCCAAGAGCATATCACTGGGGAAAGGCATTGGTGCTTTGAGCAGGATCATGATGGACTCGGCCTCGCTATTCAACGTCCTGTCGTCACCAAGCACAATGGGACGGATCAACAAAATAGTGGGTCCAAAGTTACATGTCTATTTCCAATCGGCATGCTTCATCGGGCATGTTGATGGGATATGACTGGACTGACATACTGCTTCTTTCAGAGGATATATACCGGGTCACTCGACGCTGTACCTTCACGAGGAGCGGGGATAGCGCACTTGGTCTCAAGGCATGTGTTGCATGGTCACTTATATACTGTAAATTCTCTTCACTTCGACGTGCGTGTGAACCGCCTTTGATAATCGATCGAATTTCGGCCATCCTTAGTTCGATGAACACGATATCGAGCAGAGCAACAATGTTACAAACAGAAATGAGACGAATCCCTAAAGGTAGGCGCCCGGTCAGGCAGCATCGTCCATTGTCGCGTTGAACGACAGTATCCATCGTTGCTTGTGAGATGGATGGCGCTGGCTAATAGCTGCAGCGGACTAGGATATATGCATGGATAATCTGCGGCATAATTTGACTACTAAATGCATACACTTTATCCAAAGGTCTTCCAGGCCCACTTCTATTCTCCAGAGGCCTAGGCTTTCTACGTCCTGCTTGATGATGTACAGTACGTGGCAGCAGCTACATCATCGACGGAGTCATACATCATTATCAGGAACACCTGTTGGTTGCAACACTACATGACTCGAGAATAGAATTTCTTGATATAAGTATTAAGTCGTATATAGTGGTATAAATTAAACAGAAGTTAAACGGAAAGTGAATCTAACACAATGGCAGGCAGGTGCACATCAGAGGGGTCAAGAAACGCAACATCAAGCCCTTCTAGTTCGTTTTGACCTACGCCTGGTCCCATAATCTTCGTCGTCGTCAATGTCATCCTCAATTTTACCCTCACCATCATCTTCAGTCGTAGCCTTTCTTTTGCGAGCTGCTGATTTCTTTGCTGGTGGGTTTTTTTTCTTAGGTTGCGGTTTAACTTCATGTTCGGCCGACATATCGTCACCCTCTGTTTCCTCTGAGACCTCAGGCTCAGTATCTTCCTTTTTCTTCTTCTTGACGACTCTAGTTCGAGCTGTTGATGGCGCAGCAGATGGCTTCCCATTAGCCCCCTTAGCTCCCTTCTTCATTGTAGATTTCTTTTCTGATTTGAGCTCGGATTCTTCCCAACCACCTTGTTCCGCTAGGAGTTTGATGGCATTCCATGCCGATTCGTCGACACGTTGTACACTGAGTCTCCCTCTTGTGACCAAGTCCATGGCTAAATGGAAAACAAGGAACAGCACGGATCATCAGTACAATTCGGCCACACATGTTTGATGCTCCCAAATGCAATGCAAACATCGGTGATGCTTCCGGCGGCATATGTGATTGGACCTCATGCCGAGAGGATCGGCGTCAAGCTAGGGGATCAAAGCACTCACATTTGATGGCCTTTACACCATTTTCGCCGATATACCGTATCTCCTCCCTTGGTTCAGAGGTCGAAGCACCGGCGACTCCCTTCAAGAGCGAGAGAGGAACAAAATGTTTCGCACGTGAGGCAAAGGTCAGTTCAACCATAAACCACTTGGGATTATCCTTGTCTGTTTTCTGTTGGGAATTTTGGGTGCTGCGGATATCATTAGAGAAACACTACGTACTGCATCATAATATGGGTGATCTCTTGATAGCGATATGCCAGGAAGTGGTCAAGCGGCTAATAATAATGCACGGGATCCACGGGGAAACTTACAGGTCCCATGCAGTGTCTAGAATGATGGCTTGAGCATCTTTCGCCAAGAGACGATGTCTGGAACTCACAGTCCGGGTACGCTTCTTTGGAAACCTTTGACAGCCTCGTCAGGCTGCCACAGCAAAAGCAATGACAAGTACGCACTTTGGCAAACGCAGCAACACCTTGGATACGAATAAATTGCGGATTTCAGTATGTGGTATATGAGGCGATACGTTAAAACGAAGGGTCTACCTGGAATTTTACAATTGGAGTGATAGAATAGGGCCTAGGCCACACCAAAAGCGAAGCATTGGTCAGTCAACTCCACTGGGCCACAGGTATGACACTTTGAGTGACCTTATCGCCGACTTTCATTTCTTTCATGAGGTTACGCGCCTCGAAATTTCTGACGCCTTCCCATGGCGATGTTTTCACGGCCTCAAAGTCGTCAACGCTGAACTGTGCAAACCAACATCGATCGTCAATTTTCATTTCGCATAGCCAAAAAAAAAAAAACAGCCACTCACCTTGACATCTTTCCCTTTTACTACGCGAGAGTCCGGCTCTGCTTTGAGTAGCCAGTATCTCGACGACATTGTAGACAATTGAGTATTCGGGGGCGGTGGCAAGCAAACGCAATGAAGGTTGAATGCAGTAATGTTGAACATCTAGGGTCCTACTGAAAATAGAATTTGCCATAAGCAATCGCACGCCACAACCCATTTCCATTCTGGTCCCAAAGGTCCGCAGTTCGAGTCCGTCCACAACGTAGGAACCTTCTGCATAGCATCCTGATGGAAATCATCAATTGGTGTGTCTCGTGGCTTCAGATTTGGGTCGACCGCAGCCTCGTTCAAGCAAGGGACCATGGCGTGCCTGACTTGACCCAGATTGTATTTGCGCTTATTATGCGGGGCCCCGGCAATGCCGGCATCATGTCATCCCTTCGCCAACAAGGCTGTGCCACATAAATAAGTGCGATTTGCTGCGGGTTCGCTGTCGAGTGGTGCTCGAGAAGTTTGTCCCCCAGAGCTTATAAGAGCAGTTTTACTACCTACAACTGTTATTCCCCGACATCCCTCGACATGGCACAAAACGGCATGCAAACCATCTCCAAGGCCCGCGTTCCTTCTCCTAGCGGATCGTCGTCCCATGTCGTTGACCACGATGCTGCACATGGTATGTTGAGTCATATTTCATATTTGTGGACACGATGGCTGACATCTGCTTCAGTGACTGATGATATTCCTCAAGGACCTAGGCGCGTGGCTGCTCCGGACCAATCTGGAATGATCACCGTCCAACCATTGAAGAGGTCCGAGATGCAAGTTAGTGGATACATACCCCTTTCCTATAACAAAGTATCTAACTCCACCATCAGCCATCCTATGCTCAAGATCTGGGTACAGGAGAGGTATGTCGATCCTTTTCAACCTCCCGAATGCGACGCTCACAAATATCAGGTTACCCACGGTATCTACGGCACTCTCCTCCAAGGGCTAGGTTCTTTCATCGGTATTTTTGGTGCAGTCCCATGTTGCCCTTGCCCCAACCCGTTCCGTGAGGTCCATCAAGGTCAGAACTTCTTTGCCAACCCCTCACCTCAAAACCTTTATCTCACACTGAATGTCTGCTAGGTTCCGTTGGACTGGTCTCGCGTTTTGGTAAATTCTACAAATCGGTCGATCCTGGTCTTGCCCAAGTCAACGTCTGTACGGAATCGCTTCGTGTTGTCGATGTCAAGATTCAAATCAGCCCCATTGGTAGACAGACTGTCATGTGAGTCCTATATAATTTCTACCTTGTTCGTCGTTGACCGAAGCATCCAGTACGCGTGATAATGTCAATGTCGAAATGTGAGTTTTTTTTTTTTTTTGTCTTGAAAGGTGTCTAAAACATGGGTTAATTTTGTTCCTCTTACGTAGTGACTCCGTCATCTATTTCCAAATCACCAGTCCCTACCGTGCTGCATTCGGAATCACCGACCTCCGCCAAGCTCTCATCGAACGTGCTCAAACCACCCTCCGTCACGTCGTCGGTGCCCGTGCAGTTCAAAGTGTCGTCACCGAGCGTGAAGCCATCGCATTCGAAATCGCAGAAATCGTTGGAGACGTAGCAGACAAGTGGGGTGTTAGCATTGAAGGAATCCTAATCAAGGATATCATATTCAGCGCAGAAGTTGCCACTTCATTGAGTTCCGCAGCACAACAAAAGAGGATTGGAGAGTCCAAGGTTATCGCCGCTAGAGCCGAAGTTGATGCTGCCAGATTGATGAGACAGGCTGCGGACATCTTGGCGTCCCCTGCTGCTATGCAAATCCGTCAACTCGAGGCTTGTGAGTACCACATTTCAGATTTATCTCCCTCAGACCCGGCTAACACGCACGTTCCTAGTGCAACAAATGGCCAAATCTGGCAACAGCAAGGTTATCTTCGTACCTATGCATCTTCAAAGCGATGTCGTCGGTCAACTAGCTGGTCAAGCTTCAGGCTCTAACATGGGTGCCATGGTCTCGGGTGAAACTAGTGAATCAGGGATCGGAACCGTTGGGCGAGTAGGCGTTCTTAACAGCCTTGCCGACGCATAAATGACCGAGATAACCAGATAAATCACTCCTAAGATCTTTTCATCCGATCCTTTCCCTTCATCCTCAACAACCTTCTACATTCTTCTCTTTTAATGCATGCCAATAGTCTTTATAAATGCCCACAACTTTTCTCTCTCTGTACAAAACCTATGCATACCCCCTCCATCAGCTTTCTTCGCACATACCATACATCTCTACGTGCTTTTGCTAATACTTGTCACTGTGTGATCAATGTTTTCTGCTCCTTTACCGCTCTCATTAACATTAACCTTACTCATTGGCATGCTTTTGCTTTCGACGGCCTCGCTCTATTTTATCCAATTGTATGTTTATAGCCGCTATTCGCCTTTTCGGAAATGTCATCATAGTATGAACGGATTTCATTGTGTGCATTTACATGACCTCGCGAAGCATCGCGAGATCCAATGGTCCGATCTCACAGTATACAGGATTTCATGAGCTTGTAATACAATATTGTCGTCCTACATCAAGATTCCTTTCCACAATGCGCCCAAATTAGATCAAGTTTGAGGGATAGTGGAAGTCTCCCAGGTTAACAAAATTCTCCTTGATACTCCTCGCACTAACAAACCTATAAAAGATCGCGATACTACCAGCTTTGTCATTCGTTCCACTTGCACGAGCTCCTCCGAATGGTTGTTGACCGACAACAGCACCTGTGCATTTCTCGTTGTAGTAGACGTTTCCGGCAGTGTTTCGAAGGCGATTGGTAGCGGTCAACAGGGCTTGACGGTCGGCAGAGAAACTGTACAAGAGTACAATTATGAGCATTTGCATAGCGATAGAGCAAAGAACGTACATAGAACCGGTTAGAGCGTAATCAGATGTCTCGTCAACTAGTGTGAGGGTCTCTTCAAACTTATCGTCATCGTATACGTAGACCTAGAGCCAGGTTGAGTGACAAATAACAGCTAGAACAGGCTACCAATTACTGTCAACACAGGCCCGAAGATCTCTTCAACCATAGTAACTGATTTGGGATCTTTCGTCAAAATGACCGTGGGTTGAATGAAGTAGCCCTTGGAGTCGTCGCCTACCCTGGAGTTAGCTACGAGGTTCTAATTCCGTGAGTGTTCACAATTACGGACCAGTGCCACCAATGAGAACCTCTCCACCAGATTCTACGGCCTTTTGGATGTACCCGATAATTCTGTCAAAAGCGGGCTTGCCGCTGGAAAAGAGAGGAAGTTGATATCATGAACAGGAGATATGGTGTCAAAAACCCTACATTACAGGGCCCATAAAGTTTGACCAGTCCACTGCTGGTCCAACCTTGATCTTTGCAACTTCGGCAATGAGCTCATCTTTGAATCCGCCGGACCACAACGAAGCAGGTACATAAATCCTTGACAACGCGGAGCACTTCTGACCTGCAAACAATCATTCGTTTAGCTCCCTACACCAGCCTTTGTGACCCATGCGCATATATGCGTACCTTGGTACTCGAATGCTCCTCTCACGCTTTGTATGACAGCATTCCTGATCTCCGCGCTTTTATGAATTATATGGAAGTTCTTTCCACCGGTCTCACCGACAATCCTTGGGTAAGACCTATATACATCAAGGTTGGCGGCAATATCCTTCCAAAGCTTCTTGAATACAAAGGTGCTTCCTGTGAAGTGCAACGCAGTGAAGCTCTTGTGCGCTATTGCCTGAGCAACAACTTCAGGTGGATTCCCTGGGACGAATTGGATGACGCCGGGTGGGACACCAGCTTCCGTGAGGATTTTATAAACGATATAGCTCGAGTAGGTGGCCATCGGTGAGGGTTTCCAGACCACGACGTTACCTACGAGAGCGGGAGCTATACCGAGATCGAAAGGTTAGGGGGGACTAAAGACAGTCAAACACACGCACTTCCTGGGAGATTTCCACCGATTGCAGTGAAATTGAAAGGTGAGACTGCCAGTACGAACCCCTCAAGAGGGCGATACTCGACCCGGCTGGAATTTGGGATAAGCACAACATAAGCATAGGAGACAGTAGAACTTACTTCCACGACCCAGCAGCATTTTTAGCTGGCTGATGTGCGTACAGCTCTTCAACAAACTTCACGCCGAACCTGAAGAAGTCTGCCAGCTATATGCATAACAGAATCCATTATGATGCGCTCGGCGGTATTAATCGCGTGACATACCTCAGCAGCAGCATCAATCTCAGCCTGCCACGCGTTCTTTCCCTGACCGAGCATAGTCGCGGCCATCAATTCGTACCTATACTTCCCACTAACGAGATCTGCAGCCTTGAGGAAGATTGCAGCCCTGTCATTCCAGGGTAGGTTCTCCCAGGCCTGTTTAGCAGCGAGTGCTCCTTCAATAGCACTTGCTACAGTTGCAGGGTCGGCTTCATGATAGACGCATAGGTGCCTCGCGTGGTCGTGTGGAAGGGGTTGTTTCCCCAACTTTCCGCTCTTAATCTGAAGAACGCGCAAACGAAGTCAGAGTAGAGTGGTTGATGTTATCATGTCAACCCTATCGATGGAGGTGAGGTGCTTACCGGCTTTCCGTTAACGATGCAAGGTACTTCAAATGGCAACTGTTGTTCCATCCTTAGAAGTGCATCTTTCAGGGCCTGACGCTCTACCGATCCGGGAGCATAGCTGTTCTACTCCGATAAATTAAACAGATGGTCAGCAAAAATAACATGAATAAGAAAAGCATGAATCTGCGGGGAAGCCGCGCGTTCTGGATTCCTCACCATGGGCTCATTCTGGATCACTGGGACCTTGAAGTTCGCGAATTGAGGAGTGGCCATTGTTGATGATTGAGCTCGCTGTGAATGATTGGAGTGATATTGGGAGATGTCGATGAGGGTACTTATCCCAGCGATTCGAGCTCGGAAGGATCTTTGCAAATTGGAAGTATTATCTAAGCGATCGGTGAGCCGCTTCCTTACAGTTCGCACGGTTTTCTTTAGATAACGCAGCGATCAAGTCCTGCAATCAGATTTCTGTATGCACCACACATGATTTATGCTCACAAAGGAACTCCTCACTTTCCAGTTCCGGAGCACCGCATTGCGACGGATGGGAACGAGACTAACTTGATCTATGCTCACAAAGGAATTCCCCAAGGCTCCGTAGCCGTAATCACTCCAAGTTTGGCCGGATGCTCTGTAAGTTTTTCAGCCATGCCATATGCAGAGGTTTGCCCGATAGGTATCCCCTTTTGATGTTGATCTTGTTCCCATGGCCCACGGTTGGAATTTTCTAATTGTCGTACAGCTAGGATTATCGAGCAACCAGTGGACGTTATTCGCAAAGGCGTTTACCCAGAGAATGGGCAATGCACCTTGTACCAATGCAACACGACGGGACGTCCACTTCAGGACTACTGGTTTGGACCTGGTGAATTTAAGCTTCTCGACTCGGAGACGGAGTTTGATAGGTCTTGCAACATGACGTGGACGAGGATACGAAAGAGTGGAAATACCATCCCACCCTACAAGATCGTTCTAACACATGGAGACTTACACACGCCCATAACTTGATCGTTCTCACGCTAACATACCACTACCTACTTACATATCTATAGTAGATTACTCATTACTAGTACACTCTGAGACAAAGGAGGTGTGATTAGTCTTGGTCCGCGCAGCTGCACACTTACTCAGCCCTAGTAGATAGGTTGTCATACTCGAGATAATGTACAAATGGTCTGTGCAGATGTAGATAGATATAAATACATGAAGGTGACGAGACCAAGACCTCAGTCTTGACCTCATCTTACCTCCTTCAGTTTGACCTAACAGCTCCACCACTATCCTTTAGGCCTTGTTGCCGTTGCCTCCGGTGAGGACAAGTTGGTGTTGCCCACTTTTATGTTGGCTTGTTTGTGTTGCCATTAAAGTTGCCTGGTTAGCATTGGCCTGGTTATTTCATTATTGTACTTGTATTTAATTATTTATTCCTACGTCGCAATCTGTACCTGAGATTCATTACAGGGCCAGGGGTCTGACAGACCACAGTTGCTGACATGGTTTTGTACTAGATGTAGCATGAATTTCAAGTTATTGGGCATCTACTTTTGCGGCACAACCACTGGACTATAAGTGTCCCACATAGCAATAATTACTATATGTACAATAGCTACAGAAGCCCAGTCCAAAAATTTGCCAAGTCTAATGTAGAGCACTATTCATTTGGTGATCTCTTGCATCCCTCTTCGTGTATGTTCTCGAGCTCAATGTACAGTGTCCTTGTTCACATTCAAACCTAACAGAATACTGAAACCAAGTTGGCACTGATACTTGGTTGGATTTAGGGTTTGATCCTTGCAGTCCATAAATATTGTATTGTAGTAATTAATGTACGCAAAAAATCTGGATTGACAACATTGAAACGAAACATTGTGACTAAATGGCTCACATCATACGATGACACAAATGAAAGCACCCATGACTTGAGTAGCAAGATGTAAGTATTTTGTGTACTATGCATGGTATTATAATGGCTATAATAATGATCATTACATGTTAATTATGAGGGAGGGGACCTATAACTTCAGTATTTCTCATAAGTGGCACAAAGTGGATAAAAATAAAAAATTACATGTAATATAAGTCGGTTATATCCCCAGGTTTTCCCTGATGGCAGCTCCATATAGACAATGCTTGAGTGAAACTCTCAACCTCTGAAGCGTATCTTTGGATTTTACCAGTAACAAAGACTAAGATAGCTGACACAATGATGCAGAGTTGATGCCAATCTCAGGATCGTCGATCCATAACTGGACGTATTTCCGAGCTTGAACGAAAATCCCTCTTTCCGGGTTGTTTGGATCCGCAAACGCATGCATCACACCGTGGGCTTGTACCGAAACCGGCAGCGACGGAAGGTGGAATATATTGAGAATGCATGCCACAGTGCCAGCTGGTAACATCCATCAATTGTACTAGATGAGCGGCCGGCTTCGCCGGACAGCGACCTTGTGTATAGCTGTGGAATATGTGATCTTGATTGAAGGAAGTGTGTGACGCCATTGCGCTGGTTACTAAGAAATTGTAATCGTCGATTAGTCATGTATTGGAGTAAACATCCGTAATGTACAGTTAGCTAGTTATTCAGATGAGCCTGAGGTTGCGTTGTACAGCATGTGATTGTATTAATATGGTCAGTTGTGTTGATCATTTATGCGATCACAGACTATCGCTTGCAAGGACAAAGCGTAGAGCGAGTGACAATTGATATTGCGAGGCCATTGAGCGGAAGCTTGACAGCGTTTAATGCATGTGTTGCTATGTCGCGAGGAAAAGGATGGCATGATGTCCGCGTTATGAGAGATTTTGAAGATCGACTATTTACAGAACATCCCACTGGATATTCGAGAGAGAAAGATAAATATCTGGATACACTGACTCGGGAAGCAGAGCAATGGTAGACGGAGATGCGAAATGGAATCACGAAGGGCAATGGAAAGTGGAAATGCCGATGGTGTATTTGGCAAGTGGTCTGGACAACGACGGTGAAACAAACAGTCCTTTAAATCAAACTATGTTACGTCGCGTTATGAAACAAATTGTTCGTAAAAAGGAATATGTTTATACAGTGTAAATTTTGCGTGAACATCCGACCAACAGTGACCTTGTATAAACAAGGTGATCTATCTCGCGGATCATGCTCCTGGTCGTAAGTTGAAAGAAGACATGATATGCAGCTACGTCCTCAACAGTTGTCATATAGGAGTCAACGTAGGGCATTAGGAAAATGGTGCTGTGGGGTCAGCGTTTCTTAAGAACCGTTCTGGCGTGATATGAGCAATAGCAGGTACCAGCTCATGTTACACTCATACAACTAAGGGACCCCGCAAAAAGCAACACACTGACCAGCTCACAATCCCAAACGACTCCTAGACGAAGATGATAGTCAAAATATCGTCTTATCCTCTGTGTTGTGCAGATGCAATCGGTTATCCGATTATCCCTATGATTGCGGTTAGGATTTTATGTAATTCACACTAGCTGTACATGCGTCATCTCACCTCGCGTCCTGATCCGTCAAGCCCTCGCAGGCCCATCCTGCCTGATTGTACGTGATCGCCGTCGCCGATTGCAAAGTCCCTGGTCCTGAAGTACCTTTGTCCAACGCCCACCGACGAGAGCGGGCCCTACAGAACGGTCATTCACGCCGTGTCATCTGCATGAGAGGGCTACTCACAGATATAGAAAGATCAAAGCAGCCCTATCAGCATGGTCAACAACCTCGCGTCATTTGTATGTCAGAGATTACCCACAAGTCCAGTAAAGTTGAAACCGCTCGGACTATTGTCTACGGTTTCTTTTTTCCTTGCAATACGCGACGATTCCATTTGTCGTTTCTTGATTTCAGTTGTGAACGACTTTGGGGTTGGGCATCCCGGTGGAAGGAATGTCCCGATTCTGATACGCTGTGTGACCAAGGTCGTGCTCGATTTGGGTTCGAACTGTGCAGTCCGTGGTGGTTGGAGCATGACGAAATACTAAAATGATCAAACCTATACGTAAGTCTTTCTTTCATGATATAAAAGGATTCATATGATGAGCACTGCTGGTAGGAGACGCGCCGAGCAGGCATGGATTCTCATGGAGAGTATAAGATACTCCAAGCAATCCAAGGAATCTAGGGACATGAACATTTACTCACTTCAACCATAAACAGAGGAAAATCGCAGGAAGGTTGCAGAGTGCCCTTCAGGTAGATCTCACCCTCCAGCCTCCTTTCTGTAGTAGCGTGCGCATCTTCCAATGGTCTCCACCAAATAGCGCTCGCGACCTCTCCTTCTTCAACGGCGATGTTCTCTGATGCATATCGAGACTCGAGCCGATCCGCAGAGTCCATAACATACTGGATGCGGCGTTTGAGAATAACGGAGATCGCTTTCGGCGAAGATAGTTCATGAAGCGCTTTCGGGTCTTCACAATCGATTGTCAGACTGAGCGGGATAACAAAGCCCCGTGTATAACACAGCTAACGGTTGCAAAGTAACAGTTCAGCGAGTGATGCCAGGCGCCAGAGGGAGTCGAGATCACTTACTGGATTAGCAAGGGATAGCTAACAGGGAATCAGCACAATACCCTACGAGTGTATGATAGGAAACGAACAGTATATCGGACATCAACCTCTGGTCGTTTGTCAATCCTCCCTCTCGTGATGATCGTGTCGAGGCTGATCCACCCTTCTCGATCCACTTTTGGGCCAGCCAATGGTGCGTTTTGAGTGTACGCCAATTGCATACGTGATGACGGTGGTTCTGGTGTAACTCTTGGAATATATGTAACTGGTGTCCGCAATCTGAAACCACATTTACATCAGTGACATAATCAGCTGGCAGTGATCAAACGCTCACTTGAGGTCTGATTTGAAACGACCTCGGCATACACGCAAAACGAGTTCATACTTGACAGTTGCCCCCATCGCAGCCTCTAAAAGCGATTGCGGTGTATTGACGACCATCCCGGGTATACTTTTTCCGCGGTGCAACGTCGCTTTTTCTGGGAAAGAGAAAGAAAATGGCCAAGAATGGCCACCAGACAACTTTGATCCAACAACCGTCACCATTTCGCTCCCATTGAGCATAGAAGTATTGCTTGAGCTGGACAACCTGGACCAAAGCGTGACTGTCTGATCAAGGAACGTGTATATACCGTTGTCGAAAGCACTTGTGACAAGCTGCCCAATAATCTGTCGGCGTGTAAGAGGAATTTCAATGAACCCAAAATCTAACAATGAATCAACGAACCGTTAATGTAACTGCTTGAATGCTTGAATGCGACGGATTCACGCTCAAATACACCTGACCCTCAACAGAATCTCCACCGTAGAACACTGGTGTGTTTTTGGAATTTCTTGCTTTGCTTTCGAGCATCATGGTCAATAAGGGGAGGCCGCGACTATCCTTGAGTTGAAACGTGTGTTTTACGATTTGGATCTGAGGGCTGTGGGGTGGACTATCTGTGGCAGTATCGGCCACTGGGAGCTGCGTTGCTCTGACGGATATTTGCGGGCGAGTCGTAGCTACGTCCTGTAACAGTGCTTGCCCATGTATTAGCGCAGTCTTGACGGACTTTGGGCCAACCCTCTGCCGCGCTTTCTCGTCAGGATATTCTCTGGCCTTCTTGTTTTGAGGGTGTGGATTGACCTGAGGCGAGGCTTGGGACAAAGGAAACGGATCAGGGAGCAAGTTCAAGTTTGCGCGGACTTCCTTTGAGTCTGGATTGAAATTAGGCAGTACGTCAATAGGATACGGCTCGATCTCATTCGATGAGTACGGGATATATGTATTTGATTCGGCGATTTCGCTGAGTGGTGTGGATAGGGAAACCTCGGGTTCTGACGATGCTGGTGGGATGTAGGCGCCCTCGGTGAAGAGTGAGTTATATGGAGGTGAGCTCCCAATAAGCGATTGAAAAGACTCAAGGGAGAGGTCGAGGGAAGAGTATCGAGGAGGGCCATCGTTCAAGATTACCGATGTAAGTGATGCATGGCGATCGTGATACGCTGTCTGCATCCTAGGCGCTGGCACGGCATTGTCAACTTTAGGATGGTCGAAAGAGGTGGGTAGATATGCCATAGATGAGATTGGAGTGTGTAGAGTGGATGGCACTGTAAAGTATCCTACTCATGGCCGCACATATAATAATAAGACAAGGTGGTGCTGGGCGCAGTTCAATTAGTCACTTGTCCGACATAGCCTAAGTTCTGGCCTGAATTAAGGCTATGTCGGACAAGTGTTTCGTAATAAGAAGCACGAGGTCAAAAAGGTATCGCTTGTTGATATCTTCAGCCTTGTGTAGTCACCTGTACTTGGGAATGAACGCCATTTATACATTCAGCACATTAGTTCCTGAGAGGCCGGTCTATGTACTGTACCCTCATACGTCCGTGGCCTACGGAAAACGTCGGGCAGATGGAGCGAAACTGGACGTGTCGGAGAACTGTAGAATTGGAAGCATGCCCGGTGCTGAGCGCTGATGGAATACCGAGCGTGAGACTGCATCAACGACAATGGAAGGCAAGTCCCTTTTCGCTTCTCTAGCCTCTCCAAGTCCCATATCCATGCGCCGTCAAACATCTTCCGCCGCAAGTTCCGCCGCAAATCAGGAACTGAGCTCATGCTGGTAACAAGAAAGTTTCTGGGAAGGTTGAGGCGAAATGGTAGGGAGGCTGATTATTAATATGAAAGCTAATCTCAAATGTATGGGGTGGTATTAATATTTACTGTGCTCCATGTTGTCGTCATTGTGTACGTATACTAATTGCCCAATGATCCGTCCTTCTCGATCGTACAGCAGGGTGATACATGTATGTACAGCGCGTGAGATAATCTATACCGTAAATTCCAGTTTGGTACGAGCACGTGGCATCGTATTTCCAACCATCGTTAGCCTTACCTGCCTTTTTATGAATATAATTAATTATGGTTATGCTATGACAATACATCGGTGCGATGAAGTTTCAACTACAAGGGGTGCCGGCGGTTTCCCCAGTTTCCTAGTTCCCCACGCATGTGCATCTGCCAGTGGAGCCAGTTCGCCGACGTGGTTAATTGCAGTTCCCCAGCTCTTCCAGGTGTCGTACATTTTCCTGACGACTGCGAGGTATCAATTCATTCCTGGTGGATTGAATGACTAATGCCCCACTTCATTTCCAGTATTTTGTCGTTCTCCAGCCCCCTCGAGGTACGATATGGGAGTCCAAATCGCATGAAACACTGGCGACCCAAGATATCTGAGTTGGTATATTCCTTCCAGTTAGATGTTCAGCCCCGTGGCCCTTCACCAAACCCGGAAGGCGACGACTTAAAGGGAAAATGAAGCCCTCACTGAGACTTCAGAGGAATTTCGCGACAAGTTCAGGATTTGTAGCTGTTGAAGACTTGGTTGTGCAAGTCACCTGCTCGGAGATGTCTCTCGTGAATGCTCGATTGACTATGATTTCTTGGCTTTAGGTGACGCGGTAATTCAACTGCATGCTGAGCGACGTCCACGACCCAGGGTACTAGGCGGTGGGGGAAAACCCATAGTCTGTCTTTCACAACCACCCAGGTACTCCACGGAGAAAGTGCCAATGAATTTATGACAAGGGGTAAGGAAACAACCGAAGACAGAGTAACTTCAATGCGGAATGATGGAATCATTTCACCCTCGCTTTTCTGTAATGGAATGTAATCCGGTACCCACCCTATGGTATTCGCTGTGTTCCACTAGCGTGAAAATTTTATCCATTGGGCGCCGGAACTCATCATAGGCGGAAGGATCCACAAAGTGCTTGAGATGGTATTTGAGAGAGAGTCGGAAGCGACATCGGGTGAGAACAGCGCCTCGAGGACTTCTGAGTCTTGGCACCAGCATTTAGGCGTAACGGCATGGCATAGCCTCTTATGTAGCGCAGCTGGAACGTCATACATTCACGAAAAGGCTGAGAAGCATGGACAAAACAAGCTTACCGGATGAGCAAGTGAAGTAGGGCATGTATGGGGGTTGTGACGAGTATTGACCGCGTACTGAAACTGTAGCATCCCGGTGGTTGCGTGGTTGCGGAACCTACCAGGAGTGGTGACCGTGTTAAGGGTAATCCACCCCTCTTAGGCGACTTTTGGTCCAGCCAACGGAGTGTTTCGGCTGTATGCCAATTGTATCTACAATGAATCCGATCGCGGCGTAACGCTTGGAATATATGTGATTGGCGTTCGTAATCTACATCCATGAGCAGCCAACTCTTCAGAAACATAAGAAATGCATACTTCGCATCTGACTTAGATCGTCATCTGGACACTCGCAGGACAAGCTCGTATCGGACAATTGGGCCAAAAATAATGTGTTCTGCGTATGATTACTCTTGCCTGTGAATGGAAAGCAGACTGGCCAAGAGCGTCCACCAGACAACCTCGATCTGACAGCTCATTCCCGCCACGAAGGAAAAGCGTAATGGTGTGCTGGCTCTGGGACAGGGTAATGCTGGTAGCTCAGTATTGAACTGGGAGCAATTCGCGCGGCGCCTTTCTTCGAATCCGGATTCAAGTTGGATCGGACATCAATAGGATACGGCTTAATCGAATTTGATGAATGTAGGAAAGCTTGCAATGTACTGGATTCGACGCTTTCAACATGGTGTGTTGTGGGAAGAGTAGGGGAAGACTGATGGGTGTTCCGCTTCTGTGAAGAGGGTGGAATAGTGTGGTTAGTTCAGCATGACAGATAAAAGGGAAATCAAAGAAATTTCGATGGATGGGTATCGAGGAGGAGGAAGCTCGTTCATTGTTTCTGTGAGTTCACTTGGCGTGCCCCAAAAACAGACCTCAGCTGTGTCAGTTTGATTAGACGAAGGGAGGCGACTGCAACATGAGGATGATAAATGAACCAGGGAACCATGAGGTTACCGGTGAGCAATGTGGAGTGAATGCCTCTCCGTAATGCCCAGTTCGAACTGACAGATACAGCACTGGCAGCTTACGATCGGCCAAGGACCGAAGACACTGGATAGATAAACGTTGATCTGGCGCCTATAAGCTTGAGGGCAAATGTAACAGCCTGAATCAAGCGTTTTATATGAAAAGTGGCATGAGAAGACAATAACGTGGACCTTTCCGTACTAATATTATCCTGGCTAGCTGCCATTGGGTTACGTCATGGCTGGTTCATGTTGTATTTGGTACTAACAAATGTCGAATAGCTTTAGAGGATGGCTGCCCCATCATCGCACGTAGAGAGTGACTGCTGTTTGGCCTCAGCGATGTTGATAGGTGCTCGTCAACAATAAAGCTTTTCACTGGCTCGAGCTTGGTAAATCACGAAAGTCATTTGATATTATTGAAATTCAATGCGCATGCGTATCTAAAGTAGTGTGCCATGAAACGGAACTGGGATACATGTAGCCCCAACATAGGCAATATTACAGATAGCCAGCAATCGTGAAAGGCTAGAAAATGCACCGAAGCATACAACTTGAAACTCTATCTAAATGTTCAGATAGTAGAAGGCAACACATCGATTTGAGCCCTCAAGTCCTGCAAAAATCTCCAAGAGTCCAACACGCTCCCTGGGCACCGTTGGCACCCAGAAGCAGTTGCCACTTTCGCCAAAAACTCCAAACTGAAAATGACATCCGTCACAGGCCTTTTTGCCAACTCCTCTTTGGCACGCTTCTCGAACTCGTACCACCATTTTGGGGTAGCGAAGATGGTCAGAGAAGAACCATTGCATTGCATGCACTTGACGTCATCTGTAACGTGAAGTAGCTCCAGAGCGGCGCGAGAGCGCCTACGATGTAGGTCTAGGAGTCGGTGATAGGACCACGCCGTGATGCACTTGAGGTCATCATTGAGCGGAGCATCAAGAATGTTGACGCTGAGAGTGTAACATGAAGCTATCTTTGCTTCTTCCTCCAACTCGAACCGGGATGCGATGGCATAAACGCGTGTAGGGGCGGACAATAGAAAGGTCTTCTGGACAAGGGTTTTCCGTAACGTCTCTATTACGGCCAAAAAGTCGTATTTCACTGCAGCCCCCAACACAGGGACCAACTCGTCCAGGGCAGTGATGATGGGGTCCGTGATAGGGTAAACGAACTGAAGGAGTGTGTAAAGGGTTTGGGCATTCTCGGAGACTGGAATTAATGGAAGTTTGTTGCCCTTTTCTAGTTTTGGCTGCGGCAGACTGAACATATCTGCGAAGAATGGCGATGCCGCACTCAGTATGCAACGGTGGACGAGGAATTGTGTTGGATCATCTTGTTCACATGAGACCAAGACGACATCAGCGTCTGGTGCGTTAAATCGTCGAGGGAAGATGGTCATGGCAGGAAGAGGAGTAAGGAAATGCTGTCTGTTGAACGTGCGGCGCAGTATGGTACATGCTTATATATAGGTCTGAGGAGCACATTGGCCATGGACGGCAGAACCACCAAATGAGACGTGGACAGCCAACTTTACTGGTGCGAGCTCACCGATGTAAATCATTTTTGGGTAGCAACCCAAACAGACCCCAACAGATGAACATCCTTGCTCGAGCCTGAGCTTGCTCAGTAACGGCGTCGTTCACGATTTCTATCCCTTTCATGGTCACCACCACGGTGAGCACGCCTGTCGGTGCTTCTGCTTCTGCTTCTGCTTCTGCGACCGTCTTTATCGCTTCTCCCACGATTTCGGTCTCTCCTTGGTGACCTGGATCTTTTCGATCGGGAATCATGGTCCAGTTCACGTCTACGATGACTGTTATGATGGCGAGCATCAACATCGAACAAGAGTCCATATTGTCTCCCGTGCCGGTGCTCCTTGTCTTCGTCTTCACGATATCTTCGGGTTTGTACGAGGTCATCCCTTCCGCCATAGCCACCACTCCTTCCAGGGCGCGGCCCGCGCTTGATATCGTTTGACCAATGCGTATTCAGTCTCGTAACTGATTGGGAGCTAAAAAGTGGTGCAATTGAGTCGAAGGTGGTAATATTGTAAGTGAAATGCAACGTACAAGTCTACCCAAATCCGGCGGTCATCGACCAGGACGTTTTGCATCTTGAAGTATGCCTGATAGATACCGTCAATAAGGCGCAAAATCTAACTCGTAGTGAAAGGCGCACTTGTTCCGCGTCCTCGCGCTTGTCAAATTCAATAAACGCATACTGTAACGAATCACCGGTTTTCTTGTCCCGTATGACCTGACAACTCATGATAACACCAAACCTTGAAAAGATAAGCTCAAGATCTTCGTCCCGTGTTACCGGGTTGAGCTTGCATACAAACAAGACGTTCTCTGGTGGTCGGACGTTGGCAAACGGCAAGTCTCCAACCATTTCTAAGGTTAGCGCAGATGCGGCAGCTGCCTTCTCCCGTCGAATCCGTTCTTCTTCCTCTTCAGGCAGGGTTGCCAACGGGTCTTCATCCTCAGCAATTCGTGTGGAGTTATCCGGAGGCCTGGTTGGTGATGAAGGTGGTACCGTCAGTCCCGGAGGATCGGGGAATGGATCATCTACCGGGCGTCACGAACATATGCAGCTTGTCTGGAGAGCACATGCTTACCTAGCACAACAATATGACGGATTCTGACATCCTTAAATGGCCTCCCATCTTGGTCAACAAAGACTTCATTCAACTTGTCCAGTGTTTCCGACCCTTCGACGACATGCCCAAAAACAACATGTTTCCCATCAAGGTACTCGATGTTGTCGGCCAGAGTGATGAAAAACTGGCTTCCACATCCACCCTGTGGTTGTCCTTCAATAGCTGGGGCAACTGCCATTGAGACAGTGCCCTTCTCCGCGTGCTTCAACTTGGGTCGAATTTCAGGTGCGAAGTATCGTGGGGTAGTATCTTTTCCATCAGCACCCTTTGCAAGGTACGACCATATTGATTCTCCACCAGTTCCTGTTGCGGTGGGGTCTCCGGCCTGAGCAAGAAAATCTTTTGATACTGCGGATAATGTGAACTTATGTCAGGACTGGGATGATGATGGGCTAAACGAACCGTTGAAGAAAGCGTTGAGGTTGTAGTAATACACCTTGCATAGTTTTAGGAAATTTTCGCATGTCTTAGGGCATAGTTCAGTTTCAAGGTCGATGACAATGTCACCAAGCGATGTTTCGAAGAGGACCGACATGGGCCAATTCCTTCTTGGCCTTGTGACTGCGACGCGGTGAACGTGGTATCACAGATTACACGTAAGCCCTCGACCTTTTTAGCCTCATCGAAAATGCGCCAAACGAACAATACTTACCGCAAAGTAGTGTGTGCTACTGGATAACAGTGGTGCTGGTTGGTGGTATCGCAACTCGCCAGCGCGACGCGTGCCTGGTACATTTTGTTCTTGTTTGGTTCCGCCTTGCAAGTTGCACCAATACCTTTGCCTCGAGAGGATTAGCACGTTCATTAACAGCTCATTGCTCATTGTGCTTGTTTTGCGCCAGTTTACGTATCTGGTTTGTGGTACTGATGTAGTCCCGCTGAGAGTCACGCGGTGATGTTGAGTCAGGCAACCGGAGGCTCCGAAATCATTCTTGGCGGGTAACTTCCCTCCTATCATATCGCGAATGCCAGCTTTGAATATCCCCTCCGGAGTTCCACCTTTAATTGGTGATGGGAAGGGTGGATATAGGATTCATGTCTTAGGGATTTCAGGTGAGTAAATCCGGCGTTGCCCGTCGAAAATCTTATATGTTCAGGTTCTGGCAAGGTTGGTAGAGCTTTCTCTTAATCAGATTACGAAGCTTCATCTAGAGCTACATCATATTGCATGAGCTAGACCACGCTTGCCTTCCAGCTCTCCGAAATACTGGGGGTCCCACAAATATCTCTCGATGAAGTCTTTTGGCAACCTAACTGGACAGAAACTCCTATCGAGGTGTTTAAAGTGAAGCTTGCTCAGGCCTTGAAACAAGCGGAAGAGGCTTCACATCGCCGATTGGGTGTTGAATTGGAAGTGCCGGACAACGTTTCTGAAAGACAGGGTCTGCTGCAACCTCAAAATTGTGGGCTTTACACTGGCTGGGTCGTGGATGGGAATTACTTCCGACGAGGAAGTTTTCTGGTGACAGAGCAAGCAACAGATGTAATATGTTAGTTCACGGCGAACACTACCTAAATATTTAGCCTGCTATGATCACAACCTCACAGATCATTGCTTAGGGCTGGATCCGCCGTTCATTGTCTCCTTCTGGGGAGTTTTCAAGCGAACGATAGGTCGTCTTCTTGGATACAACAAACCGTGTAGTCCAGGGTGCAACGAAGACTTTCGCCTAGTATTTTTCTCAAGAGATAGTATCTTTTTGGACTGCATTGGACAAGTCTCGGTTGTGAGGACACGCTGCAAGGAGCTCATGAAGACAATCGGGATCACATCCGCTGGCGATTCTGGTGTGTCAGATAACCTTCGAAGCTCGAATGGTGGAGATGGGATATCCACCACCAGAAGAATGAGGCAATTCGGCGGGTGGGGAGGAGAACTGTCGCAATGGGTTCAGAGTGTGCGGGAAATGGTTTCGCTAGACCAAAAGAAGGCGTCACCATTGTGAACTTAGCATCCTCATACTGCCTTACGCTCTGTGTGCGCTACGCTACAAGAGACTCGATGCTAATATCATCAGGAATGAGACGCCTCACTCGAGGTGTCCGCGCTCGTAGTTAATTACAGGTAGGTAGCTTACGACCACTCTACACCGCGACCTGGTCGCCGACTTTCGTTTTTCTGTGTCCTCCCTCCCGCCCTACTCTTTTCTTACCTCCTATTTCTTTTCCTCCCACCCACCCTACATCTTGGACGCTGCCAGCACACGGTGCGCCCAGGACAGGCCTCGCTTCTATCGGCTCTCCTTTCTTTCCTATACAGTAACTTCGCCTTTCCCAAACCTTTACGTACCTTCCAATACACTTCACGCGAGTGATGAGCCACGAGACGAGATATGATATCAAAGCTCCGTGACTCCTTATCGGTTCCGCAATGCCAAGCCCCACGTGTAAATATGGAGTGCAAAAATGGCCTACCAGGTACAATAAATACACTTCGACCGCAACGTCTTTCTTAACGTTGCAGAGTCAACCGCCAAGCTGGCAGCTCTTCCTCACTACTGCTCAAAGTTGTTGAATATTACAACTGCAGTAGCTGATGTCAGAAGAAAGGATTTTGCCCCTATTGGGTGATGGAAGCGGCGGGTATAGGATACAGATACTGGGGGGTCCCGGTGCGTTTTAGGTAGCATCCTCCATACCATGGGACTCAGGAATTGACCTGAATAGGTTCTGGTAAGGTTTGTTGGAACTTGCCTCTGTCAACATGGACAGTCGCTAAAGTATCCGGACCAGACAACACTTGGCAGTCGTCTATCCAAAATTTTAGGGGTTCCTCATATCCCCTTGGATGAATTATATTGGGAACCTGGTTGGACTCGAACCACTTCAGAAGCGTTCAAACACAAAGTGAATGAAGCTATGAGCCAGGGAGGGGTGTATCAACCCAGTGGTTCAACACGGTACACAGGGTGGATTACGGATGGGAACTACTTCAGTGTGGGAGCTGCAATGATCACCGACAAGGCAACGGATGTTATATGTAAGTCATAGTCGTCACTAGTTCATCCCCGGTGGGATGGCGCTTAATCGTCACTGATGTACTTCGTCTTTATGCACAGGGCTCGATCCGCCGTTTATTCTGACTCTCTGGCGGGTCTTCATCCGATCGATCAAACGGTTTTTACGGATCGAAAACCCATGTAGCCCTGGCTGTGACGAAAGTGTGGGGGAATTAATTTTCTCCAGAAAGAGCATGTTGGTGTTTTCCGTCCAGCAGCGTTCTGTGTTGAAGGACAGATATGCCAAAATGATGGGGACTATAGGAATCCGCGCCGCTAACAATTACAGAATTGAGAGTGTCCCAGAAAACGACGCGTGCCAACACGAGGGCATCTCAGCTAGGAAAATGAGGAGAATCGGTGGATGGGGCAGGGAGCTTTCAACTTGGGTGCGAGATGTCGAAGAAATGGCCGAACTTGACAGAAAAGAACACACTTAATTGGGTACTTACCTACCTTGCACGCCTGGCATACTCGGAATGCCTGCCGCTCCTTTCGTAACTAAACGTGATATCTGCTTAGTACTTCCATGTAGGATTGGAGAGGATTGGCCATCAATGCTGGTGTGGTTTTCTCGTCCTCGCTCATATCCATTCCCATGGCTGTCAACATTATATTTGCAATAAACAGGGCCAAGTCCTCTGACCCACACCAGGAGGATAATGCATCACCGGATCACCACTACGCACTCCCGAAAAAACGACAGATTTGAAAATCTGATCATATGGCCTGAAGGCCTGATGTCTGACAATTCGCAATTGGATATGATATCAAATGTTCGCAAAGTTCTCGGGAGTCTTACCATAGGAGCTCGCTGAGTCATTGTCCTTGCCAAGAGGACTTTGCCCAACCTGGTACCTGACGAGCACGAATGGTAAATTCCCGATGTGGAAACGGTCAGCGGCCTGAAATGGGTCGATTCGATGTCCACCACAAACTGTTCTGAAGCTTTCAGGAGGTCCTCATTGGCATAAACTAGCTCGCCTTAGTCTGGACCTCTCACGGACCCCACAAGCGCCTTGCCGTGGGCCAATTGAATGGTTGGTGTACGTCTAGTTCCAATCCCATCATGGAAAACTTCAACAATCACCCTTTTTAATCCCCAGTTGATGGCACCTAGTTGGCAGTTGTACGCTATCCAAGTGAAGATGATGTCTCCTTCATTTCGGAAGCACCGAGCGAGCAGTTGCGCCCCGACTCGCACGTAGCGATGGTCCCGCCTTCTTATCCTCCGCCTCATGATAGTCATGCCTTCGAAGCATCGCTACTCGCCTCATCCATTATTACGGCTGCAACAAGTGATAACACCGAAGCTACAATAACAACCCAGAGAACCCAATTATCGAAAATTGAAGCATATCCACTCGATTCGCAACCAACCTTGAATCCGGATTCAAAGCGAGTGCGCGCGCATCTAGGCTTGTTCCCGGAACGCTTTTTATTATCCACTCCTGTCCATCCAGCAAGTTTCAAGGCCTCATGACAAAAAACTTACCTTGGAGGTCGTACGGTAAAGAGAATGAACGAGAAAGGTGATACAGCCCTCGATGATGATAGCAGTGCCACCCCATTATGCAGACCGACGGCCCCTTTCCTTGGATCTATCCCAAGACGATGAAGCCCCTCTCCTACTGACAGTTCTCCAGATTCTCCAACGAAATTAATGAACCACCTATTCCGAAAACCAGCGCTCGTACTCCCGACAGTATACCAGTCTTTCACGGGGGATATGATAAGTGGACACATCTAGTTGACCGCTGATTCAAGCGATACCAACATTCAAGCTGTAACCTTTACTGGTATGATCGTCCCTTATGCCCAAAATGAAATCTGAGATCGTGATGACCCAGATTATTGGACAATTGATTACCAGCTCTTGGCAAGGTAATCATTTCGAGAAAAGGCAGTAAGTGCAAGCATCAGGCACGAGGTACGGAATTGTGTTGAAGGCATGCCGAGGAAGATTAAAATCCGATTTCAAGTAAGTGTGTCGGATCCGAACCGCTGAGTACATGGAGCTCACTTACCAGATGGCAAACAATGATTTACTACGTTCCAACGATCAGACCAGACTCACCATCACCCCAGATGCAGTTAGCATATGCACAAAAAACACTGCCACTGCGACCAAATGTTGATTTATTAAGATGGTTCACGCTCAACCCCATCACGGTCCGGGGAACGTTTGGAAGTCGGCAAGGTGCAGGTGAATTACACATTGCCTAATTTCTGTCTGTCGTCCATACTAGTAACGTACTGACTTCTTAGCTGTCCCTGGCGAATCCGGTAAGACAAACCACTTGCGCCTCCAGATAATTGCTCACGGAGGCATTAGCTCCTTAGACGACGCATTCAGTACTACGAGGATGCTGCAACTTAATTAGAAGTATTGTGACCCACCACCAGAGAAGCGCCGTACAGAGGTGCAGAACATATCGGATGCAAAATGTGGAAACCTTCAGAAGATGGCTTGCACACAATAACAGAAAGACGGTTGGAGGGGTGAACTTCACCTAGACGACGCTCTGCACCCATCTTGTGACATCCTTCTATTTGCTATCGCGGTGAGTCAAATATCCTCTCTCCTTTGTGACAACTAGATCTGTCGATACAACTATTACGCTGCGCCTCTGGAGCCGCTCTCGCAGTCCCATGCCATGTAGGCTACATGAAAATTTGCATTCTCCTTTGTCATTCCGTGATAAGAGGGTTGCACCCGCAGTCTGAGAGTCTAACATGCATATGTCAATCCAGTACCTCGAAGCGTTCCTCCTACCTGAATGCGCTATATCCCTACCCTCGTCAAACAAATCCCTCGCGACGCAGCGCGTCAGAATTGGCACAGCATATCCGATAGGGTGCCCTCTCCCGACTCATTTACATACTCTGGGTTGCGACTATATTCATCTTACGCGAAAAACCGAAACTGAAGGACCTGAAAAGCATAGGCAATTTTGCATCCACGGATGCAAACCGGAACAAGTGGGATGACTATGCTGGATCTCGCTTTTCATTTTCTATTTCCTATTGCATATCCTGTTGGCTCCGTGAGCGCTGCCAGGTCGTCGCGCTGGTCATCAAATAAGAATAGATCGATTGGGCCAGAGAACATCATCGAGAGCGATGGGGGATTTGAAGAGGATTAAGTCTTGGCAAATTGTATGTCGTTGTGCACATGTATACATATAAATGCTGTAGTCACTCATGTTGAGCCTTTGTTTCTTCCGTACCGCGTACACCTTCGCCAGGTGCTCCCTGCGTAAAGGTACCCTCGCAGGATGATGACTCGTCTATCAATACGGAGATCCCAAGCGAGCAGCCGCCTCGGTACTCCGACATTGTCGTGTCCTCCATCGCTATCCAATCGGTCACAGTGGACTCGCCACCTTATGCTCGCATTGACCACCAGCCTACATCCCATTATCCACATCCGTTTTCATCCATGAGGCAGCTGGAGCAAACATTGGCACAATGGTCTCTGTTTCATAAGCCGAGCCTGAGTCCAACCCATTCAACCTACAATCTGGCTTGAGTCCGGATTCTATGGACGTCAGAGATCACCGGCTCCTACTCCCAACACCTATTGCACCCGCCTCATCGGCAACTCAATTCGACCCAAGCTCCCAGCAGTGGGTGCAGCAACAGAGGACGAGCGGTCGAACTCCTCGCAGTGGGACCGTAAAGCATGTATTCCAGCTCAAGGATAAAGAATTCACGTTCAATCTCCATAGCAAAGCACGACACCCCTCAAAATACGCCTGTTTTTCACGGAGGAGACGTTATTCAGGGCGATGTGTCTCTCGCCGCCAATGGATCTAGTTCCGGTATCCAAGCTATCATGCTAACAGTACGCCTTTGAGTTCGAATATATACAACGAGGCTAATATCCAATTGATTCGCAGCTCATTGGGCTAGTTATTACCAGTTCCTTCGAAGAGGGCAGATACACTTTACTACAGTCTGGTAAAAATAATCTAGCGCCAGATCCGCCTTACCGAAACTGCCCAACGACCATTCCTGGCCGATTTCTTTTCCTTTGCCTGACAAGATTCCCTGGGGTCACGGAAAGGGAGCACCCCCACAGATTATGAATGCACCGTAATCGTTCTTGGAGAAGTCAATCGCCGTATATATTCATGTTACGGGTATTCCGAGGACGGTTTAAATCAGATTTCAAGTAAGCAGTCGATCTCTATCCGCTTGGCATTGCTGAACTGCTTATCATTTCGGTTATCCAGATTCAGAACGCCAATTACTTACCTTACGAGGATTACACCACCACCCCCTTCACCACTATGCAGGCGTCATACCAACAAAATACGCCCCTAGCTGGTCCAAAGGTCGACCAAGCAGGGTGGACAACGCTTACTCCAGGCACTACTCGTGGAAAGTTTGCCAATCAACGAGATATTGAGATTCAATACGCAGTCAGTATCCAGTATGTTGTACACCCCGTCTCGTTTCCTGCTAACTTGTTTTTTAGCTATCACTTGCCAATCCTGTAGGTTGTGGCTGGTCATATCCAATCGCCAAAATTGATATAGGTGTGCCACCAGCTCTGTTACACACGGGGGTATGTTATCCCGTTAAGCTTGACGATCGAATGTCAAGACCCGGAAGTCCTCAACACGCTATCTTCGCCGAAAGCAACTTCCATCGTTCTTAAACGCCGCATCAGGTGGGTTATGGATGCTGCAAGCTATTTTGCCCGAGATCCACGTCGAAGTGCAAGAAGTTTCGGATGCCGTAATGTGAATACCCTCAAAAGACGGCTTGGACGCTATCTCAGAGAAGAGGCTGGAGGGCGAGATTCATTTAGATGACACCCTTCAGCCTTCCTGTGCCTTCCCCTTATTTTGTCGAGGTCAGTATACGCCCCTCTATTGTTGAATGCCTTTCCTTCCCCTTCGGGGCCCAGTAAACCTCCAATCACACCGCTTCGTGTGGGGAACATATGGTCGACATACCGCTGGACTACCTACAATGAGCGCAACTGCGAAACTTTGGTTCTCCTGTCATTCATAATCCCATACTTGTCATATTGACGTGCTACTTTGAATTTTCCAGTATTTTGTCATGCTTTACCCGCCATACGATGACGCTTTCGAACCAGAATCACGTAAAGCCATAGCAACACAGTGTGTTGGAGTTGGCACCTTCCTGCCAGCCCGCTGTCCGACCCCGCGGTCATTTAGTACTGAATTTGGAGAACAACGAGGCTCATTCCTCAATGAACGAAGGCGACCGTTCCAAGGGCAATCTTCGAATGAGAATCGGGGCATGGGCGGTTATCATGGTGGCTCCTCTTCTTACGTTACAGGGGTTGAGGACCCCGCGATCGGGGATAGCACGTTGAAGGATCCAAAGATTCAGCTAAGGCGCTCCAGAGCATGAACTGCCCGCATTGGAGATGGCAAGTTTAAGTTTCCATTGGCCAGTTGTATGATTAATATGACCCGTAGATACGATGAGCCAGGTTGAGTTTTTACGACTTCACCTGGTTATTGCGTGGTTCTAAGCACAAACTGATGAGGGGGGAAGTAAAAATGGCATAAGATGAAGCATATGTATGTACATGCATACAAGCATAGGACCAGAAACTACCTATCGTAACTGTACACCACCGTTCGTGAAATAATAAAAAAGTCGTTTGAATGGTACAAGAAACTATACTATGAGAGCAATGCACGACTGAGCCACAAGCCAAAAACAGCGGTAAGCGCCCCAACGAGACCGATAGCGAATATATTACCACGAGAGACTTGGAAATACCCGTTATTGTGATTTATGGTGTACGTGTTATTGTTCATGTTCTGTTGCAGTGGAATTGAATCTCTATCCAACGGCCCGACTGAAGTGAACCTTTGCATCTGACCATGAGGTCCTAGCGAATTATGCCTCCCTGCCATCATCATCACATCGAGGGCGCCTGGGATTTGTGTCGATGCCAGTGAGGAATGCGTGGGGGTGGAAGGGTCTGAATGGTGCATGGGGTGTGACAAAGGATACAATGGCCCAGGTGTGGGAGAGCTTCGGTGACGATAGACGTGACTAGTGAAAGGAATGTCGTCCCTTTGTCGCCATGCAGTGGGTGAAGCAGAAATGCGGCGTTGATCGTCTCTTGGGATATCAAAATGTCCTTCGTGGTCGTATGGCTCCGATGACCCCCGAACTCCACCTTCCGCCCGCTGGGTGCTTGCCAAAGCGTTCATCGTCTGCTCATCGTGCGCCATCACGATCACGCATGAAGGATCTCTAGGTAGCGGCTGTTGGGGATGGTGTCTAAGGGGGGTTGGTTCTGCTGACGATCGTTCATGGGAAGGGCGGCCAACAATGCTGAAGTGAACATCAGCGTTGGCGAGGTATTGGACATAATCATGGATTTCGTCTCTCGTCGTCTTAAATATGGCGCCCAACATCCGTGAATCTCCAACAAACCGCCGAAACCCTGAGCTTGTTGAACTCATCGTGCTCGTTGACTGATGTTGGTTGTTGTACTCGTCTGATTCTTCTATGGGGCGAAGGGGTGGCGGTGGTTCATTTTCGCCAATGATGATTGTTGGGGCGTTAGAGATGGAACTGGAAATTTTTCGTCTAAAACCGGGTTGTATTTGCTTCATGTTTGCTCTGTGCATGAGTATGCCTTCGTCTCTGTCGTGGGATGGGGTGGAGGATGGGGGTGGAGGGGTGTTACGTAGGCCGGTACTTGATGTTGGCTATCGTACGAATATGTTAACGCATTAATGGTCTGACACGAAGGAACATACCCAAGTATTCGAAGAACTTCGGTTGTTCCACTCTCGTGCCAGTGGCGTACGATTTGGGGAGTTTGCACGATCCAATGGAAGGCCGGGAGAGCTGCTGTACCTTTGCCTGTCTGACTCTGGACATATCCACGACCCATCCGATGAACGTTTATGCCCCTTCATTGGTGACCCACATGGTCCGTGATAATAACCTTTCTTTGCTCCCATCTCTGTGCGTTGTGCTTCGGTATGGCGGCGCTCTGGTTGTAGACGATAAGAAACCTCCCCCCGCCGTCGGTCTGTGAGTAAATAACGATCGCTGCGTCAGTAAGAGTGCCGCAACGATTAGCTGTGAGATGTAGAGGCATATATACCTTCTTTTAACGTCATAGCGACACAGGTGTAAGTGAAAGTCAACAAAACAGAGAGGACTACCACTTACGGTACATTGTAGTAGGCTATTTGCAGCGACGGCCCTGACCCGGTGTTGTGTTTGGTTTCCTATTGATTCTCCAAATGGAGAACCCAGCGTCTAGTCGCTAAGATTAAGATTGAGAGCGTTCTGGCGAGTCAGACTGAATAACCCAAGTCTTGACGAGGCTCTAACCTTTATCTTCAACAGTTAGGCGAAGAGTCTGGCGAGGCGGTTGGGATTATCGATCCCCGATAGGTTCTGATTGCTGGGTCAGCCGTGCAGGCGTGTCACCAATCCAGAAGGAGCCTAATGGAGCTAGGGCTCACGGCGATCCATCAACCTGGTCCGGACGGAAGGAGTCATTGGGCCATTGTCCCGGAGGACCCTGAAGCAACAGTCACTGTCTGAGGATTTGTTGTCATCATCAGATCACATATATTTTCCGGTGCTTATTATACAGTGCATCTATAGATCGATGAATAATAGAAACCCAAACGGTTGTCCATGAAACATAGCTCACAAAAAAACACAAAAGTTACAATTATGAAGTATGTGACCTTGTTTGTTTTGTTGGTGCCTGCAAGACCAACACGCTAGCGTTGGGGTGGTGGTGATGAATATTGCCCCAATGATTCCGAGGAAAGACCTCATCCCAGATTCATGTTCTCGCATGATATCAATCAATTCTTTCTTTTGGTCCTCTCGCATTGTTATCGAGATCGACCGACCATGATTATCAAGCTTCTACTCTCACTCGCCCTCTCTTGGTAGTGGTTGAGGAGGAGAATGAAAGGGTTTCGGTGTGTAAAACTCCATTCTTGATGCTGTAGAGCCTGAAACGAGGCTCCACGGTTCAGCACAACGGGACCATATTTCGTTTATGTTGAATGCGCTCATCTTGCAGCGAAGGAGCCGCATTTGCAACCCCTACTACATGAGTCAAGTCCTCACCCGTCATAGCCTATTGGAATTCGTCAACATTGATCGGCACACACGGATCGTGGAGATTTCCTTACCATAATGGACGGCACAGCTGCATCTATAGGACTTGCAGATACACCCTCCTGAGCATGGCTAGGCCCTTCCGCCGGTAAATATCGCAAGATGGTTGCGGTAACAAAGGTTGTGCTACACAATTGTACCAGAAAGGCAAGTGCCAGCCGGTCATCAGGTCCGCCGAAGAAAGGGAGGAACAGGTGATGACGACTCGAGGACGATGATGCCGGTATGACGGGAGCACCTTTAGGTTCACGATCGACAATGAGTATGATGTCCCTGCGGCTGTTAGCGAAGACGTTCCTGATAAACCCAGACTGAATTGCGGATGGTTTAATCACTAAAGACAGCTGTCTGCGCATTGCTTCCATCGATGTGACCACGAGATCCAGGTCGTGACTCTATGTCCTGAATTGAGATGGTTCCTCGTGGCCAGGGGATGCTGGCCATCTGAGAATCGCTTCTCGCAGCCCTATCAGTTACGGCTTGTGGCAAATCGTGCGTGCTTACGAAAGCTAGATCTGCTGTAACGCTAAAGTGCTGCAGTTGGCCGTATATTTGAAAAAACAGAAAGGAGTGGATCATTGTAATAGAAGGAATCCACCTCTTTGAAGCGAAGGAATGTGGACCAACGATCGGAAAGTTCGATGAATCGGAGGGCAGAAAGTGATGGTTGTCTATTGCCAGAAGCAAGGGTCAACTGGGAAGGATTATCACTTTCTGGTATAGTTTCGAGAGAAGATGACGCAATGGGTATAGTCGGTTACAACAATAGTGCAAGAACCATAGCTGGCGGGAGTTGCTCGACCTTGTCCAAAACTAGCGCAAACCTTAATTTTATGCCCTTATCTCGGAAGAAGTCTGGTACGCTGGCGCGATCCTTCAAAGATGGTTTAGTCGATTGTGCTTCTTCACGGTCACTATTGGGGTACGTTAGTCGGGAGGGTAGAGCAGTGATGCCATAGGGCCGCCAGAATAGTAAGAAGTAGGGCCACGATATGATTACGAACACAGCAAATGTTCTATGACCAATGATATGCGCTTAAAGGCCCATGTTAAGTATGATGAAGCCAACAAGCCTGAATCAACTGTGTTAGTACATTACTACAGGAGTAGAGCAGGCTTATCCTTAACAAGTCATCACCGACCCGATCGCGCCAGCTTGTCTCCAGTTAAACACAACGTAATAAGCGGCTGTAGCACATGGCGAAGCCTTCGCGAACAGGCCAATGCGCAAATGGAGATGGTGTATCCCCAGGCCAAGCCATCATTGAGTAGGGCAAGATTGATTTCGAGCCCTGAGATTGTATAGTGCTGTAAGACGAGAGATATTAGCGTAAACTTGATCTACCATCAGTCCAAACTACGTACGATCGGCGTAAAGAAGAAGAGAAGATCTTCCAATCGCTCCACGAGTGAAATAACAACCTCTTCTTGGCGAGGGACTACCAAACCCGGCCAGGGATGCACCTGGGCCAAGGTAAGTTACGGTAGATAAATGATAAGGAAACTTTATATCTTACCGAAGATAGCATGAAGTCCGATAAAGTCCGTGACAAAGGTGGAAGTAAATACCAAGAATAGCGTTGCGGTCATCATAAATGAAGTCGGAGAGCCTCGATCTAAGCTTCCGGTGTGGAGTGCCAGCCATTTGAACGTCCAGCGACCCGGAAACACCAGGAACACCACGTAACCCAACGCCACTAATGAAATATACACTGCCACGGCCCATGAAGAAGAACGAACCAATGACAAGTTCACAGCTCAGGAAATTATGACAATGCCCGCTGAGAGTACGACAACCTCCACGTCTGTCCCAAGCAGATTCAGTTGATTCAGGATGCGAGATAGCACAGGGAATGCAGTGCCTGTTACGATTCCTGCGAAGAACATAAACTCGCCAACCTTGACGAAACCATCCGAAGCCGTTGAGGTTCTCGCGTACAGCCCGAAGCTTAGCAATACGCCAAGACCGAAAGCGAAGATGAAGCCCGCAGTAAACATAGCCAGGGAACACCTGAAATTTCGCTTTACGACTCTCGGGTTGACCTGCAAACCGATGAGGAAGATGAATAAGATAGTAGCTGTCGTGCTTGTGAGCCGAAGAAGAGGCATCGAGGCAGGAGGAAATATTGTGGAAGTGAAATTCCCATCACGGTAGGGCCTAATATGATGCCACCGGCACCGGCTACAACGCGAGGCAAAGCGAGGCGAGAGGTCACCACTGTCAGCGTATGGGTCATGATGATGATTATCACTAGATTGGGTTTTCGCTTTCAGAACGAACAGACATTTGATTCCAGAAGCTTCGAGATACTCACAGACTTGTATCACCCATAGTCTGAGGGGGTTGCTATCATCGAACCGCGTTGGGGCCCGACAATGCGCTACTCTGCAAGGGATAGAAGTCAGCACAGTGCTGCAAATGAGTGGAATTTGCCCACCGCTGCTGTTTCTGCCTTGTCAATGGCGTCCGTGGAATTGAGCAGAGCTACAAAATCGTGAATAATCTGTCCCATGATAGCGAGTGAGACCTTTTAGATAGTAGCAGATCGGGGGTAGGGAGAGATGACGGGCCCAAGGCGGCGTCCGAGTGAATAAATACGAGGTCCAATATCCCTAATCCCCTCAGGCCGTAAACGTAAGAACCACGGAAATGAAGGAACTAAGCAGCATACGAATATGCAACCATACCCAGTCCGCGTGGAGAGAGGGGAAGCCGGTGGCCTATTGAGGATTTGCGGCATTGATACTTCCTACCTCGCTTCAGCGGATAGCCTACTCAATTCCCCTCCAGATGGTATGTAACGAAGCACCCGCGAGGTGTACGCAGTTCGTATATGGCGTGACATCGTCTTCCACCATTCAAACTTTCTTTGCCACGTCCATGTTTGTCGACCAAACGCTGTCTACATGTCATTCTTTCGGCTCATGGGACCGAGTGCATGTAGCACAGTCAGAGAGGAGGTGATAATCACAAGGGTAGCAACTCCTGAGACCAATGAATGACAACAGAAGTAACGCCACACGTAGAACCCGGGAGAAGTGTGAGTGCACAGTCGCGGATAAGAAAACAATGACGATCGATGTCGAAATTCGCACCATAGTCATCGAGAGATTCAATTGCTGATCAGGGCCTGGCAAGTGAAGATTCAGTTTTACGCAATCACCCTGGAACACGTACGGTAATGGTTTTAGCATACATTGCATGTTTTACTCACGCCAATACACGGCGCAAATAAGAGCTGCGAAGCAATGGCGAGGACCCTGCAAGTGAATTGCGTGATAAATTCGCACCCCACGAAATCTTCCATCAAATGCAGCGAAACCTTTACTTATCGCTGGGTCGACAAAAATACGGAGGAAAGATTCAGAAGGAACAAAGTTACTTACACATTGGCACCGTAATTGATGTTGAACGATGCGAGGGGTCGTTATGATTGCTGACGGCCTGAAACTGGTGTACCTCTCCCTCCTCGACGTGGTTTGTGATATCATTATGACACGATGCGTTGATAGGAGCGCATGGATGGGTGATGTGCTGCGTGGACGTCCAGCACATCAGATAAGGATCACCTTCAGCAGCACCGAAGGATAGCGCCCCTTGGCTTCACAATGAGCTGCCAGGACCAAGACACAGATGAAACTCTGCCACGTGGACAGTGAGAGCAGCTTCAAAAGGTGCGATGATTCTTGTTCATGCCAATGCATGATCCTTGCCAGGTAGGTCACTCATCACGGACCAGCAAGCGGATTATCAGTGAAGAAATCAAGTAGTGAAGAAAAGTTTGATCATTGGCGTGTGATCAGGATCGGTGGAGTCAGTCACGGTCCTTACGGACTAAGTCGCAATCGTTGGGTGAATGCGGAAAGCTGAAATCTAGCACGTGTGAGACATAGAAATGCGATAAGATAAGATTTATTGCACAAGGATTGATACTATCTAAGAAGCCCAAGTAGATGATGGCATGGCGAAAGTCATAACAGGTCATCAGCATCAGTTTCACTTGTGTGTGCGTAACACAGACATGGAAGTAATGATACAGTCAAGTCATTTACAGAAGGAAAAGGAATCAAAACGCTGGTGTTGTATATCATGCAGAGGCTTGCACAATAATTATACTAGCCGGGGTATGCGTCGCAACTAAGGCTGCACCAACATCGCCAAGTGTTCTGGGTACATTGGAAGCAATCGTTGATCCGCTCTCCGAAATGAGTTTCGTCAGTTCCGCTGTGTGAGATTCAGGTGCCATGCGGCGTGATCGTCCGGTCATAACCAACACAATTTTCCCTTTTGAATCTGAGCATGTCTGGGTAGCGATGTCGAGGATGGCACGAAGTGGTTTGGTGGTGTGCTGTGTGGAAAATGTGATGCACTCGAGAGCAGACGCCTCCGGGGATGAGGGGTCGGGGTTAGTGTAACGAGCCCAAGCAATATTGTCCGCAGTATCCGACTGCATGCGTGTTTGAGTGGATAGAGGACCATATACAGTATCTGCGCCAGCGCCAGCAACTGTCTAACCGCCAAAGATGTGAGCTCATAAATAGAATGGCGTACCTAAGCACACTCACCATGAATGCCGCTGCAGGCACCTTGAGTTCAAGTTCATGCGTGCTTGTGGGTGTCAGATCGTCAGCTTTCTGTAGCCGAACGACCGTTGCAGTGACCATGGGGTTAGCACATAGTTGAACCAAGAATTTGAGGGCTAGACGGTCATCTGGTCCACCAATGTATGGAAGGAAGATGTGGTACTTGGAAATCGTTGATGTCTGCAACCCAATACCACGATCTACGAACAATGCCACGTCTTTCGAACTCCTCAAAAATACGTTTCGGATGAACTCAGAGTAGACAACGGAACTTGTTTGATCCTTGGTAATCGTTTTGTGGAAGACGCCATCAAATGGATTTTGCGCCGTCGACGAGAGGGGATTACCATCCGCAATAGTAGTTGCGCCTCTGGACCAGGGTAAAATGACCATTTGAGAGTCGGTATCGTTGGCATGCTTAGCAATTGCTTCAGGGAATTCTTCCAGACTAAGTACAGAAAGGGCTGCTGAAACGGATATGCTATTGAGCGAACCGAAAGTCTTGAAAATGGAGATGATAGGGTCGTTGTAAACGAGAGCTTCGGCTTCTTGAGAGCGCAAGACTGCGGAGGTGCGGCTGGTCAACTCCATGAGGCGAAGTGCATTAAAAGTAACAGGTGGCCTGGAAGGTGAAGCCGCCTTTTCGTTCTCAATGCTGCTTGACGATGAAAGCAGAGACGTGATTGTCGGCTGAAGGAGGTGGGAGAGCGACATGGCCGACGGGAGCTGTTCGGTCCTATCTAAGACAATTGTAAATCTGGTCTTTTGTTCATCATCTCCAGAAGTGGACGCTGACGGCGGTGGCACCTCGGTATCGCCGGGTCTTGGAAGCTTAGCACGGCCATGAATGGAACGATGTTCGGGAGGATAAAACGCCAATGTAAGGGGTGTCGTTATGACCGTTAACACGAGGGCGTGCACGACAAACATGGAGAACGTGCGGCCATCAAGAATCTTCGCTTGAAGACCGATGTTGAGAACAATGAGTTCAACGAGACTAGAGTACGTCCAATGAGATGAAGTTTCCGATCAAGTAAAACGGTTCATACCCTTTGCAACTCATCAGAGAACCAATTGCGCCAGATTCACGCCAGTTAAAACCTGTTGCGTAAGCAACGCCTGCACACGAGAAGAATTTCGATACGAAGGCAATGACGCATGTGAGGACGATATATCCCCACGTTATCCCAGTATCCAAAAGACCCAGATTGGTTTTCAAGCCCGACAGAGTAAAGTACTGCAATGTGGTTAAGCGCAATCAGAATGACAAGGACAAGCCACGTACAATGGGCAAGAAGAGGATTGTTACAAGGTCTTCAATCTTCTCAACCATTGAAATCGCGTAACCATTCTCATGTGGTATTATTAAACCCGCCAAAAAACCACCTGGTGCCGATGTTAGAACTCAACTCCATCGATAAATGACCTGAACTCACCAAAAATAGCGTGCACTCCGATGATATCGGTAAAGAATGCAGAGATGAAAACGATCAACATGGTCAGTGTCATCATAAAGGACGTCGGGGTACCCTGCTCCAAGCTACCGGTGCGCCTCGCCAACCATACATAGACCCATCGTACAGGGAAGAGTAGGAAAAGGGTAAATCCAACGCAAGACAGTAGAATCCAAAGAGCTGCGAGATGTTCTGAAGCGTTGACGAGCGCTACTGCCAAAGCCAGGAGAACCCAACCTACGACATCGTTACCAACGCCAGCCGACAGGGTTGCAATACCGACGGGGGTTTCGAGCAAGTTGAGCGCTGTGAGGATACGACATAGGACTGGGAATGCAGTGATTCCGATGGCAACTGCAACGAAAAGGACGAAGTATCCAAAGTTTATTTCAGGGCTGACAAACTCCTTGTAGAGGCCCACCCCTAGGGCTGCGCCGAGGCCGAGTGGGATGACCAAGCCGGCCAACGAGATAGCGGCGGACGCCTTCAATGTCCTTTTTGCCATGCTGACATCTATCTCGAGACCGATCAAGAACAGGTACAGGAGTAAGCCAATTGTACTGCTGAGAGTGAGGAGTGGCATTGAGTCTTGAGGGAAGATAGTGTCCAGGAATCCAGGAATTCTGCCCATAACTGTGGGTCCGAGGATAATTCCACCAATGACTTCAGCGACAACTTGTGGTTGACGGAAGCGGGAAAGTATCATTGACAAGCCATGTGTCATGAAAATGATAATCACTGAAAAAATTATAAGCATGCAGTCGTGCTGAATATTGGATCCTGGCGGACTCACCAACTTGAATAACCCATAATCTTATCGGGTCGGCCGCATTGTAACGTGCCGGATTGTCTCCAGAGATGACACCCCCCTATGGATTAAGTCGATAAGTCCGAATAAGCTTGACACCACATTGGACATTTGAACCCAGACACACCTGTTCTGCCGCATCTCTGGAAGCTAAAAGGTTGGCTACTGCCAGCACGTCGTCCGTGAATTGACCCATCAGAGAAGGGAGGTGACAACGGACGCGCTGGAAAGGGGAAAATGTGTTTATATGTTTTTCGGCTGTTTTAAGACTCCGCATGTGACCTTTTACGAAATTCAATCTCGTTCCTAAAGGGGCTCTATCAATTCATGCAGTGAATTGACACCATGATTATCTTCGCGACTCCATTGTTGCCTGGTGGCTTGATTTCGGTCTTAGCTTTGAATTCCTTGCTGATTGTTTGGGCTAATGATGCCACCACCTCTCCAGAGCCAGCCAACTCGGTACTGGTGGCTTGACATAAAACCCTCACCATTCTTCCCACTTGGTTGGATCCACTCCACGTCGATAACGGCCAAGGCTGCCTAGGCATTGAATAGCGTCACAATACTTTGCCCAGCGCGGACAACCTTAGCCCACTGGACGCTTGTATAGCTTGCCAAGCCCTTGTGCATTTCATATTCCCGTCAGTGACGTATATCATTCTTGTTGTTGCCCAGCATAGGTACACTTTCAATGCGGAACTCTCGCACTATCGAGAACAGGGTTGATTGCCTCGGCCTTGGTATCCCCATTCCACGCATGTGCGGACTACTCCTAAACGAGGGGTTCCCCCTTTCGTACATGTCAATCAAAGAAGCTATTGAATACACGGAGTACACTTGATACCATGGCGGAGGCACTGTTGTCCGTGCCATATCCCTGGGCTTCGACGGGAAATGGATTGTTGTATTGATACTAAAATAGATACCCCAGTTAAAGCGGATCACCGCGTGAGCAACGCTTGATTTGAGGGTACGAACTGGCGAAATTTGTGAAGCCCAACCCACTGATTTCGAGAACAACACAAGCGTCTAGAAGTGTATAAAAAAACTCCGGGAATATGGTATCTGCGTCCGTCCTGCGATAGACTACGTTCCTGGATTTTCCATTTCCTTCGCCAGGGCAGTGCCCCAATTTGGAGCTTGCGCAATAGCTGATATAAATTAGTCTAGTTAGGCGCACGAAAAGTGTCTAGAATCGTGATAATCAGTATCGTTTCCTTGGTTGCCTGGCACGGCATAAGAAGGCTGGCTGCTTGACGTTTCAGCACGAGATGTGTACCATACGATACCTTTGAAGGTCCTTGCGCTATGTGTCTGTATGTCATATATTAAGCGATGAACTGGACGCGCACCAAATGACCATGGATCATGACCGCGTGGCATTAAACTTTAAAAGTGTTGAATAAGAACCTCATTACTCCACGCGCCAGATTCGTTCGTCCTAAAGTCGCTGTCGTAAAAGATACCGGGTAACCTTATAATTATCCACGTCAACATCGGGTATCGAGGCGAAGTGGAAGGAAAGAAAAAAACGAGAACGCGGATGCAACTGTTTGTCCGAGAGAACATGTGGAAATTTCGCTACTGCCCTTGAAGCAAATGCAGTTCGCCTCGAAAGGTGATTCTCTTCGCTGAAATCATCTGCTCAAGTCGTAGGATCCCAACTCCGCTCCCACGCGTTACTACAGATGGGAACGAGACTAGCATAATGCCCGCCAGGCCCAGATGCGCGTGACGTCACGCCTAACACAGGGCACTACTGATCCAACCATTCGGGCAAAAGCAAAGCCATGCTCCCTTCATCACAAACGTATCCAGGCTCTGTCTATGGACATGGCCAGCCACAATACCCTATGCAACCTTTTCTCTCCTCTCAATTACTCCACGATCGACCCCTGCATCCCAATGTTGAGCTCGGTTCGCCAGAGCATTTCAAACAGCAAATGCAAGGTGTATTGAACCAAATCGCGCATGTTCAAACCCTTGCCCAGAATGCGCTCGATGGAATGTGTGTCGCCTTCTTTTTTTAATGTGATTAGTGTCAAATTGAGTTGCGCTGTTGGTGGTCTAGCCAGAATGCGTATCATGCGGGTAACTCACCTACACAGCTAGAAGGTGCCTGACCCGCTTTACTCGACGGACGAAGTGGTTTTAACAAGCGACATAGCATATGTGGATGGTCTAAAACAGACCATCAGCGTCCTGATGGACATGCTTCAGCAAACGGGCATTGGTGCATTACCGATCCTACCTATGCCCATCCTGCCAAGCCTTACATCTACGGACACATCGCACAACCAACCACCCATTCCTAACGAGCAAAAACTACTACAAATGACGGAACAATCGATCATGTCACTTTATCATCGTCAAACCAAGCTACAGTCGAGCGCGAACGTCATCGCCGGATTAATCGCGCCCGGATCTGGAGCTAGCTCGAGCACAGGGGCTCTAACGTCATCCCAGTCACAATGATGTAGGGTGTTCAACAGTCCATCCGACTTTCTATATATATCAGGTAGTGAAGTAATGAAAAACAAAAACATGTATGTATATTCTGATCCAAAACAGAGGTTGTGAATCGTGTTCAGTCCTTGAATCGTAAAAAGGATGGGGGTTGAGAGATAGCTAGTACATACTAAGCGAGCGCCCATGATTGAGCGCTCATCACTTAAACACTAAGATCCATTACATTTCCTCAAATGTCATAACCAGGAGGGTTCTCAACTGGGACTCCTCCAACAATAGTCACTGAACTGGATTCAACAGGAACGGTATAAGTAGCTGTAAGATTGACACAATCATTTCATCAGCTCGCAACTTCCTCAATGAAATCGTTAGTATGGACTTACGTGGACCATCCACTAATTCCTCTTCAGCAACTTGTCGTTTCATATAAATCGCCTTTTCCCTCGTCTTCTCTAACAGACTGACAAACTCAAACATCGCTCGGTCTTTGAACCTGATCTCCACTCTCGTTCCATTAGTCAATCCACCCTCGGGTGAAGGGTCAATATCGAACGATAGATAATTAGCACCAAACGCCGGTTGCTCGAATCTTGTTGATAATATCGAAGGTAACGGAACCGAGAGCGATTCGAAGGCCGCTCCAGGAGCAGCAACGTAGATTATCTGTAATCACCAGATGAACATTAGATTCACTTCACCATACAACTGCTACAGTAGTAATGATGAAGACATACCCGTTGATCACTGAGCCATGCTGTACCAACTGCCTTCAGCCTTCTCATTCCTCCAAAGCCTCCTGCAGCACCCCCTCTCGTCGGCGGGATATCCGGTATCGTCAAAGTTAGTTCAACGCCACCATCCACAGTAGTGACTGTCATTTCGTTAGGTAACGGAATCGGTGAGCGATTCGCATTCAACATAGCCCAGTTGAGAGACATGATATGATGCTCGTAATCGTAACAGAGATGATGGACACTTGTTCGTGTTGGTGGGTGGTAGTGGTGGTGGTGGTAGGAGTCAGAGTTACCAAAGCAGTAGCAACGAAAAGAGGTTTAAGCTGTGGAGGAACAACAATGTCTTCCAAGAGCTTCTCGACAAGATTCATCAAGGGCAGCGGTACAGCACAGCAATCCGTATTTGCGCAAATCGGAGATAATAAAGCGCCGCGTCATACTCACAGGTATGGCTACCTAGCGCAATGGTAGCGCGTTTGGCTTCGATTGCCCGATGGTTACCAAAAGGTTGCAGGTTCGAGTCCTGCGGTGGTCATTTTTTGATGTTGATGTTGATCGAAATAGCGTGTTGATTCATCTCGACTACTGACAAAACGTTTTTGCGTGGCGATGATCTCGAGCCCTACACTGGGCATGATCAGGGGAAACAGCATTCAAACAATAGATTGCTCCGTTTGTTCACTGGGTATAGTATAACAAGTCCGGGTAATGGTAGGGACAATGGAGCTCAGGATGTATAGATGGATTGAATGACACAGCGACCCATAGGCACATGTACACCGCTTGTAAATATGACAGGGTTGATTCAGCAGTATTATTATCAGAGCGATAGAGAGTGAGAGGAATGAAAGATGATGGGAGAAAAAAAAATGTGGGATCAAATGCATCAAGAACCAGATTGATGGAGAGAAAGAGACCAAATGTAAAAAAAAAAAAAGAAAAAAAAAAGGGGGGGGGGTGTTAAAAAAAGATGCAAAAAAGCAGAATGGAAGCGACCGTCCCTGTTCCCTTATGCGACATAAGCAAACGTATCCTTCGACCCGTCCACTCTCTCAATATACTCCTTCTCCAATAGCGTCTCAATCGCCTTCTTAATATCCGGAATCTTCGGTGCGAAGCGTTGTGAGATTTGTGAGATGACTTCTTGAATCAAGGCTTGGTTCTTCATCGTCTTTCGGGCTTTCATGATCCTGTTTGGGTTGGGCGTTAGTGAGTGCGAATAGGTAAGTAGAGAAATGAAGAAAGAAGAACGTACCGAACGATGGTGGCTTGAATAACGTATTTACGATCTTCGTCTACGGCTTTCAGGACTTCTGAAGATTCAGCCTTGACTTCAGCCTTGATCGGTAGATTCAAGTTGACACGGATCTTCTTCGATTTGAACCCTACAAAGTAATAATTCAGTCACGCTGCCCCAAACCAAAGAAACAAAACGAAAAGAGGAGAAAAGGAGGAAGCCTCACCGGGATTCAAATCATACTGATCCCTTTCCTCGTTAATCAAAATCTTCGCCTTCACCAACAAGCCCAATACCTGTCCCAGAATCTCCTTCGAAATCGCTGTCGCAGTACACAACTCCTCCAAACTCATCGTATCCTGCCTATTGAACTGCAACAACACCGCCATCTGATACGAACTCGTCATCAGGATATACTTCTGGTTCGTGTAATTCGTCCTCAGCTCGTTCTTGGAGTAATTCCACAGCCATGTCAGTTTACGCCCAGAGTGTTTGGTTTGGTAGTATTTTTGGAAACGGTCGTATGTTTGGGCGATTTCGGAGGGGATTAGAAAATCGTGGGTGGGTGGGTTGAGTGGCCAAAAGTTGGTGCCGAGGACCATGATGCTGAATGTGATGTCCATATCGTCGTGGTTTTGGGTCATGCGTTCTTTGAATGAGTCTGTGAGATCTTTACTCAAACTCATATCTGTGAGAACGGAAGGTCAGCTGACGAATGAGGAAAGAGTATGTGGACGTACCAGTGAACATGCGCTGAAGCTTGTTGGTGTACTCGAAACCGCAGGCTTCCTTCAACTTCGAAATCATACTCGCTTCAGCTTCATCAGACGCCGATACTCCATGAATAAGCCGCTTGGACAACTTGGTCGTATAGAACGTCTGGAACACGTCCTTATCCTCAAGGTACTTGAACAAAATCATCTATCAAAACGTGCTCATCAGGTTATATGCGCCATGAAACAACCAAAATATGTCACCTACCACACGATTTAAAGCACCTTCCAAATCCTCTTCTTCCGCCATCTTGTTACTCTTCCTCAACAGCATATCCGCATGCTTCGCGATCAACTCTGGACTCTTCGTCGTCGATGTTCCCGTCGCCGCATTCCGATTCACAAACTCTCTACACGCCTTATCCAGTGCAGCCGCAAACCCAGCTTCACTCTTAAAGCTCCTCGTCACCGTCTCCGAGTTCTTCCTATGCACCTCCAATAGCGCATCGACATACGCCTTGGGATCAATCCCCTCACTCGATGAATCTTCTCCCACCAGCTTTGAAATTGCCGCCAAACCAGCATCCTTAACGTGCGCTTCAAATCTCTTCCGCAGAGGCTCTAGTCCTTCCGGGATTCTCGAAAGTAGAGAGTACATCCTCTGTAAATCCTCATCTTGATCGAAATCCAACAGTTTTTGGAAACTATCCCACATCAACTCCGAATGTTCCCTTATCAACACATGTTCACATTTGTTGACCAGCTCTTTCCGCGTCTTGGTGTGGAGATATCGCTCTACCCGATCTTCTTCTTCTTTCAGCCTATCTTCCGCTTTCTTGAGGTAATCAGAGATAGAGTTGGACGCTAGGAACGCATCCGATTCGGATTTGTAGTACTGCTCTGTAGCCGTGATGAAGGGCGATTCAAAGTGAAGCTTGTAGACATCCAAACACTCTTTGTTTGGGTCGTTATTATCCAGTCCGAGTGAGACGAAAGAATCGACAACTTTCTTCACAAGACCTTGATCGATGAGTTCGCCATTACGCTGTTGAGTGATAAGTCTCAACACCGCGTTGGTAAGCACCGCCCGATCTTGCTGTACTCGCAGGAAGAAGTGGGCTTTCCATTGTGCCAACGCAAGCTAAGCGAGCCAACATCGTCACAAAGACGCCACGAAGGACATTCATGAGGCCAGATCCACGATAACCCATCAAGAGACAAAAGACTTACAGTATAGACCTGATAAACCGCCTTTTTCCCTTCATCGCGCTCGCGTTTAACCCAGTATCGATTCAGATAGGTGAACAGTCGATTCAAATAATTTGCGCCAGTCGTGTACCGATCCCATTCTTTCGCGTAATAAGTCAACAGATCAACATCCGACAACCTGTCTGATTTCTAGAGATATGAAAAAGGGAGTCGTCAGCAGGCGCGACATTGGCAACAGGACTAATAAGAATATAGGGGTGCCGTGGTGGTGGGCGAGGGACGCGCGTCAACATGAGCCACGCGTTTACGGGTGATGGGTTTTGATGTGATGACACAAAGCTATTGAAGTAGCAACCGAACCGCGTGCCCACCAAAGGAAGGGTAGAAAGCACGATGGAGATGAAGGTAAAGACATACCTCAATCATAGGTTTGAAGTGTTCCACGAAATAGCCTGTTAGCTTGCCGTAAAGATCAGATCCTACGAGGTTTGCACCGCCTGAATGGAGTCATCACAAGCCAGTCAATATCAGGTTTAACGTCAAAGACAGGAATGGAGGATATAGCGAGAAGAGACGCTACCGCCATCGCGAAGTGCGACACCGGACATAAAGACGCCTGAAAAGACTTACGAAGTGCGACAAAGTCACTTCTGCCACTCGAACTGTCCATCTTGTTGGACATCTTGGTGGATGTGCAGTAATTGTACACGGTCGTATAGAGACTGGTGTAACCCTTGAAGGACAGACCTTCTTCTAGCTTGGTCATGATGTGATTGACGCCATTATTGAGATACTCCCAGGTCTCTTCGAGATCTGCTGTTCTGTCTGGCATTTTTTGAAAGGCATCGTTCGTGATTGCTGTGCTCATGATGGTAGGTTGTTTTCAGAGATACGGATATGAAAAAGATTGAAAAAAGAACGACGACGATGATGATAGTGGAGACGCGAGGTCAATATGTAATGAGTTTGACCTTGCTTTGGCGAAGTACTGCCACCCGCATCCCACGCATGGTGTGGCCGCAAGTCATGTTTCGAGCAAGGAGATGTTCACACCAGATATAAAATAAAGTAAAAAAGCGTTGTATTCAGACATATACACGATTGATACACTACAAATAAAGAGTAATCCATCAGACATACGCCCAACTCGCTGGCTTGCTCAAGTCCTGCCTCAGAGAGCACAGGACCCGAAAAAAACCAAACTTCATCGAGGCCCTGAGGCCATGTTCTCGGTTAAACGAGTGGGCGTTTCGTGTCATCGATTGGATTTGAAAGATGTGGCATGTGTAAACATGCGAGACTCGGTCAGTTTCTATAAAATAGATCCTGATGAGTATGTTCTAAGGATATCAAATCGTCGGAGCAGGGTTTTTATATTTTTCGTGCATGGTCCGTGCGTAACTAAATTTCACGTGAATAGCCGAGGATACTCCGATCAAGGAAGACCTCGACCAGCATTGATGGCGTTGGCGACCTGACTCGTGTTGGGTCGGTTATGTGCGTATCTATCCAACGATGAGCGAGTTGCATGTCGCATAAATAAGACGTACCTTTCATAACTATCGATATACAATTGCTCAGTGCTACAGGTCTTTTGGAAATCCGGATGATTGAGCAATCTCTCCAAGTATGCCTTGAACTTTGCACTGCGCACGCTCATGTCAAATCCGCGATAATGTTTCAAGACATTAGTCGCCCTAAACAACCCTAACCATCTCTCAGCATTTTATCAACGCGATCCACAATCACTCACATGGACCAGCAAGAACATCCGTCAACCCCAAGTCCCCGCCATCAACCCACAACCCCAATCCAACGCTCAAAGCCTTCTTTTCACCTTCTCCGGCCGTTCCACCTGCATTAACAACCTCCCTCTCCGCGCGATCTAGGACTTTCTCTAATTCATCCAACGCGGCATGAAATTCCTTGCCGTAAGCGATTTGATCTCCAGGATCTTGAGCCAGCAAGTATCGAAAGTATCCTGGAACGATATTTTTACTGACGTGATCGGCTTGAAGTCGCACGAGCGCGCGTAAATCTAAATCAACTGGTGAGTGCAAGCCGCAAACGTTGCGTATCTAGCTTACAAGGATCTTTGGGCAACAAAGTCTTTCCAGTTGTCTTCGCCGCTAAACTTGGAGTCATCAGTAAGACCTCATTCAGCTCTAGGTAGTTACGCACTCTTCGAGATATTCCAAGATGACGGTACTTTCGTTCAATCCACGAGGAGGGGAGTAGCGCTCAAGACGAAGGCCAGGTACAAGACCTTTGGGTGAAATCTCCAACAGATCTTGTGGTTTCTTGTAGGGGTCGACTTCATCTGATCGACCAACGCGTCAATTCACCTTCGATGCCTTCACAGGACAACACTCACAATACTAAGAACACCCGCTGAGTTTCACACCAGCCATACAACGCAATGTCGACCTCACGCACCTTGTAACGAATCCCCAAATATTCAAACGCAACCCAAGCTCTCTGCACAAACGGACAAAAGCAGCTCGCAAAGAACGTGATATCCTGTGGATCACTGTGTGCTTTCGCCGTCTCCAAAGCGAGTCCTGTACATTCGTTGTGGTATCGCTTTCCAGTATCGCCTGTAGTGTTCGACATGTTGGATCGATGTCTCGGTACACAGAGATCAGAACTCTCTGTTATCTATGTGAACAGCAATGTCGTCATAGGGGGTTGTCCCAATTTGGCAATCACTCAGCAGGCCAACGACTCTCCAGAAAATCTCACAATTCCTCTGCTACAAGACGAAGGTGCAGATTGCAAGAAAGAATGAGAAAAACCCATCGTTATCAGATGAGAACTATCGTCGTACCACAGTATGTCATAACTACCCTACTTCACCACCACTAACAGCTCCAAACGATCAGTGTACTACAACGGCGACCCTCGTGTCGCCGCCGCTCATCAGCATGCTTGACATAGGGCGTTGGACCAGGAGCTTCTCAATGACCCCTTTTCCAATCATTAACCATTGCGGCTGGTACGATCCAACCAAAGGCCCAGGATCTCCATGCAATCCATCAGCTGGTGGTCCAGGTGTCGTTCCATGGAGTAATTGGTTGCGAATGGCGTTAGTTTTGCTGTGAATGTCATGTACTAGTAAGCTACGCTGCACCTTGTTTAATTTCCGCTCATTTTCGGGCGTCTTCGGTCGCTGGTTGCTCTTCATCGTCGCCTGCATATGCTGGTGTGCTCAATACTCCAGTATCACCCTTACAGACCCATCCCGCTGGTCGTTATCAATGACACTCTACATTTTCTCCTATATCTCCTACTGCGCAACTCTCATCTTCTACGCTGTCGCTTTCCTCGTCTTGCACGCAACACTCCCCGCTCAAGACTGATGAAAATGAGCTATGAGGATGAAGGTATTGATAGAGAGACGTTGGAGGAGGAGGAGGAGGAGTGGATTTCGTCGTGGTCATGGTGTTTGGGGGATGGAGAGAGAAGAGGAGAGTTGAGTAGTTCTTTGCTCTGATGGTGTGATGGAAGATGCATAGTAATATAGGATACCTGGTCGTTTTGTGCTTGAATCTCTCGATTTTGATACCACTCGCAAATCATCCACTTTCCAATAACTACGTCGTGGTCATGTAAGCTTGTTCCTATTCTCTCATACTCTCGTGGATTGTATTGTTATAGTGCTTCCCAGACCTATTAAAATCGACGTTGAGGATAGCTGGGTGCATACTTGCGGGCTCACTTGTAGACCAAGTCCATGCACGTACTTGTTTCCGTCCGATAGTCAAGTTGGTACGCACACCACCATATTCCAGTGACAACCCAATATGTGTTGATCCTAACTCAAAGACCTTCCGTACACTTTCACATCCCTCCTCGCCTACTTTCTTCTCCGGCAGATGTAAATCCATTCCAACCACCAAACAAAATCCCTGTGGAACGAGTTGTTTGATACACAGGGCCTAAATACGACCGGTGATACGAATATCCCAAAACTCCAGATTCACATTCAGCTTTCTGCAAACCACCTATCTCGGTTTGACGCAAGCTACTACTCGGGCGAGTATCACGCTTGGCTGTTGGTATATCCAGAGGTGTTTTGGGATTACTACAACGAAGATGGTAAGGTCCTGAAGCTCCTCTTTACATACCAATTTGTGCGTTGTTAACGCACGGGTGTGAGTAGTTTGTAGTGACGAATGTTTTTACGGTGTTGATACCTTTGTGGGGTATATTTGGGATATGGACAACGAAAATCGGGTATGTCGTCGTTGTCGTTCAATTTCAACACCTGCATCGACTCTGAGTAAGGTTTCATAACGCATGGGGAATTCTGGTACTCATATACTCCGCCTGTGGAACAGGGATATTAAAGATAGCACGTAACCATAACATGGACGATTCAGGGCGACAGGACGTGATTCCCGTTCCTTTTTGTCATTAGCTTCTGTGCAGCGGTTATGATTTGGTGCGGAGTGGACGTTGAGAAAGGGAGAAGGGATGCGGAGGTCTGGAGACCAAGAAAGAGCCATTGCAAGGTCAACGATGTTGTAACCCACACCTATTAGATTCACCCTTCTACCAAGTCTTCCAATGTGTTCATAAGTCTGACCGCGGATTAGTACAAGTTGGATACACCTTCAATTCCGTTGGAATGATTTCCTCTCTTTGGTTATGTTCCACTAGCGTAGATCCCATATCCATACTCATACGAGTTTCGTTCGGGCGGCACTCAGCCTGTAGTGGTAATCTGTTACGGGCGGTCACTATAACCCTCCAGCCTCGGTCGCACTTATTCTTTGAGCACCACCATGACGGGCCCGGGCACCTGGATCTGAACGACAATAACCATGACGCAAGTTGAATTCAAATATGATGCGCATTCTACATAGCAGTTTAAAATTGAAGTGCCGTGAGAGGATAAGAGGATAAATCATACGAGATGATGAGAATGAGAAGGTGTTAATATTGGTGAGTCATATATGCAGACGTTACTATTAGTAAAATTGAATGATGAGTGATTATACGCGAAGCCGCCTCCATCGTTCATGGTATCGAGAACACAATTTCCCAAGTGTCCAATAAATTGATTGTTATGCCGACTTGTTGCGCTTGTGGGCTGCAGACGACGCTAAGTCTCGATCCTCATCATAGCGCGATTCCAAGGAGGAACTTTTCAGCTTCTTGGTGAATCGAGGTCGTGATTCCAAGCTGCTTTTGCCGGTAGTGTTCTTCTCGACGTCCTCATCCTCTGGGAAAGGCATCGATCGTTTTCGGGAAACGTTGGTCGAAGAAGTTGCGCCGGTGAGAGTTGGCAATGCCGAAGGATTAAGCAGAGAGCTGGAGGTAGTCTCTTGTTTGCTATTGAGGTTATTACCATTAGTGTGAGGTTCATCCTTGAGTTTGGTCAGAAACTCTTCGAGAAGATTCAGAACACGTTTGTAGTGTTCAGAAGCCGAAGAGTATAGTGATGCAACTGGTGCACCAGCCTTCGCCTTGTACCTTGGCTCCGATACGAACTCTCGCATAACAAGATGGAGTTCTCGCAGCAGCAGGAAAAGGGGTCGAAAAAATGGGGACAAGAGCGAGAATTGGTAACCATCGAGTTCCGTGACAGATAGGAATGCATACTTAGAGAGAAAGGCTGTCCGAACGTCCAAGCTGTCCCAGCCAGTAATTTCGGCTGGAAGTGTCGACTTCACCCTACCAGGGCACTCATAGGTGAGGCAAATCCAAGTCAGAACGTAATAAAACGACTCTAAATCGTCGAGGTGGCAGTGAGCAGGTCGATTGTTTACTGAGTTGATATTTGGCAGTTGCGTGAAATCCTCTGGAGAGGACGTAGCGACCGCATTAGGCGTGCGAACGAGTCTCTGAGTGGCAGGCAGCCAGGGCCGTGAAGGAGGTGCAGACCCTGAAATAAACGTGTTCCCTGTAGAATCCAGTCAGTGTTGAATACATCCTGTTTAGAAATTTTGAAAACGATTAGCCTTCGTTATCAGATGCCGGTATTAGCGAGGCGCGAAACGCGTCCATCGCGCCTGGGCCAAGAATTGAGATGCTTTAGGTATATCCCAAAAAACAGACTTCGATCATTGGTTGCCATGCACAGGAACAGAAAGATCACTCACAAAGCACGTCGTTGGGCATGTGATGTCACGTATCAAGTAACAAAAGCCCCGTCGAAACTCAAACCGTTTGTCTTAACACGCTTAGGAAAGCCGGGCACATTTGCGCAATGTCAACGCAAACTCACCCTCTGTGTCGGTGAACTAGTGTGATTACACCAAGAGGTCCAGAACCTCCTACCAGTTTGCATATACCACCCCATCCTTTGGAAACAGTCTGCAGCGGTCGCACTCAATCCAGCGCTATCTGGGCTTGGATGAAGTCACCAAGGACCAGGACCACAACAGAAGCAAACTAGAGAATCAGCACGTGACATAAAGCCCCTAAATATCTAGCACCACATAACCAACCTCGATGGCAATGTAGCCTTGACTTTTCAAGCTCAAGTCTTATACCAAACTTCATCCTGGGCATGCAGCTGCATCGAGCTGTGTGATGCGCGTAGTATAGGTGAGCAGAGCTTCCTTATTGCCCAAGGTACGTTGGCCACAAAGTTGGAAGCTTAATGCCGCGATGTCTCCAGTGCCATAAACTACGGTGCCTGAGATTGATAAAATTCGTACCACTAACTGTATCTAGCTTATATCAGGCATCACACTGTACTGAATACGAGATTACGTGTTATCTTCCTACAAAGGGAGGTGGACCCGCAAGGGACAAGGTGTGGAAGCAACGCATTGACCGGCAATGAGGCTTGACCATGAGTGGACGGAATGTAGGTCGGTCCTATCCCCTGCTTGTCGCTGGTAAGATCAAAGACTACGTTCTGATTGTGGCAGGTACGCTGCATGAACGGTTAATCACAGAACGGGCCCTGACAGACTGATCAACAACGTCGCGTTATTTATGTATCGAAGAGTTACCCACATCTAGACCGGAGTGGTGGTAGTAATCCCAATTGCTGTCTACAGTTTGTCTTTTCCTTGTAGCACGTGACAATCGCATTTGACGTTCCTTCGGTTCAGTTGTGAACGACCGCACGACCGCGGCGTTGGACATCCTGGTGGAAGGAATGTCCCAATTCTGATCCGCTGAGTTGCCAGAGTTGTTTTCAATTCGTGTTCGAATCGTGTACATCGTGGTGCTTGAAGCATGACGCAATACAAGCACATTAGTCAGTTATTCCTTCGTCACGGATAAAAGGATGCATTCACTATTGTTTGCAGGAGACAGGCCAGGCAGGTATATGTGTCCATGGACCATAGGCGATGCCTCAAGCGACTAAAGGAACTCATGGGCAGGGGGGAATACTCACTTCAACAGCAAACAGAGGGAAATCACAGGAAGGCTGCAGAGAGCCTTCCAGGTGGATCTCGCCCTCCAACCTCTTTCCTGTCGTAGCATGCAGGCCACCTCTCGAAGGTACCCACCATGTAGCATCAGCGACAGTTTCTTCTTCTACGGTAATATTTTCTGATGGAGCCGAGACTGGAACCACATACTAGCGTCGACAACATACTCGACGCGGCGGTTGAGAACAACGGAGATTGCTTTCGGAGAAGATAGTTCCTTGAGTACTTTGGAGTCTTCAGAGTCAACTGTCAGGCTTAGTGGTATAACAAAGCCCCGTGTATAACAGAGCTAACAGATGCGAGGCGATACGTCGGTGTGTAAAACTGGGGTCAGATTTAGTCTCTGGATTGGCAAAGGATAGCTAATAGCAAGTCAGCATAATACGAAGGGAATATAAAATATGAAACGAACAGTATATTGGACATCGAACTCCTGCCGATTGCCAAACTTCGCTCTCGTGGTGATCGTGTTGAAGGTCATCCACCCTCTTCCATCAACCTGCGGGCCAGCCAATGGTGCATTTTGACTATACGCCAGTTGCATAAGTGATGACGGTGGTTCTGGTATAACTCTTGGAATATAGGCGATTGGTGTCCATAGCCTAGATATAGCAACCTCATCAGCAACATAACCAGCTGGCAGCGATCAAACGCTCACTTAAAGTCCGATTTGAAACGTCCTCGGCATACACGCAAAACGAGATCATACTTGGCCGTTGCCCCCATCGCACCCTCCAAAAATAACTGCGGTGTATAAGCGACCAGCCCAGCTATGCCCTTTCCACGATGTAACGTCGCCATTTCTGGGAAAGGAAAAGAAAATAGCAAAGAATGACCGCCAGACAATTTTGATCCAACAACTATTAACTTTTCCTTGCCACTGAGTAAGGCGGAACTGCGTGAACTAGAGACCTTGGACCAAAGTGTGACGGTATGGTCAAGGAATTTGTAGATACCGTTGTGGAAAGCACTTGTGACCAGCTAGCTGTCCGATAATCTGTCGGACACGTGAGACGAAGTTCAATTAGCTCCAATGAAACCTAACAATTCATGAACGCACCGTCAATGTAACAGCCTGAATTTACGCTGAGATACACCTGGCCTTCAACAGAATCTTCACCGTAGAAGACTGGTATGCTTTGCGAATTTCGTGCTTTGCTGTCGAGAAACATGGTCAAAGACGATTGGCCTCCATTACCCTTGGAGTTGGAACATGTGCTTGGTGATCTGATGGAAAGGGGGTGGGCTATCTGTAGTAGTGTCAATTGCTGGGACCTGTGTTGCTGTGACGGATGCTCGTGGACGGGTTATGGCTACGTCCTGTAACAGTGCTTGCGCCTCCTCGACGGAGCTTGGGTCATCCCTCTGCCGTGCTTTCACGTCAGGGTACGCTCGATACGCTCCAGTCTCCTTATCTTGAGGGAATGTGATGACCGTAGACTGGGATGAATGTTGCGACAAGGAGAATGAAACGGGGTGCAAGTTCAAATGTGCGCGTACCTCCTTCGAACCTGGATTAAAATTGGATCGTACATCAATAGGGTACGGCTCAATCTCGTTCGATGGATACATGATCGGATATGAGTTTGATTCCGCAATTGGGCTGAGAGCTGTTGTCGGGAGGGAAGCGGGTTCCGGTGACGCTGGTGGGATGTGGGTGCCCTCAGCGAAGAGTGTGGTGTATCGTGGTGAATCCACCGTGGTTGATTGAGCGAACTCAGGGAGAAACTGGATAGTAGAGTACCGAGGACCACATTCGTTGGACATCTGGGATGTGAGAGAGGCATGCCGGTCATTGTACACTGTCTGCATCCACGGTGCCAGCTGCAAGTCGGCAATGCCAACTTTGGAATGGTCAGAGAAACTGGTCAAGTATGTCATGGACGAGATTGGGGTGTAAAGAGTGAGTGGTATGATAAAATATCCAGTCCATGGGCGCACGAACCTTTAAAGTCTTGATTGACCGCGACTCAAGGACAATAGGAGGTCTTGGCACATTTCAACCCGTGTTCGGCCCTGGAACCCATTCGAGTCGGAGAACAACTTGTGGTAGTTTGCGTCTGAGATCCATCATCCATGTCATTTCTTTCCTTCCTTTCTCGGTATGAGTCACAGATTCAGCACGATAGGAATTGACTTTATATTGTACCATTTACCTATGAGAAACGGACTACATGGCATGAGTATGAGTAGGACAGTATCACGTAATTGCTCGCCTTTGGGTCAGGAAGTACGCAGGAGCAAATCGAACGAAAGTGGGCAGAAATGCAGTACCTACAAGGTGCTCATTCTGTTTTCCCTGACCCACTGAGTGTGCCGTAGCCTGGATGTGATTGGCTAAATGGAGGCAATCTCAGATGCCTCGAGTTTTGATATGCCTATCGACAGCTAGAATCAAGCGGTTCGCGTATGAATAGTCGCATGTGAACACAATAACATGCACATTCCGGGCCTTCCAGCTATTAGACCTACAATCAGGGTGTCCTTCGATTCGTCGATCCTACAACAACAAAACTATTGTCTTCTTAGCAGTGGGCTTTGAACTTACGTTCTTCATCGATTGGCTGTACTGTATTACAATCATGGCTGATGAACGTTGTACTGACCAAAGCCAAAACGCCATCGAAACATTGCAGACTGAGATTGCCGGTTGTCCGGTAACTCAAAAACGCTTTCCAACTTCCACCAAATAAGCTGACTTGAAACCAAATAGGCACAAGCTGGCTTTGTTTACCGGGAATCAACGGGGTCTTTCGTGGGAATTCCATGGGCCTTGGATCAATTGCAGGGCTTATGACAAGTTCTTGACAGATGAACGGGCGGCGCATGCGCCATGCCAGTGGGAGGGCACAGAGAGGATGAATCACGCAGGTCTTTCAATCGTAAAAAAAATTCGATTCTAAGGAATACATACACGCTTTGAAAAAAAGCGACAGTAAGCAAAATCAGAGAAAGACGCTGTAGAAGGATAGCACAATCGTCTCGATACATCCAGATTCCAGAGTGAGAAACCCTGTCCCATCTTCTAGTCTATACGAACGACCAGTAAGAACTAAGAAAAGAATTTCCACAGATGCGAGTGCTACTAAATACGTTTTTGATTTCACAGTTAATCCAACACAGGAGTTAGAACATGCAGCAAGTAGGAACAGAACAGTGATGATGGGGGTTTCGTTAACACGATGATGAGTGAAGCGTTCGCTCGTAAAAGAGCATTGAAGGGTTAAATGTCAGTGGAGGAGGTTTGCCTGGGATGTGGGGAGGTGATTGAAGAGGTTTGAGGTAACAACATAGAACATAAAGCAAGATAGACGAGGGAGGCAATGGAGAGAGGAGACGATGGCAGTCTCTCTCTTCACCAGTAGACACGGCGTTCGACCGTACGAACGGCAGAGCGAGGACGGGTGTACTGGACAGTACGTTTCACTCTAGTAATGGATGGGTAATATGCGTGGTAAACGCTTCCACCGTCTAGTTGTACTTCAATGACTTGTCGGCCCTAGAAAAACATGTTGATGATGATGAGAAAAGGTAGCGAAGGCAGGGCATGAGGAGGGATCTTACGACGTAATCGACGTGGGAGCCGACGACGAGACCTTCTGTACGACCGAATGTGCCGTGTTGGACTGCGACGATATCACCAGGCTATATGGAGAGCAGAGAGGGATGGGTTACAGACGATGACGATGACGACAACGACAACGGTATATGTATACATACAATAATATCTTCTTCGTATGCCATTGCTATTGTTGTTGATACTGAAAGTCTTGTGGGGTCTTGATCTAGAGTGACGACGATGACGACGTTGAAGAGCAGAGCAATACAACCTGATGGAGCTTGCGAGTTAATAGGTTGTGTATGGGAGAAAAAAAGAAGTAAACTGACGGAAACGGCGGAATTTATAGATTTTGTGTAATAGGGCTCGAGAGCAAGGGCACGAGGCAAGGTTAGTGTCCCTGAAATCAACAATCCATCAACCTCATTGTGCTGTATTGTTTGCCAAACAACCTTGGTAGCCAAAGCACTTTGGCTACGTAGCGGTCCCCGGTCCCCCTCGTTCCGTTCCGTAAGGCATGATAGATTTTCGGTGTTATGATGGCCAAGATGGACCGATTCTTTGTTGATGGAAACTCGTTGGCACAATGCCAATTCATTTTGCCCCTGTTCTTTCGCTTTTGTATTTCGGGAAATATGTGATCCTGGCTATTTCTTCATTCCAGTGACCTCAGCTTACTATCTATGGCTTAACCATGCATGGCCACTAGCGCGTGAGCGGTCCACGCACCCAGCCAACCCCTAAGACCTCCCTCTGATGCTCCGATGCGGTTTCATGGCGCACCAAGGAGGGAAAAAGGAAAAGATCAAGCTGTATGTTTAAACCTCGTGTTTTGCTCGAGGCAGAATGAATGAACACCGCCTCGCATCGTCCGTACAGCTGTACTTCCTGGCCCCCCAAAAAATGAATAAATACAACAGATCATAAAAAACCTGCTTCCCTGTCTATCAAGTACGTACAATACAACCGGGATACCCGCGAGTGAATGGATGTAAAAAGGGATACCTCAGCTGAGAAAAAACGATTACCTACCTCTTCCATCTTGACGTCAACCCATTCAACAACGACAAAATAACATCTTTTAATCTCCAAGATGGAGCGGTTCCTTTCGCATCCGAGATCTGATTATCACCACTGGGTAGGGTAGATCCCTGTCCTCCTCCTCCATCATCATCGCCACCGCCACCATTGTGGACACTCGCCGACGACGGTAACCCATCCTTCGCCAACACCTCGTTCAAATTCTTCAGAATATCTTCCGCGCATCCCTCATACATCATCTCAATCTCAACTTTTCTCATATAATAAGGTCTTCTAACAGCATACGGCGCCAATCCATTATGTTTCCTCACAAGCGAATTGAGCTCTTCAACTGCCGCTTCGTGATAACCCTGTTCACGTTGTTCCCATTCCTTATCTCGGAAACTCTGGATGTTTTCTAAAGTGTATTTGAGCAGGAGGGGTCTTGGAATGGTAGCTGTTAGACTCCGGACCGCATGTCGGATCCATGATTGTCGTAGGATTTGGCGGAAACTGTTGACCGAGGATTCAAGCTCTGCATATCGCGACCACAAGCTGAGTTGATCGACAAGAACACACGGTTGATGCAAATTACCTGTTTGAATTTCCACCCAAGGCGGAGCAGCGCCATTCCTCTGTACAATCCGGTTCATAAGAAACTCCTCGCGCGCAATAAACGGGTTGAATTCTTCTGTAACACGCGTGATGGGCTGCCCCCTGCCTTTAATCGAATTAAACACTCCTTGTTGTCGTGCTTTCTATGTCCGTACGTAATTCCAAGTAGACACAGGCCGACCGACCGAGACAGAAGGAGAAATTGATATACGTATGAGCGAACGCTGTGGTGAATGGGAAGTGGGAGCCGCGCCATACCTCGATCTTTTCTTCGATGAGACTGTTCCATCCTTTCATACTGACAGGATTAGGTCTCATAGCCGATCTTTCTTGTCCAGCTCCTCCACCACCAGAGCGTATCCCCAACTTATAGTCCAACGTCGATTCCTTCGCTCTCGTCAATCTTCCAGCCATCTGAACTTTCTTCCTTTCTTCAACTAACTGTCTTCTCGCTTTCTCATCCAGAGGAGCGTTTGGCCGCGTCGAGCGTGGCGAAGAAGGGATATAGGCTGCCTTGATTGAGGCCGTCGCGTGTGTGGGGACTTTGAAGACTGTATGCCATGGCTGATGACCTTCTTTGGAAGGAAGTAACGGTTCGGTAGCCCATGACCCAGTCGATGGAGCAGCATTCACTCTCATCTGCGATGTTTGAGTTCTCACTCCTCCTGTCCCGCCTCCCAATGTCACTGGCTCTGAGGTTCGTTCAAGAACACCTTCCAGTCGCCCGTCTTCAAGTTGAAGTTGCTCGATCCTAATCTCCCTCTCAACATTCTCAAACATCAGCTTTGAATCCTCCTCACCCCCAGGACCAGCGCCAACCAGTTTATCCGAAACACCTTTCAGCTTGTTCTCTGCGGATTGTACATTCCCACTTCGTAAAGGTTTGTACTTGTCCACCAGCATCCGAAGAACGGTATCCTCGACTCTTTCGTCTCCATCCCAATTGGGGTATTGGTGTTGAGAGACTAGGGAGTCTATATCAGACCTGGAATATGCATGCATGTTAGGTCGTGTATGTGACCCCGACCCAGCCATAGTGACACGTACCGCTCTGCTTCCTCTTCCTCTTTCAACGCGTCTTGAAACAATTTATCACTCGCATTTTGATAAACCTTCTCGCTGACCGCTGCAGCCTGTGCAGGGTTCTGTGATTGAGTAGGGCTGCTATCATTCGCATCGTGATCTGGCTGCACTGGCAGTTTGTCTTGCCGGTCCGGATCGGGTTGAATTCCGGGAACGCGATTTGCAAAACTACGAGCTCCCAGCGAAGTTGTGGACGACCTGGGACATGACAGCGTAGTAGAGGAGCCTAGTACGTGCGTTCGTATTCGATATGAGCGGGATGTGAGGATATTGGCTGGAAACCGTGTCGGTGTCCGCGTCATACAAATTGTTTACAAAGGTTTGCGGTCGAACAATTCTCAACATACGCGTTAAAGTTTTGTAACGCTAAACATTAACGCAACAAAAGGTCAAAGTGATAGCAAATCCATTATTCCGACTCAGAAAAACGACGAAGGAAGAAGGAAGGGTAAAGACACTCACAAAAAAGGAGTTTGCTACTATTACCAAGGATGAACAATTGGGAACTCTGTTGACGTCGATAAGACGCAGGATATTATCGACCTTGCTCTTGAGTCAGAGCTAGCAGCAGCAGCAGCAATAGTGAGTGGACTGTATATACGGGTAGTAGTAGTTGTAGTAGTACACAATATAGAAGCGCGACTTGGGTTTGTTTTGACAGATATCTTATCAGTGTCGCATATGGAGTAGCAAGTAGAAAAACTTCCTAGCCTAAACCACCCGGGACTTTTTTCTGCTTTTGTGTTGTTTTCTATTGTCAGAAACTTGCATCGTGCGTGCTAGTACTCTTGGTTGAACCTTCCTGAATGTCTATCTCGTTCTCTTTCTCTCCTATGCTTTCAATCCAACGATAGGTGACGGTCCTGATTCCTGTGTCGGTGACCGAGGATTCGGCGCAGCAACTGATGGTGGTGGTGAGGGTATTCTTGGAGCGAGTGGATGTTTAGGAGGTACTTTATGGGAGTGCCCATTGGGTAGAGGAGATGAATGAGGCGTGGAACTTCGTTCCTGGAGTGCAACAGGCGCCGATAGCGACTGTATTCGTTCGTCAGGTCTGCTTGACTTGGGCGTCGATGATGATGATGACGACGAAGTATTGTGGTGATTGGATTGGGGATTACGATCGGGAGGATGGCCATTCCCATCATGAGCATGTCCATTCAGCTGCGACGGCTGACTCTTCTCCTTCTCCGATTGCAGCACAGGTGTACTCTGCGACAACGGATCCAAAGACGTTGATGCGAGACTCGACTCCCCCGATGCTGGTGTCGGACTTCTCAGCTGCCTAGTCCCTGTTCTACGAATAATCCTTCCTCCCTTTCCAACCACTGTCGATTTCGATCCAAGGCCAATAATCTCACTCTCCGCCAACCTTCCATTCGGCTTTTCCAATGATTTCCTCGCCTTCGCCTTTGTCTCCGTCTTTACGCCGAGTCCAACCTCGCTGACCAACGATGCTACACTCCCGTTCAAAGCTATAGTTGTCGTTTCTGGCTTCAATGTCTCCTCAGAACCTCTCAGTTCAACCATGCCTGGGTATATCCCCTCCCTAACGAGAACGACTTTCTCGTAATACAGCATGAAAGCCGACGATCCTTCCTGCATGACAGTCTGGATCCCGCATTCCTTCACGCTCTCATCGCTAAGTCTCAGCCACCCTGTACCAGGTGTGGTAGGCTGTTCGCCCTCCCACTTATACTTCGGTGGACCGACGCCATCATCGTGGATGTAAGTCAACGGATCAACCAGTCTCGGCGGCGTCCATTCCTTCCGTCCTCTTCTCGGCTTCCTCCGGAAACAGATATAATGCCCAAACGAATGTTGGCCATAATGACACACCACCGCCGAAAGACGATAATACGTCCGCTGGAAAGTGTACGTTGAGGGCGTAGGCGTTGTTGAACGTGTTAGAGGTGTGGGTGGTGCTGAAATCGATTGCTTGGGATTAGTGGAGAGGTTTCCGGATGTAGTATATGGCGTCAGATCTAGAACTTCAGGGAAGTGCAGGAAGATGTTGTTCTTAGATGCGTAGGCGCCGTATACGGACCGATTGATGTGGAGTGCTAAGACTTGCGGCGGCTATGATCAAAAGGGGTTGTAGTGGATGCGATGAGAGATAAGAAGAATGACCTACTCTTGCAATCATGGCCTGCTTGGTAGATACCCTGACAATCTTTTGAATATCAACGTCCTTCAGAGTGTCTTCGATGCGACCTTCGTCCAAGGCGGACTTTACTCGGGCCTCTTGACGTCGTAGATCTTGAAGACGGCTCTCCTTTACTTTGCGTTTCTTTGAACTTAGACTATGGCCTTCTTGAGGTTTTAGCTCTTCTTCCAGGAGGGCGATATTGCCGAGTAGGTATCGTTGTGTAGCCACAATTGAGCACTTCCTGCAAATGGAATCATATAGCGTTTCCAGGCGCGTATACTCCTCCAAACAAGCTTCAAGGGGAACGTTTGACTGAGTGAGTCAATATGAGTGAGCTTATGATCAAGCTTCTGAGAAGGATCCACATACAGCCAGCCTTGGAACAGCTAACTGCCAATTATCAAATGCAAAATGCATGACAGCTTCAGTGTACCCGCACTCCACGCAGCTCCGACGATTAGCCGTCAACCCATCGAAGACGCTCTTCCCCATCTCCCGTGTTGGCTCAGAGGATTGTACGAGTCCTCCGAATCCTCGATCCTTGTACTCCTCCTTGTCGACAGCAATGGTTTCGTTCTTTATTGACTCGGAGAGAAGTTGGAAGAGTTCTTGAGCATCTTGATGTTCTCGAGAGCTGAGGAGTTGATTCGTGCGATTCTCGCTCTGACGGAGCGCTTTGATGATTTCCCGAGGTTCGATAGATGTACGAGAGCGGTGGGGGGTGTTTAGTCCTAGAGTAGAGTAGATAAGATGATGATTGGGTCTGCGGCGGCGTCTGGGACGTACTATGGAAGAGGCTCTGTAGTGCATCGATGACAGGCGTTGGGACGTCTAAGCGTTCCGCCTTTTCGTGAATAGCGTCTATATGTGGTAGTAGGTACGACAGTGAAGAGAGCGCCTGGAAAGTGGGCGTTTCCGGTCTCGTGAGGACAACAATATTCTCCGTCTTGGTGCACATCACACACCTGCAATGTCGAATTCATGAAACAGTAGTTCCCGGGAATGTTAACCAATCCAGAATAGTACCCGTCCTCCTCGCTATCGTGTCCATACCCTATCTTGAACTGAGTAGGTGTGACCAGAGCCATGACGAAACACGTACCGTGCTTGGCTCTCCCATTCATCGCGACTTGCTCCGCTCTAGTTCTGACGTGGTGTTTCTTCGCCTTTCCATGATGGCCTGACCGGCTTGAGGAATGCGAATGGGTACTTCCCAACGACCAGTTCCAAGGGAGGAGTGAGCTTGTGCCGTCGAGGAGCATGGCGAGTTCAGTGATCAGAAAACTCCGCTCCGTGTTGGTGGCGAGTGTGAGAATCAGGCCAGGGACGACGAAGAGGACAAGGACCGGCGCTATTTGTTGGAAGAAAGGGCTCTGGAGGATTTCTATGCACCACTCGCGGAACTCGTCTGAGAGGCGCATGAGTTACTCGACAAGAGTACCCACACAGCGCTATTCCGAAATATGGGGCGCTGACACATCACTACCTTTGGATATCAAAACTGCTCGCTTATGTATGGCTACCTGGCGCAATGGTAGCGCGTTTGGCTTCGATTGCCCGATGGTTACCAAAAGGTTGCAGGTTCGAGTCCTGCGGTGGTCACTTTTGTTTTTTCCATCGTTCTACCCACGTGACGGACATCTGAACGACGTCGACGGTCACAATTCACGCGCTCTGTTGGTCTTTCTGGCTAACAGACTGGTCTCATGGCTGCCACTCTCCTCTCTCAACACTCATCAAACCCGCTCGAGGCTACCGACCCCCCTTCGGCGCGCAGGCGGAATCGCGTGCAGCTCTACCTCGAGGCGGAAGCAAGGCTCAACGCATCCTCAGATGACCCTCTAAATGGGCTTCTATTGCCCGAGCTGCAGAAATACCACAACCACCTCTCACAAATAATCCCAGACATCCACCTCGCGCGCTCGAACCAGCCAACACCCCGAAAAGCATTTATCGATCTCGACGAAGACATGGAAAGTGAAGACGAACTAGCAACAGCCATGCAGCAAGAAGACGACGAGGAAGCAAACTCTGAATGTGACGATGAAGAAATGCGGGACTCGGATGCGGAGGGAGAGACGGACGAGGAGATGACTTTGTTCCTCAAGAGTCCAGAAGAACAACATGAAATCGAGGACGAAATTGTTGATTTGGAAATCGCGGTGCCTCAGTTACAGGATGACTATAAGATTGTCGACCGGCTGGGGACCGGGACGTTTTCTTCTGTTTATAAAGCCATTGACAACGGGTACCATGACAAGTGGGACAATACCCCATGGCAAGGACATCACCCGCCAAATTCGTCGGCTTACTATCAGTCAATGCCAAAGCCGAAGGACACGAAGGCGTTTGTGGCTATCAAACGGATTTACGTGACCAGCAATCCCGAACGGATACGGAACGAGATTTCGATCATGGAGGATTGTAGAGGTTGCCGGCATACATCTCAATTGATCACTGCCTTTCGACACCTGGACCAGGTCGTCGCGATCATGCCGTATCACCGTAACGATGATTTTCGGGTGCGTATATGCGTTATGCTATCCGTCCTTTCTTATTCTCACCATCACAACAGGAGTTTTTCCGAACGTTGTCAATACAGGGCATCAAGGCCTACTTCCGTTGTATGTTTCGTGCCTTACGGGACATACACGCGAGGGAGGTCATCCACCGTGACGTGAAGCCTGCCAACTTTCTTTTCGATCCACAAACTGGTGTTGGGACTCTGTGCGATTTCGGACTAGCTTGCGTGAGTGTCATTACGTCCTGGATCTTTTCATTCCATTCTCAAACTCCCAAAGCGCATGGAACCTGGACCCTCTAACGGCCAATGTCTTCATACCTTTCCGACAAGAGAGCACCCTCACGGTCGTGTGAGGCCCCGCAGCGATTATAATATTGAAGATGTAAAACGGATGCAGAGAGAGGCTCGAGCCAAGAGCTCGATGTCGTCTGAAAGAGTTGGATACCCTGACAAAGATGGCAGGTAAGTTGGCTTTTTCAAACCTGAGCCAGAGCTGATGAGCCATCAGACCGACTTCAAAGGCAAATCGAGCGGGAACTCGAGGTTTTCGTGCGCCGGAGGTGCTGTTAAAGTGTGGAGAGCAGACAGGTGGTGCGTATGGCCGTTACTTCTTGGCCCCTTGGAGTAATTCGTGAGACTCGTCTATAGCGATTGACGTTTGGGCGGCTGGCGTAATACTATTGTCATTCTTGACGACGAAATTTCCGCTCTTACAATCCAATGATGATATCGAGGCTCTGATGGAGATTGCAACTATTATTGGACGACGGAAGATGGAAAAAGCAGCAACATTGCATAGTACGTGTCATCGTTCCGCTTTAGTTGGTCTCTCTAATAGGTTTCGTTTCACAGGCAGAACATTTGCAACGAACGTACCCACGATAACGCAAGACGGCATGACATGGCGGGAATTCATTGAAAAACAAAATCCTGACCTTTATGAACCAAAACGACCCGATTCACAATACTGGCCACATAATCAAATAGTGCGTAGCCATCTCTACGACCAACAACCACCTTTCCTAACCTCTTGTCCGATTTAGCTTTATAATAATAATCGTTATCCAAGCACACGCGAAGAACACCGCGCCGAGATAGAATCAGCACTTAACCTAGTGGACCGACTCATGCATCCAGAATCCGTATACCGCCTGACACCACGAGACGCTCTATACCATCCTTTCCTAGCCGAGCCAGGTGGTGAAGATGACGACGCTCCCATAGAAGACGATGAATTCGTGCCGCATCCGTTTGGTAGAGGCGCATGTGAGGAGATGCATTTCAAAGATGAGGTGACGGGTGCGCCGTGTGTGAGGGTTTCTGCGGGTTGTGAATGTGGAACATGTGATGTTGCTCAGAGGTATGGGGAGGTTAGAACGTTGCTGGCGGGTGAGGGGATTGCGATTGGAAAACAACCATGCGAGTTTCATGGTAATGAGTATTGGTGTTAACGTTATTGTTATATGCATACATCATGGCACTTGTATCTTCTTATACCACGCAGTTGTAATGACATGGGTTAATGTGATACCCCTCTCTGTTACTCGTCTGGAGGTCATTTGAGGCAGTATGGAGAAGTTGAAAAACTATGACCACCGCAGGACTCGAACCTGCAACCTTTTGGTGACATTCAGCAATCGAAGCCAAACGCGCTACCATTGCGCTAGGTAGCCATGTGGTCTCATGCGAAGAGTTGAAATCCCCTGATGCAACTTTGAACGTTAACCGAAATTGAACTAGACAGAAATATATTTCCCTCGGCGCAGAAAAGAGGCTGTCGGGCGAGCACCGCCTGGAGAGCACGTTACAACCTTCCTGTGGCTTCCCTCTGTTTGCCATTGAAGTGAGTCCGATTTCTTGTCACTGGGTTCGAACTTTTTTTCGCTTGAGGCATCATAAAATCTTCACTGCCAGTGACATGGACAAGCATGCCTGCTTGGCGCGTCTCTTTCTGGCAATAGTGCTTGTCAAATGCATCCTTTCATGTGCCATGAAGGACGAGCTTACATCGCTATCACCAGGGGGTTTATTAGAATTTTTTTCGCAGAGTTCCGCCATACTCCAACGACCACGATGTGCAAGGTCCGAGCCGAACCATACACGCGTGCGACTCTGGAGGGTTGAGACATTCCTGTCCAACCACACGGTCATTCACAGCTGAATCCAGAAAACGGCGAAAGCGGTTTTTCGCATATCAGATGGTAAATGGAAACGGAAGCTGATGGGAATAGGCCCTTTACCTATCTTCTATGTCTGTGCGTACTTAATCACGCATCATGACCTACTATTGCTCCTCACGCCAAGGCGGAAGTGCAACTCACCTTGTCTTGTGGATATACTATTTTTCAATGTTCCTCAAACTCACTTCAAAAATGAGCCCTAGTGCTGAATACGTGTGAAACCGATGCTCGAGTCGTCGTTAAGGCTTTAATAGCTCGTGTGCCGATGGATTCTATATTTTACATTACCACTCACTCTACACTCCAATCATGGCGAATTCACCCGCTCTTTCTGATCATTCCAACGTTGACAATGCCGACTCGGAGCCGGCACCCTGGATGCAGACAGCGTACAACGACAGCCATCTTTCATTTGCTTCGCAGGTATCGAGCGAGTACCCTCCTCGATACTCTGCCATTGAGTTGACCCCTCATTTTCTTCCCTCTATGAACTCACCTAGTTATAGCACATTCCTCGCTCAGCCTGGAGACGCCCACTTCCCATTAGCATTACCAGAACCAGCCGCTCCACTAGCACTCGAGACAACATCACTCAACCAGATTGCTGAATCGATCACGTATCCAATCGTACATCCATCAAACGAGATTCAGCCGTACCCTATCGATGTACAACCCAATTTCAATCCAGATTCGAAGGAAGTACGCGCAAACTTGAACTTGCTCCCTCTCCCGTTTCACTTATCCCAACCCGGGCCTTCGCATACGGCCATTTCACCTCCTCAAAACAAGAAGGCCGGTGTTCATCCTGACGAAAAGGCACGGCAAACAGATGGTGCCAAGTCTGTCCAGGATGCGCTCATGCATGCACAAGCGCGGTTACAGGACGTGCATATAGTTGATCCCCAAACCTCCATCGCAGCTACGCCGCACCGAACGGTTGACACTACAACAGACAGCTCACTCTCCAGCCCTCAGACCGAAACGGTAAAACATACGTTCCAACTCAAGGATAGTCGTGGGGTGCCCTTTTTGATTATGATACTGGACAGCAAAGCACGAAATCCGCAAAGCACACCGCTCTTCTACGGTGGAGATTCCGTCGGGGGTCAGGTGTATCTGAGTGTGAATCGTGATTCCGGCATTCAAGCTGTCACGTTAACTGTGCGTTGATGGATTGATTTCTAGATGACTTTTCCGTTGGCGATAATTGAATTTGATCTCACATGGCAGGTTGTTGGACAGCTCGTCACAAGTGCTTACGAGGACGGTATATACACATTCCTTGAGCAGACCATCACGCTTTGGTCGAAATCGTCAAGTTCAAGCAAGGCGCTATTGCTTACTGGGAATGAAAAGGGAATTGTAGTTGGAACGAAGCTGTCTGGTGGTCATTCTTGGCCAATTTCTTTCCGTTTCCCAGACAATGCGAAGCTGAATCGGGGAAAGAATATACCCGGCCTGGTCGTCAATATACCGCAATCATTTTTAGAGAGTACAGTTGGCGCAAACATCGATTATGAGCTTGTTTTGCGTGTATCCCGAGGTCGTTTCAAATCAGACTTCAAGTGAATATTTCATAGCTGCAAGCTGGTTAGGTCGCTGATGCAAAATGCTGTTGCCAGATTGAGGACACCGCTCATCTATATTCCGAGAATTACACCAGAACCACCGTCGCTGCTTATGCAACTGGCGTACAGTCAAAATGCACCATTGGCTGGCCCGAAAGTCGATCGAGAAGGGTGGATGACCGTCGATACAATCACCACGAGAGGGAAGTTTGATAAACTGCGAGATGTTGATGTCCGATATACAGTGCGTTTCCTAATCTACACTTGTTTCTTATCATGCTTAATCGCTGCTAGCTATCTCTTGCCAATCCAGTAAGCCATCTAAACTGACTCTGCCGCCGAAATTACTCACTGACGCATTACCTTGCGACTGTTAGCTCTGCTATACGCGAGGCTCCGTTATCCCATTAAGCCTGACGATAGACTGTCAAGATTCTGAAGTTCTCGATGAACTATCTTCGCCAAATGCAGTCTCTGTCGTTCTCAAACGCCGTACCCAGTTTGTTAACGGCACTGAAGATTGGTTCGAGCCTCGACATCAATCAGACAACAACATCGTTGAAGGAGTCATCGCTGGTACTACATGGTGGGTACCTGCAAAAGATGGGTTGCACGCTACGACAGAGAGGAGGGTGGAAGGTGAGATCCACCTGAAGGACAATCTGCAGATTTCTTGTGATTTCCCTCTGTTCACCGTTGAGGCGAGTACGATTTTCTGTCACTGGACTCCTTTGATCGCTTGTGGTATCCTATACTCTCCACGGACATATGCGCCTGCTCGGCGCGTGTTCTGCCAGCATTGGTGTTCGTTCATGCAACTTTTCATGCGATGAAGGAAATTCTTACGATGGGCTTTTCCCCTTAGTATTTCGTCACGCTCCAAGTACCGCGAGGTACAAGGTTCCAGCCCGATTTGTATGCGACTCTGGCAACTCAGCGTATTAGAGTTGGGACATTCTTTCCGTCAGGATGTCCAACGCCAAGGTCGTTCACAACTGAATCCGGCAAACGGCGGACGCAAATGTTGCACATCAATGGGGGAGTGCAAACGGATGACAATGTGATTGGGTCCTTTGCCTGGTTTCCTACATCCGTGAGCACCTTATTCACATATAAGAAGGCGATTTATTGACCATTTTATTAGAACGCTCGGCTGCCATAGTATAGCGTTGCATTTCATTCATAGTCACGGCCGCCATGGTCCTGTGGCATTCGTGGCTCACTCGGGGCGTTGGATTAGGGTGGTTTATACGGGATAGTTTGGTGGATTAAGATTACATTGCACCTCAGACTGTAGGCTGCAATCGGGGCGGGTCCCCGATCATCTTACAACTTAGGCTGCGTTGATGTCCTACAGCGCTACGGATATAGCTATGAATATATTAATAAATACTCAGATATAATGTGCTTTACAAAGCCATCTCATGTAGCAGTATAATATTGAAACGTTATGACGAGATACACAGTATGAGAATATCAGTGTATGATCAGTCTGGTATGCGATGTGTTATTAGTATAATTTGGTCATGACAGACAGTAAGTGAAGCCACCTCCCCCTCGTGATCACTGTATCAAGGACACGCTTCCCAATTGTCTAATAAATTGAGTGTTATGCCGACTTGTTGCGCTTGTGGGCTGCAGACGACGGCAATTGTCGATCCTCGTCATAGCGCGATTCCAAGGAGGAACTTTTCAGCTTCTTGGTGAATCGAGGTCGTGATTCCAAGCTGCTTTTGCCGGTAGTGTTCTTCTCGACCTCCTCATCCTCTGGGAAAGGCATCGATCGTTTACGTGAAACGCTGGTCGAAGAAGTTGGGTGTGTCAGAGTTGGTAATGCAGAATGATGTGGAGGCGGAGGTCGCTTGATTGATAATTGGGTTGACGTCGTTGGGGGCCGCTTCTTCCTTGAATGTGGCCAGGAACCCTTCGGGAGGCTGCAAAATACTTTTGTAGTGCTTAGAAACTGTGGTGTATAGAGATGCAACTGGTGCACCAGATCTCGCCTCGTATCGCGGCACCGCTATGTGCTTTCGTACAGCAAAATGAAGCTTTCGCAAAAGCAGAAAAAGGGGTTCGAAGAATGGAGACAGGAGCGATTGATACTGGTCTTGCAGCACTGGGACGGATATGTAATTATATTTGGCGTTAAAGGCCGAGTTTGTATCCGATCAGTCCCAAAGCTGAAATTTGGCGAGTGTTTCTTTTATTTTACCAGGTCTTTCGTACATATAGCAAATCCAAGCCAGCACGTAGTAAGATGATTCCAAATCATCGAGGTGGCAGTGCGCAGGTCGACCGTTTTCTGACTGAGTGTTTTGTGCTGATGGAGGAACTTGTTGGAAGAGCTCAACGATCTCATCCGCTGAAAGGTTAACAAGTTCGAGTGGCGACCATAAAGGGTGACCGAAGGGTTTCCATCGTAGCACTGCCAACGCAGAAGTGAAGCTGATTCAATATGCATCCTTTCGCCATTGAAAAACAAATCAGATTGGCATACCCTTGATTATATCCGTATAGCGCACCATTTAGATATCGACACCACGAGGTGATGGGGGTATTTAATTGTCTTGAAGTCCTGCCCTCAAGAACATACGCTGAGGATGAAGAGCACGCGCGGAATCCTCGTCGCATCAGCCATAGACGGTGTGATAATGCCCATGCATCGAGTCGTCGACGAGCAAATCAAGTTATTGAAAACACTATCTACTTTTGACAGTCGACCACGGCAGCACAGTGTGGAAGCCTCAGCTGTTCAGGAACCAGCCTTAGAACAGGACCATGTCCTGCCATAACACCACTATCGCCTTTCTTCGTCCCCGTACATGTGCACCCTGAATAGAACCTGAATGAAGTGGGTGAAGGCGTCGTTTGCATCGTGCTAAAGAGTTGCATTAAAAACGACTGCAAGACCGAGTTGAGGCTGTCCGAGAGATGTAAACTTATGTAGTTGCTCAATTTGGCTTTAATATGCAGCGAAGGAAACGCGCGACTCGGGTAGTCTGCCTCGAGGGATGTTTGGCTTTGTTATGCTAAAACTCCTTTCGCCAATTTTGGCAGCAAGCCCAGTGTCCATCGCGTCCACCAACAGCCACCAAAATTCGAAAATGTCGAAACGCACTGCTTCACCACCTCCGCCACCAGGCGGTGCTATTGTTAAACGAGCGAGGGCATCACCTCAACCTTCCAACCAGATTGTGATCTCGTCTGGTGGTGACGATCGTAACAAGGGACTCATTCGTACCATCCAACGCACAAGTAACCTCGAGGCACCTATTGTTAGTCTTGCTGGTGCACATTCGGTGAGTTTTCAACGTTTCAATATAGGTCTAGTAGATTAATAATTGTTGACAAGGGTGAAATATTTAGCTGTAGGTTTGATCCTACGGGCCAAAACATCGCTGCGTGTTCAGCAGACAGAGGTGTTTGTAAGTCCTCGATATTGCAACTTTGACCAGGACAGTATTTATCCGTCTTTAGCCCTTTGGCGTACATATCCACCAAACACGAACTACGGCCTGCTGTCGAACATCCACAAAGCACCCATACTCGACCTCCAATGGTCCCAAATCTACCCTGTTCTCTACACCGTCGGCGCGGACCATATTTTCAGCATAACAGACCTAACAACTGGGCAGAGAATCAGAAAAATTCGCGCTCACCGCGAAATCATCAATACTGTTGACCGAACGATTGCAGGAGGTGCTGGTATTGAATTGGTGGCGACGGGCTCCGACGACGGGACCGTAAAAATATGGGAGGCAGGGGATGGAGGTGAAACAGATAAAGCTCCTGTCGCAACTCTAGACGTTGGGTGCCCCGTCACGGCCGTCTGTTGGAGTGCGGACGGTTCGAATGTTTATGTAGGCGCTATTGACAACGAGATCCATGTGTGTACCTTTTTTTTCTCCTGCCATTACTTGAGTTTCTCATGTACCACTTTTCAGGTTTATGATATTCGTAAACAAGAACAAGTCTACAGCCTAGGTGGCCATGTTGACACGCCGACGTCGCTCTCCTTATCACCGAATGGCTCCTACCTCCTCTCACCTTCGCTTTCATCACATACCCTGATTCATGACGTGCGACCGTTTTCGCCGTCCCCATCGAGAATCTATAGGGTTCTTCAAGGTGCTCCAGCCGGTTTCGAAAATACACTGCTACGAGGAGCTTGGAGTAAGGAAGATGGCGGCCAACGGGTGGCCGTTGGTGGTGCGGATAGGATGGTGTGCATATGGGAAGTGGATAGTGGAAAGATATTGTACAAGGTAATAAATCAATACGATGTCGCTTTCGCCATTACTAAACTACCTTTGTTACGCGTGTTTGTAGCTTCCTGGACACAAAGGGACTGTCACGGCAGTTGACTTCCATCCCAAGGAGCCCATCAGTAAGTCTTTCTCTCTTCACGGTCCAGCACGGTTCTGAATCTGGCATTTTCATGATAGTCCTCACGGCCAGTAAAGATGGCACAATGCTGTTAGGGGAGATCGAAGCATCTTTGACTACCTGATCCCTCGGGCCGATTAAAACTACCATATCACTGCGAGCTAAGTTCAGGCGTAGCCAGCTTTTGCCAACTGAGGAAGGAGGTAGTAATGAATGTCATAATAGAAAACTTGCTATCTGCCGCTTAAGCTGTCTCTGCTGAGCTTCGCAGGTAGCTCAATTCGTCGTGTGCTGTGCGCTGAGCACGTTGAGTACCAACTTGAAAATTAGGGTACTAGTAGCAACCCCAGTCGCAAAGACAATGGCAACCAACGTGTTCAATCCACCATATAATCCATAGCCCTTAGCGAACTTGAAACTATGATCAGGCCTTGTGTCCAACATTGAGCTCAAGGATGTTGAAAATGATACTCATATGATTGCTCATGCATCAGCAGTCGCGGTGCCAGCGACTCTCTTTACAGGCATCCTATGGTTCTAACTCACCCTCGAGGGCCAGCGATGTTTTCAGTGGTGTTGTCATCAAGAACTCGAGCCCCAGGAAGTAGGTGTTGGCCAATTAAAATTGTACCAAATACGGCACTGACATTTGCTAAGATAGCTTGAGCTCTCCTGATAGCTATGGTGTTTGCGGCGCAGGTATTATTGCTTACACTGTCATTTCCTCTATCAACGTCAATATCAAGCACCAAGCACCGTTTCATTGCGTCATTCACCATTTCTGTAAATCTACTTTTAGCCTCATTTTCTTCAACGAAGTCCCCCTCACCCAACTGTGCAGGCAAACTACCGTCAATGCCCGCAATGTCAGAGGTGGAACGATTCTCGATGAGGCATGGCCGCTCATCATCTTATCCATTGTCATTCCAGGATTGAACGGACATTGACCGGATTATCCATACCGTTAGCGAAGCGAAGGATATCACGGCTGCCAGGATAAAGCCTAACCCGACTCCCAGAGATTGATTAACGCTGAAACTATACCGTACATGACTTATGTCCTTTCTTCTCGGTGGTGTGGCCAATTCGATTGATATTTTTATGCCAACATCGTGTGTTAAGCGCCCTGCGGGAGGATCGCAACGTTAACTACGGCAAAAAAATCGTGTACTCGTGACTTATGTGATTATTTATGCATTATTTGCTTGTCATCACCCGACCTCCTGTGTGCTCGAGTGACCACAACATTGGCGTTTGTATTTGATAAAATCTATGGTACGCAGGCGTTATATGGTGAGAACATTGAGGTAGGACTGGTTTAATGATTGTAGTCGGGTCAACATATAGTTCCAGGTGAATTACGTCCCCAGGATTCACGGAGTATCATGCCGTCTAATCTGTCGATTTAATTTCGCATTATTCTTGTGTTATGAAGTTGTATACACAGGGATATGGCACAACGCATCCCTATCCCTGATATATCTCGGAAAGATAAGTTCTCAGCTTTTCAAGGGCCCTGTATCGATGAGAGATGGTGTTCTTTAAGGCTGAATCCATCTCAGCGTATCTACCTCGAGGAATAAGTGTTTGAATACAAATCAAATGAGCTAACTTCACGCACGTCTGGTTGTACCCTGTTGGCTGGAAAACTGCGTCCCAGCCAAAGACCTTTGGTCCCCGTGCAGGGACTATGGAACCATCAGTTCTCCCTTCGAATATCACTGGTTCTGAGCCTTGGAAGTAACTGGTAAATTGGCTATACTGGATGATGACCAGGAAAGGGCGGACTGACCAGGACCAGCGGAGTAGGCGAAGGTGCACAAGGCCCATGCACTCTTGTCCTCAAACCCGGCGAGCATTGTGTTTAATCCTTCATGCCCAATTCCGACCATGAAATGTTTGATGTATGGTCCAGGCAACCCATTGAGAGCGGTGTAGCATAGTGCAGTATCTTCGGTAATTACTGGCCCTCCGACCTTCCAAATCCAGCATAAGATACAAGTCAAAAAGGAATTACTGTACACACGAGTTCTGCAGCGTGCTTGCATTTAGCCTGGGCTACTTCACGCGTTGTTCCTTGGAGTTCAGGAACTTTCGACGGAAACCGACAGGCGTCAGTGGTAGATAAGATTAGGACGTGCAAAGATAACTCTATGCTTACTGTCCAGATTTTGGGACTCGATTTCAATTGGATTATCACCACTCTCTAGGATCTTCTTAACCTCCTGCAATTTATTGGCATTGCCAGTTACAAATACTGCACGGTGATCAGTACTACCATCAACGCAGGCGCCCATCCAACTCACCAAACTTCGTCATTGAGATAACTGCAAAAGATTGCGATGGTGGAGAATGAGTGAGAACTCGGCACTATCAGGCAAGTTAACGGAACGGGCATCATAAACCTTTTTAAGTTCCGAGTTCGAGTCACGGGAAAAAAAAGACTTGATATCTAAGTAATCGTCTGAGTATTTGCAGGTTCAGCTGACGACAGGCGCAGCAATGAAAGAGCGCAGATGGAGTCAGTCACTTTCTTTTGGCACGATCGCCCTGAGTCTACGCCTGGGCGACACTGGCAGGGAGAGGCCGACTGTGACGTAAGTATCGCGTTACGTCACGTCCCCTGTCGCGCGTCTCGTTGCCTTCTAACGACGACCATGCCGGCCTCTACACGTCGATCTTCTACCAAAGAAGCAAGCGGCCACAGCGTAAAAGGTAAAGAAGAAAAGGTCAAGCGAGAGAAGACAATCAAGGAAGAGAAGGGACGAGTCGATAAAGGGAAACAAAGGGCGCAACCAGAAAATGAAGACCCGGATGGTAATCCATACGACGACGAGGAGTACAATGACGCTCGAGCAACCGAAATTGGCGATGCAGCTATGGCGGATGACGATGTAGAAGAAGAAGAAGAGCTCGAGGATGATAATGAAGAGGCTGCTTCTCCCCATGGGCAGAAGCGCGTGCGAGTCAATAACAACGGAGACTCGCGTCCAACTGGAGGTCTCGTTCCCAGAGTTCAAGTCAAGACTTTACCTCGAGATGTCGACGGGTACGCTTTGTATTAGTAATTTGGTCCTCATTGACCATTGCGTCCTAGGTTCATACCTGGCTCGATCGTCCGCATGCAACTGCAGAACTTCGTGACATATGACTACGTGCAGTTCCGTCCGGGTCCACAGATGAACATGATAATTGGTCCAAATGGTACTGGGAAGAGTAGCATCGCATGTGCCATTGCAATCGGCTTGAATTGGCCGCCATCCGTCTGTCTTTCGCATTGACCTTTTCCGCACTTCGGTTTGACCTTCCGATTTAGGTCCTTGGTCGTGCTCCAGAGCTGCACAACTATGTTAAACAATATACCAAATCAGGATACGTTGAAATAGAACTCAAAGGTCCTCCTGGAAAACCGAACCTTGTGATTCGACGGACGCTCAAAGCAGGGTCCAATACCTCCACTTTCACTTTGAACGGACAGAACACAACGGGGAGAGTAATTTCTCAAAAGATGGCGGAGCTGAACGTTCAAGTGGGAAACCTCTGGTGCGTATCCGTTATCGACTGTCTAAACTGCTGCTAACGCAATACAGCTCTTTTCTTCCTCAGGATAAAGTTTCAGAATTCGCGGCAATGTCTCCTCAACAACTTTTGCGAGAAACTGAACGCGCCGCTGGCGATACGAGGTTGTCATCCTGGCACGATACCCTTATCCTTTCTGGGAAGGAATTCAAAGAACTACAAGACGTATGCACGAGTCTGGGAGCCGATCACCGTATCATCTGACTTCGTAACAGAGCATCAAAGGATTGGAAAAGGATAAGCAGCAGAAGCAGCACCGTAACGAGGGCATTGAAAATGAAGTGTTGCGATTTCATGAGCGCAAAAGGATTGAGCGTCAAGTACGTTACTGCGCCCATTACTGGATATTGATGCATTCATGCTCTTCCGAACAGATCTCTCTGCTAAAGCTATTGATACCCGTTGAAGAATATCGTCAAATGCACAAGAAATACCTCGCAGTCAAGGCGAAACAGCGTCAACTTCATAGCAAGGTCGCGTCACTCAGGGCAAGGAATAAGCCGGCTCACGATTTGCTGGAGTGAGTACCTTTTCTTCATCGTTGACCCCTATCCTAAAGGTAATTAAGACGGATGGGACAGCAATTAAAGGACCATGAAAAAACTCGCGATGCCGCCAAGGTTTCGACATCCCAGAAATTCAGGAAAATGCAGGAGAAATGGAAGGAGAATGACAACTTGGTGGGTAGAGTAGAGTATATGCATAGTCATCAATAGTTCAAACAGCGCGATCCTCCAGGAAAGGCAAACGGAAGAATTGACTACGAGATTAGATCAATTGAAAACGCGCGAAAAGGACAGAGCAAGGAAAATCAAGCAACTTGAAGCTGAAATCAAAAAACAGGAGGAGGAATTGGCCAAGCCATTCGAGATTGAGGATATAGATGTTATCAACGCCGAAGCCGTAAGTCAACACTTCCACTGCTGCTCCTGAACTTGCCTATAACATTTTCCAGAGAAAAATAGCCAATGAGCGTGCCGAAGTGACGAGCCGTTTGGGTTCAATTGACTTTAAGCTGAGGCAGAACGCTGATAAGAAGGCCCCGTTGAATTTGAGGTTGAATAAGAGGCAGTATGAGTGAGTCGTTTCACAACCACGCCTGAGGGATTGTTGACGAACCCCATTAGGCTCTCAAAACTTGACGATATCGACAACGTCAAGTTACAAAACCTGAAAGCCATGGACAAAGATGCCCACGATGCGGTTCTATGGCTTCAGAACAACGCGGACAAGTTCAAGATGGAGATACTCAAGCCCCCAATTCTATCGGTAACGGTTGGAGATAGCAGGTATGCCAATGCTATCGAGTCGTGTTTCAATGCGATTCAATTACGAGTGAGCTCTTAATGCTGCATTTGACTGCCTTCTACGACGCTTAGCAGGGTCGATCCAGACCTTCGTTGCCCAGTGCTCAGAGGACTTGGATACCCTGAACCATTATATCAACGACAGTGGCGCTCTAGGAAGGCCGGCCCGAATTTCTGCATGGTATCGCCCTCCTACAGAAAATATACCACCCCCAATGAACGGCCAAGAGGTATACAAACTTGAGACTTGTCTTGTTGATATCACGATGTCTGATTGCGTATTTATTTAGATGAAGGCTCTCGGATTCGATGGCTACGCTATCGATTTTGTCACTTACCATCCTGCGATGTATAACTTCCTATCCAAGGAGATAAATCTCCATCGGACTGTGAGGACATTTTATTTTAACCTTTTCCTGGGACGTGAACTAATATCGTCATCAAGGCCGTATGTCTGATGGGTACTGTTAATACGAAGGCAGCCATGGATGCAGTTTCTCGCATTCTTCCGAACGGATCAAGTGGTGGCAACTTCATTAATGGCAAAACCGTCAACATGGTGACGAGGTCAAGGTATGGAAAACGAGCAGTGAATAATATGACGAGGGATTTGCGAGCCGCAAGGTGTTTCGCCGGCGCGACCGGTCAGTTACTTGCCTCCAGTGTGGATAAAGTAAACAGTGCTGACTCGTGCTGAAATGGCTAGTCGACCCCAATTTCGTTGCTCGGCTTCACCTCGAGATTCAAGAAACCCAACAAGAATTGGCTTTATTGGAAGAAGAGCGAGTTCGTCTTGAGGATGAACATGGTCAAGCTGTTCAGGAGGATGGAGAATTTGTCCAAAAGCAGGTTGGTGCAACCTACGATGCCTGCGGCAAAATTATATTCACAGTCATCTTTTTCAGGGTGCTTTGAGAGCTCGAAAGGACGCTGTCAATCTGGTCGTCACTAAGCGGACCCAGCTAGGGGCGAGACTCCGTAAGTCATCGCGTTATAGATTCAGGCCGGATCTTCTAACTCATCGCAGAAAGGAATCAGGATGCACTGAAGACTGAAGTGAATGCCCCTTCCGTTGAGGAGGAAAGATTACAAACGAAGCGCGAATTACTTGCTGTAACCCAAAGTCGCACCGAGATTGCACGGAGCTATGTGGTATGACTGCGCTACCGTATCCGCCTCAACACAATACTCATGAACACCTAATTTTCACAGAAACTCGCACGAGCCGTCATTAGCGAACAAACTGAAGCTACTCGCGTGGCATTGGAATATCTGCAAATTAGTGCTAATAAAGCTGCCCTCCAGGAACTGTGCCAGCGCAAGGATGAAAGGTACACCAGAGCACTTGAAGAGTTTACTCGAGGTTGGCATATATACTCCTTCTACTCTTAGTGTACTCACTGAGTCTGCTGACTTGCTCTCTCAGTGGACGAGGAATTCAATAGGCGCAAGGCAGAGTCCAAAATATTACTGGATAGCACCCGCGTGCTTATAGCCGACTGTTCCCCTGAGTTGAGAGACGAGTATCAGACGATCGAATCCACTCGCGCTGCATACGAACAAGAACTGGCACATGCACAGAAAAACGGTTTGGAACCTCCCTCGGCTGAAGGAGTTGATACTCGCAATGCAGAAGAAATGCATGCGGACATGGAAAACTTGAAAGCCACCTTGGAACTGAACACAAGTGCGAATGCGGGTATTGTGGAGCAATACGAACAGCGAAAGCAGGAGGTAATTGGTTTACGTTATCTGGTGTTCCCCTCCTGATTTTAATGCTTTGGGTTCTGGTTGGTCTCTAGATCGAAGCTCTTGCCCAGCAAATTGAGAATAAGACAGCCAAGACTCAACGGATCGAAGCAAGGATCAAGCAGACTAGGGTACGTGAGACATCTTATTGTGGCTGGCACAATTCCGAAACTCGATAACGTCGATACATCCAGGACAATTGGCGACCTGCATTAGAGAGGCTTGTGGACAGCATTGGAGAAAAGTTCTCAGCAGCATTTGATCGTTAGTTACTTTCCTCGTTATTTGGCCCACAGTTTACCATATTGGACTCACCTCTGAAACCAGGTATCGGATGTGCTGGAGAGATTCGCATTAATGAGAACGAAGACTACGAAAAATGGGCTATCGACATTCTTGTCAAGTTCCGCGACAATGAGAAGCTCCAGTTGTTGACTGGTCAACGGCAATCAGGAGGCGTACGTGCTTTTCTTTCCAGTCATCATCCTTGAATCTCGCATTGACGCGATTGAATCGAATCTAGGAACGCTCTTTGACCACAATCCTCTACCTCATGAGCTTAACTGAGGAGGCTAGAACGCCATTCTCACTTGTCGATGAAATCAACCAGGTTCGTTCCCCTGAACTCGGCAAGCTCGGCTATTGATGACCAATCCATCGTCCTTGCTCTTCTAGGGTATGGATCAACGTGCTGAACGTAGCGTTCACAACAATCTGGTTGAAGTAACCTGTAAATCAGAAAGCGCACAATATTTCCTCATCACGCCCAAATTGCTACCGGACCTCAAGTATAGCGACAGGATGAAAATCCTTTGCGTCAACAACGGCGAGTGGTTGCCGGAAGAAAACAATCTTGGGAATATGATGAATATGATTGAAGGGTTTGAACGACGAAACCGAGCTCCGTCCGCCTTGTAATTTCAATTTTTGGCGCCTTGGAATCCCTTTTGCCCGACTTCTGCCGTTCTCAAAATATAACGGCGCTCCTTCTAGTCTCGACTGTTGCAGGACTGGAACTTTCGAGGCCGCTCGTCCTGCGACATCCCTGGCGACATTCCTATTATCTTACATTTTCTTCCACGTCATCCTATCTGCTACATGTGGAGTTTTTTTCAGCGGAGTTTGGGAGATACGTAGCGAGTTCAGGGGCTCGGAAGCTGAAAATGCAATGTTGTATCGAGATTTCCTCCTTAGTTTATATCTTTCCCTGATCGTTGTTACCTTAGTATGACTAACTCTAGCACAGATGCATGTTCAGATCTTTCGGTACGTTGGGAATGAATGTCCGGTGTCCCTTTCTGCGAAACATCGCGTACCGACTGTGGGAGGCAACGCTTAAGGCTACCTTAATTGCATACCGGCAAATCTCTTATCAAATCCCTCCGCTCTTATATTATCACAATTTGAAGGAAGTTGTGGACGTGGTTTGCGGCTAGTACATTGTTGGTGATTTCAATGTTGCTAATTGAACAAAATCGTCACATATGACGTATGTGACTGGTTCGAGAAAGGTCAATTATAGGTCAAGTACTTCTGCGAAAAAACAGACCGACCTATCCTCTACAAACCCGGCTCAAAGCTTCTTTGCTAGCTCCGCTCTCCTCTTCTTTGCTTCCGAAATACAACTCATCAATGTATCTTGTCCCAAGGTGGTGCCACCACCCGGACTTCCGGATCCAATCAGACTGGAAACCGCGCTCAATGAAGCAGCCGAGCTACCCAAACCTAATTGAGAGGCTGAAACGATATGGTCGTTATCATCGATCACGATCGACAGGGTGGCATCGAGGAGGGGTTCCTCAAACGAAGTAGGGTCGGATAGAATATGCTTTCTGGAAGTCAAAAAAAGTCAAAATTGAGTTAGCCCCAGTATGGTACGGTGAATAAACACTGTGGGGAAATCAAGAATGGTAAACGGAATGCGAAAAAAATCGAGGACACGTAGAATCAAGGGGAACGTTCCAAAGTTCGTCGGAGATTTGGATCCTGCAGGATGACCGGTGATAAAAATATTGGCGTACGTGGGATGATTGACCGGAAATTAGTGTGTTATCACTGAGATTATTGACTCCGTGCCTGGACAAGTTTCCTCGGCAACAACTGGGGTCGATCCGCCCCCCGTGGCGGCAAGGAGCAAACCAGCTCAAGCACTGATATTAATGGGCCCGAGGTCCGAGAAGATAACCGAGAGAGAATGAACATGACGCAAAATGGTAGAAAGTGAGGGGTCATGACTTCAGATATCAAATTTCCAGGTCCGATATTGCTGCACGCTTGTCGTGGCACAATTATTGACTGACATACGGCCTAGATCAACCAGGGGTGCAGTACTAGAGCGAGAAAGAAGCGAGCTGAACGGGCGATAAATCGCCTTGGGGAACAATAGGCTAAATAGAAAACCAGAAGGCTTTGGAAGACCAAAACAAGCGCGGAGCAAGAGCAAACAGCCTACCTTGGCCAGCGTTATGGGCTATATGCTACTGCCCGAATGTCTCACCATAGGGGGAGATTTTGTTCTGCTGACACAAGCATGCTGCAATACTGATGTGACGCCAGCATGCAACAACGAAAAAACGTCATTCATCGCCCTTGGCTATGGAAAATAGGTGCAGCAAGCGAATGACGCGTGGCAGACCACAAAGCGAGATGAAATGGATCATAGATAGGGTGATATTTGACAGTGGTTTTCACCAGGCCAAGCAAGAGAGAATTTGGGATTGGTTTTGGTTTTGGGTATAAAAATATCGATCGGTAACTTTAAAGTGAAGATCTCGGGAGCTTCGCGTTCATGTAACGCAAAATGCACGGATTTCGGGACGGATGCAAGGGGGAAGGAAAATTTGATGCGATAGATTAACTTACGAATCGAAGATCCCAAAAGACATTGAGACCGGCGTGTGCGTTATCGGGAGTGGTGTAAGCGTTCGGTTCGAGCAGATGGTTCGGCCTTTGCCTTCATATATTTCTTCCCATTTGGCGGAAGGTAAGCGAGCTGGAAGGCATAATGGGTACAGAATCCCATGTGCGGAGGAGAATTGGCACCATAAGACAAGCATCATCAACAAAACGCCATACTTACTGTTTTTGAGAGCGGCAACCATGGCTAGCAACGCAGCATCAAACACATTCCCGTCATAGTTCAAACACGTCGCGTCGACATAGAGTACCCATACCGATTTTCCGGGTTCTATGCACAATGTTTCAAGAGGAATTAGTCCTGAGCTAACTTGGGAAGATAGCACACTCCTCAGAACATGCATCATCAGGACGAGATATAAGGATACAAACGTGACAAATGCCTCATTCAGTCTTTCTGACAACACTTGGCCCTCTTCCGATGGTGGACCAGGCTTGAATTTCGGTGAGCATATTGCAGGGAGGTCAAGATTTGGTACTATCGGAGCGCATATACTGCACGGTTAGCCTTTTGAATATCTGGCACCATATGGAGGTGGAGGCGCATATATAGCAAGGATGCGCACCTATGAACCCTTCATCAGGAGTTTCGATTTCTGGTTCTGCTATTTCTGCTTTGACGCCACAGACAATGGTCGTATCACCCATCCTTACGAGTGCAGAGCCATCTGCGGTAGATATTGAACCTGTCTCTCATTATTAGCGAGCAGATACAGGCAGGATGTAAAGGATTGCAATGAAATAGTTATTTACGCACCAGAGATGATAGAAACCTGTCTCCACTCCCCAAACTCCCGGCCATCGGGTCTAACCTTCTCCGCCAAAAACCTCTCAAAATAGGTTTTGGGGTGTAATCGCTGGAAAACAGCAGCCTTTAGTGCTTCTTGTTCTTCTTTTGGTAGATTCGCAATAGATGATGAGAGCGATGTTGATGGAGTTGAAGCCCCTGGAATGGAAGATATTGTGGTTGCCATTACGGTTCGCGACGAGGATAGAGTGAATCCAAGGAAGCCGAACAGTAAGGCACAAACAAAGGACAACATCGTATCTGATAAGATAAGATGAGATTGCCTTGATCATGGGATCCTGAGATGCTCAAGCACAATAAATCGCTCGTGTGCCATGAATTACGGAGTATCGTCATGGATGTGAGCCAAGATAGGGAGCAAGAACACATGGAAGCGAGCAAGGTAAACTGGCTAATTGTGTGCAGAACAATACTAGTACAGTTTTCATGTAATTTCTCTAGATATCCTAACCTTCGTTCATTTCAGTCCGATCCGGGTCGTTGATCGTCTTTCTTTCATCATGCACTTGCGGTACCTTCATGTGACAGAGTTGGAACGACACCAGTGAGGACCGCAAACTCTGCGTTGATGATACTACTCGTAGCGGCGCCGATGGACACGTTGTTCGATAACACAACGAACTTGATATCCAAGACTTGACACTGCCTAACCCTACCCACGGAAACACCAGCACCATCCTGGAAGTATCTATCCAATCTAGGTTGAGGCCGATCTGCTTCTTCGTGCACCGTTATCGCATGTCTTGGGGCAGAAGGACAACCAATAGTCCTAGCCTCCGGCGTATACGCAAGCAAAACCTCTCTGACTTGTTGAGGACTAGGTGGTGGTCTCCTCGAAAACCTGATTGAGACACATTCCATATGGCCATCAATGACCGGGACTCGATTGCACGATGCTGAAACCCTCAATGGGTGCTTTGAGTGCATATCGAAAGATTTGACACCATCATCTGATTTTGTGATGCCACCCAAAATCTTGAGGGTTTCCCACTCCATCTTTTCTTCTTCTCCTCCGATGTAAGGAACAATGTTGTCGATGATATCGAGGCTGGCTACGCCTGGATATCCTGCGCCTGAAATCGCCTGCATGGTGGTGACTATGGCGGACTCGATAGGTCCAAATGCCTTCTCAAGTGCGGCAAGAGGGATAACTAGACCCGTGGTGGAACAGTTGGCGTTGGTGATGATGAAGCCCTTTCTCAGAGGTGGTTCGTGGGCGGATTGCTGTTGGGGTATGATGGCAAGATGGGACGGGTTGACGAGGGGCACGATCAAAGGAACCAGGGGATCTCGACGAAAATTTTTGGCGTTGGAGAAGACGGCAAGTTCTGCGCTACGGAACTCGGCCTCTGAGATCAAAGTGAAGTTGGATGGGAGTATATTAGCATTGTTCTTCGTGTCCAATACACCATGAAGAAAAAGAAGGTGCAAAACATAGGGGCGATTAGGTGGATATATTCAGATGGATTTATCGCAACGATAACAGAAGAACCAGGCTGAAGCAAATATAACTCACCAATGTCCCCCGCAACGTCCGCGTCTAAACCTGAGAACACGACAGCACATTGTTGAAAGTGTTCAAATTTGCACTCTTGCACCATCATATCCCTCACAGCAGCAGGTATCGGTGTACTTTGCTTCCAGTTGACAGCCTTCGCATATGGTTTTCCGGCAGATCTTTGCGAAGCACCCAACACATGAAGTGTGAACCATGGATGGGCGGACAAGAGGGTGATGAATCGTTGACCGACGGTCCCAGTGGCTCCCAATACGCCGACTTTGATACGGTGGCCTTCCAACATGTTGTGTCGGGGGTATTTTGATAGCAACGGATTGGAAGAAAGAAAATCGGGGTTATCAGAGGACACCGAACCTGTTGCTGAACTCATCGTCCGAAGCAGTGCTCTCCATCTCCCCTGTTGCGCACCCAATCATGTACCTGGATCTTGATCACGTGACCTGTGAGTCTGTGACCACATCACCGGTTGGTGGTCGTTTTTGCCCGACGTTCTCCACGACGACCACGATGGCCACACAAGAATCAACGACGCCTGCACAGCAGCTCATCTTTGCACCTAATGTTATCGCCAACGCCTCCCTCACTTCGGTCAAGTTCCTCTCAGCATGTTTTGCTGGCGCCGCAGCTGGTATTCTTGGCCTAGAGAATTGGTCTGGATTCGCACTGTTCCTCTTCTCAACAATATTCACGTCATTGTGTATCCACATGATTAATTGCGGTGGAACCCCAAAGAAATATGTTCAAGGTGGTCTGGCAGAATTGGTCAATCCAGGACAGGACAACGCCTTCACTTTTGTGTTGGCATGGACTCTGTTTTACGGTACGTGAACTCCGTACGTTTGCTTACTTTTTCAACTCGGACTTTCCGGCGCACAAATGGGTATTTGATTTGCCTCAAGTGCCAACAGAGGGATAACCACTGCCCGGCCGGTAAAGCCGATACCTTATTCCCTCTGAAACTCAATGTGAAAGCAATTGTGCTGACCAACGGCCCGCTTTCACGTAACAGGGATAGTGCATGGTACGTCAATATAGTGACTTTCATCCTTTTGGGACCTGGACTCATCGAGGCTTGTTATAGTTTACGATTGAGGATAATGGAAGATACCCTAACTGTGATCTGGTTTCATGTACACTTCGCCACGTCTCAATCTTCTCAACTAGCATGGGTCCTGCTAAGATTCTATTGCCGTAATCAGCATTTGTTTTCACACTGCTTCTCACACTTCCAAGGTCGATTCTTTCGAACTCATCCAATCTAGCCATCTAAACTTGCCTCCAGCCCTTCCTCGCGTGCCACGTCGCGCTTTCTCACAACGGAAGCAATCCCGCCGTACGACTTTTTGCGCCATCGTTTCCCATCTGGAATCCCGGCTTTCACACTCCACATCGCTTCAAGCTACAATCATTGAGCAATCAACTTTTTCGTGCAACTCAAGGGCAAAAAGTCCGAAATTTTGCGGATATGTCTAATAATACTTCACTTCTTATCGCTCTGATGGAATGGTGATTATCAGTCATTTGGCTCAGGCCTCTGGCAAAAAAGCGAGCGATGACGCTTTATCAGAAAAAGTAAATTAGAAGCACGAGGCAACGGATTGAGTTTGAGTAAAGGACAGTATGGCAGCCCTATCAAGCGACCGACCAAGATGAGGAGTACAATGTGCTTTCTGGATATCCGGTCAACAAACATTTTTTTTTGCTTCGCTACTTTATCGCCACTCAATGACCTCGTGATTTCGTATCTCTGGGTTATCACGGGCTCCACTTGGACAACCGCACTTGCAGGGGCATTCGAGATAAGCCGATTACACTTGCCACAGTCGTCGGAATCGCGATGATTTATGGAGGGCAGCCACCGGACACATACGCCACGAATCCTCTTCTCCCAGTGTCCGAACATGCTTTGAAGAAGCAACTGCTCATGCGATTGCAAGTCAGTCCCAGAACTTGGTAATCGCTCTGTACCAACGATGCCCAAAATACTTGCATCTCGGCGCAAGTGATTTCGGAGGGTTGTGTGAAGTATCTACCGGGTCCGGGCCATGCAGTATTCACCTATGGTATATATGAATATATGAATGCCCATCAAGCTTCGACGAACAACTATGATATCATCAAAACGTTACCGGTGAATTTTATCTTGACGGTGAAACATTGCCTAGCCCGCTGAGATGCGGGTTGCCTATTGAAGGGGACCTTGTTTCTCTGGAGACCAATCGCGTCGGCTAAACGATCAGGTTTTGAATCACCGACGTTGATATGCATCTCATTGCAGATTCGAGAGCAAGTCTTGCCTGCGCAGGCGTTCATATGTGCACAGGCGTTCATATGATTGCGCGTGGATGCTTGTTTTTTTACTTGGCTTCGCGGATCTCTCTTTGTCATTCTTTAAACTTTTGGACCTGCGCTGCGACTTGGTTATAAGGAATTGGAACATTTTACGGTTCATCGCTGCATTCTATCTATCGACGCATTCAAGCCCACGGGGCCCATCATTTGATGAAAAATCAATACTTGCGCTGCTAAGAGCATACAGTTTGAGCGCCCTATAGCCATTAGTTATTGCAGTATTGCAAATTTAGCCCGAAATTCTAACCTCCCGGACTTCTCCGGCTGACGTGCATTGACCACGCGACTGATAATAGGATGACGCAACAGCACGTGGATGTGTGGCTGTTCATCCCGGTTCTCAGGTTCACAAGGGAGCGAAGTTGACGGAATAAACCACATCGACTCAGAACAAGCCATCAATGTAGGGTTCATTTATAGGGTAGCTCAAGGGCTCCAAGGGACAGAAGTCTACTAATTTCGTTTCGTCTTTCTTCAGCTTGTAGCATACCCCTTCCTATACCCCCGGACGATATACTTCGTCCTCCCCCCCTACTGAGCCCCCCTTCCGTCTCGGCCAACTCTTCCTTGCGGTATCCCCGATTGGATTCCTCCACCGGGCTTTTGGAAAAAGAGCCGAGGGATTTGCGGCCTTCAAATATGCTACCCTCGATGAAGCAATCTCCCATCCTCTCGGATCTCCTCCACCACCCCGATATATAAGTGGATCGGTCATTTGAAATTTCATTTCTCACAGCTTTTACGCTCACTCTCCACCCCGTCTCAACTTGCTACTCTGCAATCTCTACTATTGTGTATCTAGCGACCAATAACCTTCGATCTTGCCTCTCAGCTGCGTTATTGCTCGGCATATTTTATTAGAAGAAATGTCCACGGCATCAGCCCTTGTCCTTGAGCAATACAATCTCTCTCCTGCCGAAGCCTTGTTTCGAGACGTGAACTCAGAGAATAAGGATTATGCTTACAAAGTGTATGTGTGCCACTCTCTTTCCATTGTATCCTTGGCTCACACTGGCCTCCAGGAAAACTGTAAGGACTTCTCGCTCCTTGCAGGAACGAAGCTATTCTAACAGTTGCTCCTTTTCCTTTACCACGCGACGCCTCGGTGCCCGATCAGCGTTCGGAGAAGACAAGCAATCTGATCTTGAGCGTTGGCCGAGAGTCTGACTGGGCTGCAGCGTACAACACAGTTGGCGGGCCCGACATCTCTTGGTTGTTCTTTGGACCAGATCGAATGCCAGGCTGGATGAACTATGGCAACGATCAGAATCACCAAATCAAGATGACGGAGTTTGTGCACAGAAAGAAGAGTGATACGTATGTGCTGGATTTGTTATTGACTTTGTCGGTGTTGCTGCTGAATCTCTTCTTGCCCTTGTTCGCTTCACAACGTGTCATCATCGCCTTTGTGGATCGGAACAACATAGTTCACGATATTTCTCTACGTTGAATAACAAGTCCCTCAAGTGGCGATTCCCAACGGAGACGACTATGGAGGTTCGTTTTGTCCTCTTCTCTTGAAGTTTCTTCCGATTTCTAATTATCCAACGTGCAAACCCTCCATTTCTACGTCCGGTTGCATACTTTTGGGTATGATCAATCCCCGACCTGGTCAAATTCTAATCGTACCTCCTCCTCGCGCATTGCTTCACCCATTTGACGCCATCTTCCCAATGTGGTCGTCAACGCGGATGTCCCTTCGCTATTGCTACAACTAACCCCGGACTCAATTCTTATTCGCCTTCCAATCATACCTCGAACACGTGTCGTTATGACGCTCCTCGTTAATTCCGTTCTGTATGTGTGCCATCGCATTCACCCTACAATTGTCCCTCGTGGAAATGACCTTCTCGGTACCTCTTCGGTGTACACCCTAACGCTCACCCTTCTTCCATTCTTCTGTTTTTCGGTTTCCCACACGACCCTTCTTTTACCTCTCAACTTTCCCGCGAACCTCCGACACATGGATTCGTCGTTCTGCATTTCCATGGCTAATTTGAATTTGACTTGTTTGTCACTTTCTCAAATTCTTCCCTTCCCTGACCAACATACCCCACAAACTTATCAACGCTCATCCTTCACGCCTGATCTGTCCCACTTGACACTGGCAATCTCCTGGAACTTCCTTTCATATTCTTCATCCCTGATTCCCTACGGCCGCCGCCATCCTCTTTTGAAAAATTCCCCGGAACCCACATGTATCGGCAACACCCCAAAATGGTTCAACTCCTAAAAATATCAAAACTATCCAGTGTGTGGATGGGAGAACTCAGGTAGCCTTCTGGGAACGGGTTGAAGAAACTCCCGAAACTCCCAAGTTGGCAGCCAAATTGACGATTAATGCGGCTTATTTTCCTATTATTACTGAGATTATGACATCTCTGACTTTGAATAGGATTAACAGGGAGTGGCGTTGGGAGCAGAGGATGAACGCTCAGAGTGCCGTTATGGGGAAGTGAAGGTTATGGGAACTCTATTGTCCAAGGTTTGGGACAGGGCTGTGGTGTATCTTAATAGTATCAATCTCCCTTCTCTGAGTCCGAGTTTTGAATCCACCTTTTTCTCGCCTTGTGTCCTTTTTCTTTCCAAGATTCAGCTTAGAAAAGCCAACTAGTTAGCCCTTGAACCATATATGTAGCCCCAGCTCCAACATGTTTTTTTACTACTGTAAATTTTTTTGTTGTCGGTCAGTCAGTCTCGACCAAATCGAATCATACGTAGTTCTCCAACCTGGCCCGGAAGATCGCTTCAGTGTTCCAGTAACTTCGGTGCAGGTCAGAAACCTTCACGCCACAGAAAGTATATTCCAATTGAGTTTCCTCTCGGGTGTTACCTCCGGATCGGTCCACAAGTGTAGGAGCTAACGTAGTCCGGCGGCCTTAGACATGGGAAACCACGTATATTGTACATTTCTGTGGGCGAGCAGGACCTTGTACAGTAAGGGAACTTCCGATAACGCTTCTAACTCTACAGACAAGGGTCAACTAGAAGTGTATGAAGGTTGTTTTGAATATTCATAACAGCACCTAGGAAGCGGAATGCTACATTATGGGCGATTTAGACCGATTGGTATTAGTCTGATTCCTTCTTCAGTTCGTCTAACAACTCCACTAGTCTCCCCCACTCAGGTTCGTCCTCAAACTCCTTTGCTCTTCCCATAAACGTCCTGACAATACTCCTCGCCTTCAACTTCCATTTGAATTCTTCTCCTTCCTCGCTACTCTGAACCCTTTCCCCAAAAATTCTCAACAAATCGACAATCTCCTCAACTTCCCCAACCGCATCTCTGAACTTGTCAACCTCGCTTTCGCCTTTCTCAAATGTCCCTGCCTGTCCACAGCGATAAGCATCCAAATGCGCTTTGAGCGCTTCTTCGTATTTGTTTTGATAAGTTAGCAAGCGAGCGTAAGCACCAAATATTCGTGGAGAATTTGAGATCCGAGGAAGGATTGTTTGAGTGAAAACAGCTGAGACTGAACGGAGTAGCCCTTGGTTCTGCAGGGATTCAGTGTTGTCATCACTGCCCGCGTCTTCCGACTCTTGTGATAAATGAGCCGCAGCACTTCCAGCAGATCCGCGGGTGACAGCGTTGACCAATCGATCCAGGACGTCCATATCCACAGATTCTGAACCCAGCTTTGTGCTAGTTTCTTCAATGACTCGAGTGAGAGCTCTTGACGCCTCGAACAACTCTCCTACGTCTATCGCGACGACCATGTAATTGTACCACATACGCCAATTGTCGTAGCTGTATTTGAGGCCTTGCCGAAGAGCTCGGAATGCTAGGATCTTGTGATCGAAAGGTATCGATTGAGAAGTGGAACTATTATAATTGAACGATAGGTCTTCATCGCCTGTATTCGATTGGGTAGAATCCTGATATATCATGAGTCAACTCTGCTAATCTTGCCTGGATGGGAGACTTTACCTGCTTCTCGCCTTCACCCTTGCCTGCAGAAATGCCCATTCTGAGATACATGCTCGCCAAGTTACTCCAACTCTCTCCATCCTCTTCGTCAAGCATCACGCATCTCCTGAAGGCATTCTTCGCCTCTTCCCATTCTTCCAACCTCATGGCGGCACATCCCAGTGTGAACCATGACCTCGTCATAAGCGGATGAATAGCAACAGCATTCTTCAGGCACTCGACTGCTTCTCTATAATGGCCCCTCGCGAAATGGAAACCTCCAAGCGATCGCATGGCTCGGCTGGATCCCTGGTTTGAGACCTCCCAAGCTCGAGTGTAATGCTCAACGGCTTTCTCAGGTTCCAAATCACCCAGCAAACACCACAGCTTGGCTTCCCTAGCCGATTCGAGGTATTGCCTCCTCTTTTCGTTCTCTTCTAACGCCCTTTTGCCTCGCACAAGGACGTCATCCGCCTCTGCTTTTCTACCCTCCAGTAAGTCCTTCACGATCGCTATGCCTTTGTCGGGCCTTTCCAATGAACCCCAACATTTGACGACGTCTTCCCACATTTCCAATCTCTCGAATATCTCCAACGCAGATTTGATGACACCTAAATTCATATACCTTCTCGCCAACTCCCGCTCCAGCTCCCATTTGCTCGGAAGTGCTATCGAGTAGAAATATATTAAGCGCTCGGATAAAGTGGACTCGGATGTAGGCATCTGATCGATCAGCGCCTGGAGTTGAAGCGCTGACCTTTCAACTGTGCGCGTACGATTGGACTCTAACCGTGCGCGGAGGAGGAGAGCCATGGTATGGACGGTCCAATTTTTAGGATGAGTGATTACACGGGAGACGTAAGGTGCCATCTGTTCTGCCGTCAGCCCGTGTGTGGGAGAGCTATTTTTGACATTTAGGCAGAGAGCGAGGAGGATGCTCTGGTCTAAGGGATGGAGGGGAGGTTGGGAGGAGGGGTCGATGTGTTTGAGGATGGTGCCAGACGGTTCATCTCTTGGGTTGGAGGACGTGAACTCAGTTTGTTCGAGGAGAGTGTCATCGTTGAGTGGGAGTGTTTGTGGGATGTTGGGCGCGGTGGATGGTGATTTACCGGGACCGCTGATTGATTCCGTGCCGGGCACCGTGGGATGGGAGTTTACAGCGGATGATAATGAAGTCGCCTCATTTGTCATTCTCTTCCCGTTATCGTTGTTCTGAATATGGTCACTCCCGAACTTCAACTTGCTTTCAGCGAGGAGAACAAGTTGCGTAACCCCCCTCTCCTGAAACTTTGTTCGTTTCCCCATAGCTCCCGTCAATTCATACTGCAGCCCGGAAGCTCTCGCAGCCTTGACAAAGTACTCCGCCGCCAATTTGTCTTGACCAATCAAGTGTTCGAATAAACCTTGCTCCAAGAATTTCTCACCCCCCAGCTCAGGATCGTCCTGAAACCAACTTTGAACAGGCAAGTCGGTATCTAAGTCTGTCAGGATCGATGGAGGGCGTGGTACAGGTTCATCGAGGATCTGTTGATGTATGAAGGTGGTGCGTAACCTCCACCAGGAAACGGAGGCGAGATGTTTGAAGGGTAGTGCCAAGAGCAGTTGAGAGATTCGAAGGAGAGACGGGGATTTAGCAAGGTGGTATGGGGGTTCTCCACCGTAATCTAATTCGGAGATGGCTTGTTTATCCAAGAACTCGTTGGTAATAGGATCTGTGGTGCTAACGGTGGTGGTGGCGTTTGAAGTGCTAGAATTTTGATCGACCTTCGGCTCATGAGGTAGGGATTGGGACGGGTGAACGATTTCGATGGGTTGTACATCAAGGTCTGGTCCTGTCCAATTGGCTTGGACAAATGCATGGAGACATGCAACGGCCAGGGTCAGACGGAGCAATTCGTGGTGTGCCACATCACCAGATTGCGGAATAGAAAGGTTGAAAATTTGCTGGAACGATTGATCGCGAATTGATTGTAGCCTATGAGGGTTGACTTGAAGAATTGATCGTGTTTGGGGAGATGTGAGCACGGCTCGGAGGGTGCCGTTTATGACATCTTTTACGAGCTGAACGATGAGGTTCTCTGTAGGGTCCAACCCCCCTAGATCCTGATCTCTCCACCGACCCATTAGTAGGGATTTTTGAACTTGAATGAGATCAAGACCCATAAAAATTGACTTGCGGAGATGAGGTGCTTGAACGAAGAGAGTCTTCTGCAATAATTTGTCAGGTCAACCCACTGTTGGGTGGAGGCTGATAAGATAAATTAATCCACGTGGTCAACAATCGATCGTGGATACCATATAAGGCATGTCGCAAAGCTGCACAAGCTCGAAATTTACTTTAAACAGTGTTTACAAGGGTATTCACCACAATCACCTGCACTCGCAACCAATACCAAGGCAAACACAGTCTACTCAAAAGCCTCAGCGGCACTCCCCACTCGGCAATTGTTATGAGTCACCCGGATAAGGGGTGTTTGCTTTTGAAGAAATACAAACATTCGAACCTGCAGACCTGCAGGGTCAACGTTCCTTGATACCGTCTATTTACGGATACTCTCTTGTCATAATCTTCGACTGTTTGAAATAGATTTACGGTCGTGGAGAAAGGACGCGAAGGAATTGATGTAATAGACTTACTTTGGAGCAGAGTTATACTCGCTTCCATTCCATGGGCTGAAACAGTTACCTCAAATACCTTGTCCCCAACACGGAACGCTCGTGCGCCGTGTCCATCACAATGAAATGGATAGGTAACATGAGTGCAAACCGGTCCCGCCTCAAATTAGGATATTCCAGAGTTCCTAATTATAATGCATCATGAGAAGAGTAAACTGCGCGGCCTAAACAGTATAACCTCTATGGGAATGTGCGGCTAAGGCGTCTTGGGACTCTCACTTGGGAGAATGGAAGAAAATCACATGTCGACTAACTGAGGCTGTACTAACTTACTCGTCATATTGCAAGATGTGCCTGTACATGTGTTTCTGTCTCTCGCACAACATTGAGCCTGCGTTAACATAGCGGCATAATGGTTCGATACAGTGCTTGGACAAGAGTCATCTGGCTGCACATTCTACAATATCTCTGACCCAGTTCTTCGGGCAAGCACCATCCTGTCATTCAAGCCACCCAACTGTGTCCCTCGGCCACGTGGAAAATCAGGTCCAACTGGTAGTAACAAGTGCAAATAACCCTAACGGCAGACAGACGTCCTCCATCTCCTTCAGTTCCGAACGCTGCCAACCCTGGCATCAACTGACTCCCGAAGGCATCAAAGAAGCCATGCAAGCGTGTAGGGTATAAGTTTACGACTCACTTTTGGAGGAAACAGGCCCACGTTCTGCGGTAAATCTCAATAGGATCCTGGATTAGGACGTGAACTAATACTGGGTCCCTGCCAGTTCACTTTCAAGTAGGGTCCAGCTCAGATTATTATCCGCTCCGTTGGTTGATCCTTATACCTGTTGTCAGCCGACTAATCCCGCCGCCCATCCTCCGAGTACTTACTTTACTTCACTAATCTCAACATGAATTCAAATCCCCGTCTCAGACCAAAATCTCAACCCAATCCCAGTACACAGTCAACTAGTTGCATCTTTTCAAATTCAGTTCCTATCCCAACACCAATCCCAGGCTCCTCAACTTCACCGTCACCTCAAGTTTCCATAAAACGTGCAAGTACTATTTACGACTATTCTAGTCTACGTTTGCGTCCCGATGGATCTCGGGTCTCACAGGTACCTTCTTCAAACCTTACCCCACGAATTACCAAGGGAGTTGTCCGAGATTTGAGGGGAAATTGGATTGCGCGGGATGCTGGTGGTGGATTTGGGCGAGTACCCAAGACGACGAGGAAGAAGAAAAAAGTAGCGTCCACTACGGAGCCAGGACATCCTGACCCTGATGGAACCATTGCAGCCATCCAGGAAGTAGGAGAGGTGTGCGTACAACGTCGCAAAGAGAATGGAAGAGCAGCAAAGAAGAGGAGGGTCATGGAGGACCTCGATTTTTTGGATTCTCGGCCACCGCAGTTGGCTGATCCTACGCCTGCATTGGCCACACTTGTACCCGCCAGCACATATGGTAGCAGTTCACTGGTGGAAGATTCGACTCAGGTGAACTCACTGCTGCTACCATATAAGCGCGTGCTGGCACTACCACTTCCTTCATCCGTGAGTTTTGCTTTTGACCCTTAACTTCTTCGGTAACCCTTCCGTGTATGCCCACGCACCGTATCCTTCGTTACTTTGGTACCAAACTATATCACTCACGCGCAAATGTTCACTTTTGAATTTTTTTTTTGGACTTTAGGATTTACTCAAATTCATACACCACTTCGCTAGTTCATTCTATCATGAACGCGGGGAATTAGTAAATGCAACAAGCACTTTTCGACGCGAGAAACGAGCCAGGAAGAGACAACGATTACGTGGAGAGAGGAATAACACAGAAGGAGCAAGGGAAACGGCAGAACTGACAACAGGGTCCATCTGTACCCGTTTGAGGAGTCACACCAGCGATGTTGGTGATGCCGGGATTCGTGGCCAAGGTATCCCTGATGACAGGAGTGCAAACGGCATTGAGAGGTTGCCAGACGCAGATCAGGCAACGGAATTGAGTAGCACGGAAGATGACGAACAAGAGGGCGATCGAGGACGGGGAAAACTTAAGCGTTCATCAGCTAGTCATACCATGGAGCAGGGTGGACGTATGCCCAAAGTTCAAAACAAAGGGAAGGCCACCGACGTTCGCAACTCCGGTCGGGGTAATTCGTCACGGTCTACTCCCATTTCGCGTCAACGGAACCGTGCTGCCACGCCGTCATCTATCTATTCGTCAGATAGTGGACCTGATGCTGAGAATTCGGCAGGTGGAGACAATCAAGAAGATGAACGATCTGGCGCCGTATCAACGGGAAGACGTATCAAGAGAAGAAGAAAATTATGGGATGGCGAAAAGACCAAACACCAAAGGGACATGTACAAGGTTTTTGATGGCTCTGCCTTGATGGCGATAGGCAAGTGTTTTTTCCTCTTATCCCCTTTCATTCGCTCGCCGCAATCGTATTTTTTGGGTTACTGCACTACGACGCACGTGCTATCCCTCGGCAGTAATTCTATGCTTGAGGGAGTTCAGGGCTGAAGTCAATCACCCTATAATTTTTTGATTCGACCTTTGCCCACATGATATAGTTCATCATTCTATTCCATAGTGCATTTCCCGTTCACCGAGCTTCTTCTCGTCTCCGCCATGGTACTGCATGTTCCATGTGCAGGAGGGTCGGGAAATCTGGATCCATAAACCGTGTTTATTTCTTTTTTCCTCACCCCTTCACACCGCATCTGCGTTGATGGCTCTTGCTACTCGCAACAAAGCTGTTCTTGATGTCTGCCACTTATTGATTCTTCCCTTCCATCACGCAAGGCGTGTCGTCCCCAAGCTCCTTTCCGATTTGGGTCCTGCGTTGCGTATACGGGGTTCCTCGACCGTTCAACTTCGTGTTCCTGGATATCATGGTCGTGTGGCTCGATCTCTTCAGTTGTGTTTCGCGTTGTCCACAACCAAGTTGATTGGCTTGGGTTTCAGACTGGATTGCATCCACGGAAGCACTTGGTGTTTTACAAGTCGAATACGACTGGGCTTGGGGGAAGGTACAATAGCCTTCTATGGTTTTGACATGCTCGTCTTTGTTTGGGGTCGTTGGTGTGGTTGCCATGACATGTTCTTCGCTCATAGTGCGTGTGTAATGTCTTCTGCATACTGAGCATATTTTGGTGGTTCTTTTGTTTTCATTACATCTCTGTCTTTTATTCTCGTTTTTTTCTGGCTTCCTTGGATTTAGTCGCGCAGTGGCCTTGCGTCATAGCTGGCGAGCCTGCGCGACTCTCAATGATATCCTCATACCCTCATCTTTCATGCAATACAACTTGTTTATTATACTAACGCCTTCTTATCTCCCTCTTCGCTCGGCATTTGCATTGTAAACTTAGGGATGTTGATTCAAGAACATATATCTAAGATGGTAGAACCTCGTATCCCGCCTGGATGGGAAGAAGTGATGTCGAAATTAGCAGAGTATAGCGATGACGAAGAGTCCATGGAGAGCGAATCTGGCCATGAAATGGATTTTGAGTCTGGTTCTGAAGATGGGCATGAGGGTGACGCTGCCGCGGACGATAAGAAAGGTGGGGGTAGTATCAATCGTGCTGGCAGTGAAGATGATGGCGAGGGCGAGCAGGCTGATGGCGCTCAAGTGACTCGGGAAGCAATGGAAGCAGGATCTGGCCGTGGCTGGGAACCTAGTTCAGATTTGGATAGCACAAACAAGCCAACAAAGTACACACGGCATTCAAGACAGCGGAGACGACGATGACATTTGAAACATGATGGCCGGGGAAAGTCAACAAGCTGGCAGCGGGAATTCTGATGATGGATTGCACTTGGGTGTCGACAAGGAGAGCTAATCTGAGACCAAATTGCCCGACGCAGAAGCTAGCGACGAAGAGATAAGGGACAAGGTCATCGAGGAACGTGATAGTGAGATGATCCGTCGCTCGAATCAGACGAGGAACCATGACGGAGCAGATAGAAATTGACCGCATTGCGCTCTATCTTGTGGCATGCCGATAGCAGCTTTTGGCGAGCCTAAAGTGGAAGGGGCCAATACGTACCCGCCTTTAGCGCTCTGGGTACATCTATATTTATTGCGTATTATAGTAAATGAAAGCATTACGACGTCACTACTTAGACAGGATTGAATGGTAGCGGCACTCCTTAAGAAGTCCTCCAATTGTTCTCCTTGAGTGCTTTTAGAGTCTCTGAAGTGGTTGGTTGCTTGGGGTCATAGTTTGGAGGTAGTGTACCATCATCCCAACTACGAAGAATGTTGGCACCTAGGATACCCATGTTGGATGATGGGAAGATTTTCAGGCGTTCGAGGCGACGTTCACGAAGTTTGTTTTTGGGTAACATTCCGGAGACGGCATGGCGAATAATCTTCAGTTATCGAGTTAATAAGGACCGGGTGTGAAATCATGGTCGTGAAGTACATGGAGAATGGCGGAGCGCATTCAGCGTGTTAGCGTTGCTTGAAGAGGGCTTGGAAGGAAGCGTACCTCGTCAGGATTTTTGTGCATCATACGCTTGTAAGGTGTTTCCTTCAAGCCACCAGGATACATTGAATGCTTCCTGTACAATAATTGCTCGTCCTTTCGCCCTGTAACCATGAGATTCCGGGAATTGGTCACAATGACATAGTCACCACAGTCCACTTTTGGATTGTTCACGCATTCGGGGAAAGTCAGACGGATTCCATGAGATAGGCGACAAAAGCCGAAGAGGATAAACGTACCACTGGGGTCGTATATGGGCTTATGTTTCCCCATCAAGACAAGAGCAATTCTTTCCGCCAACTTTCCAAGCACACGGTCTGACGCATCTACATGGTGCCAGACACGAGCGTAGGCAAGTGCTGTCTATAGCCCGGTAATTTTCAATAAAGATTGGTCGTTGTCAAAGTCTGAGACGCCAATAAGGGATACAGAACGACGTACATTGCCAACAGCTTGGGACATAGTTTTTGGTTGGGTGGAGAAGAGTGTGACCTCATCGTGACATCTCTATGCGTGACATCGGAACAACGCGTTTGTGTTCTCACGCCTATCGCCCACATAAAGTTAGAGCCAACCCTACCTTGATATGCGTGCCATTGGAAGGCACATAAGCGTCTTGGAATGTCATGATACATCAAGTGGCTCGTCACAGATAAGCTTTGCGATCCGGTGAGTAGCTAGAATCGTAAGCCCGACTACTGATTATGAGCAGACAGACTTTGATCATCATGGAAATACCCGAATTGTGAATGCAGAGGTATACAAGAGGCGCGTTGAAGTCCGCAAGGCTCTCACCAACACGAATTATTCGCTTCTAGTCTCTCATTGTCAAAGTCACCAGAACCTGCCACAGACAAAACTTACTATAATCTCCACAAGAACGCTCAGCATGTGCTCGACGCGTCCAGTAGTCAAGGTAAACTCTTGATTCTATCTAAATTCATTCAGGTTGTTTTGACCACTACTTCGAAGCCGTCGGCAATATGAATCAGTTGACTAGCGGCCAAAAAGTATTTCGGTTTATCTCGTCATGGTGCCTCCTTGACCTGATTGATAATGTTCCCAGTGGACACTCACTCGTCAGTATAACGGCCGATGGACCCTGCGATGCCAGGCCAATGGTTCTTTCCTCGGTCTCACCGAGGATCACGTGACTGGTTTCCCAATGCCTAGCATATGAATGGAACCTTGAACCCAACGCTGGGGATTACCTGTACGTGCTGCATCTATTCCTTGTTCATCCTGTTGCAGTACCTTCTCAGAACATTCATTGGTTCCGTGCCAAATGAATTAAGTGAATGAGTTTGATTCCCCAGAATCATGGATCCCAACACCAGCATTTCCCTTGGCTTAAATGGCACTGACGTTCAGGTTAGAGATGATTTTCATCCCTTTGGATATTTGAGGAAGCCTAGTGCTGATGCTGGGGGGTCAATAATGCTTGGAAGACTGTAAATATACAATAGCAAGGACATGACAAGCGTTTGCTACAGCTTGATCTCTTCTTAGTGCACCAATTTTTTCATCGCCATTGCACAGATATCATACCGGCATGTGGCAGCAGGCCGATAGGACCATCATATCATAACACCTCGGAGATATGGTGTTCGATCATGAGATAACTCAGGAATATTCCGACATTTGAGTGTTAGAGGTAGGTTGACACTCTAGCAATGGGTACACCCTATTCATTGCTGAAGCTTTGCTCTTGCACTTTGATACATCAGCCCCTTAGCCTACATTCCTATGATGATTCATTCAGATGTAATCCTATGTGACTGGTGCTCCTGAATTATCCAGTGGGTGATAACGGGTTGACAGGAGCAGGGGTTCACAAAGGAGTCGTCGTTGGGAATATAAAAGACCATGAAGCTAGTATACGGCACTCACAGCTATAGTATGTTACTTACCGCGCTCGTGGCCCTCGCACTCCTCCCTCTATACTCCTCTGCGCGTCTCATCAGACTGCAGCTCGAGAGAGACCATACAAGTAACTTCAATGCTGCATCCGAGGAAGCCTACTTAACTCGCAAATACGGTGCCGTCTGTAGGCCCCCTCTGTTTTGTACAGGAGGTTCGGGTCGCCAGATCTCTCAAACCTACTTTCACAATCAGGGCCCATGCTCTATACAGATAACACTCCACTTGAAAGTCGGCCTGCTTTATGATCGGGTAATGGCCCTCATGCCTGTCCTATAGATTACGAGAACATCAAGTATACCACAAGAATTCAAGTCGGATCACCACCCGTCCAGGTAAGTCAGTTTAAGGCAGTTTGAATGGTCTCACCATACGGTCGCAGTTCAAGGTGATTGTAGACACTGGTTAAGTGTATATTTGATGACATATTTGTTTCTTGGTGTCCCCTGCTACCTCGAGATCAAGTGTCTTGTGGACCCTAGGTCCAGAATGCGGCGAAGCTTGTGCAAAGCATACCATATATGATTACTCAAAATCTGATACCTTCAAAGCGAATGGGACTGAGGGCATGGTGTGGTATATCACCGGCTGGATGATGGGTATTACATCCAACGATGTCATTAAGGTCGCTGGTATAGAGGTTAAGGCGCAAGATTTCCTCGAAGCCACTCAAGCGACGGGAGTACCGGACTTCAATTGGGATAGCAGAAAACCCAACGAGCTCCCTACTTATGATGGCATTCTTGGTCTTGGATACAACACGTTAGCTGTCACTACATGATACCACCCTTCTATAACATGATTGCCCAGGGGCACCTCGATGAGCCCCTGTTATCGATTCGCCTGGGACCTTCAGAGGAAGATTCAGGAGAGATTATCTTTGGTGGTATTGATGGAGAGTTGTATTCTGGTCCCATTACATACCTGCCAGTCCGGAGGCTACAACACTGGGAAGTCGAACACTCTAAATTTACCTTCAGTGGGAAGGAGTTCAGTGTTGGAGATGATAGTGCTGCATTTGACATCGATGAGAGCTAGTATTCTATGACTACTCTTCACTTACATCTGCACGCGATACCAGGTCGTCTGTCATTATCGTGCCGCTGGACATTGCTGCGACCATCCAGAAGCAGTCAGGAACACCTCCGGCGGATATGCGAAGTATTGTAGAGATCTTTATAACCTCACATCTCTCAACTTCCATTTCGGCGACAGGAGGTTCACCGTGCGAGCTAGCGATTACTTTGCTCCTCATTCTGCTGAGCCAATTCTCTGCACTTCATTGATTATGGGACACTATGCCTCGCCGCATGACCCCCAATGGGTCCTCGGTATGTTTGTCCTTTCCAAGTCTAGTGAATTGGTCAAGTAAATGGTTCGAACTTGCTTACAGGTAGTCCATTCTTGAGGCGATACTATAGCATTTACAATCTTGAGAAGAATACTGTGGGGCTGGCTGAATCTCAATAAACTCCCACAGATTGTCTTCCTCGATGACGTGGCTTTACAATAAATCTGTTGATTCATGTGTTATCCCTCCAACATGTATGTCTACTGTAGCGACGAATTCAATTAGGGTAGCTGTATTAAACCGCACACCCATTTGAGATCGGACATGGTAGTGGTAGAACTCTGCAGCTGTCAGTTATTGGAAGCAACCATTCTACGGTATGGTTGACCACTGGCAGGGGGTCGTTGATGAATCCGTTTTCTCGATTTGCATTGAATTATTTCCTTAGCGGAACTGCTCCAGGTGGGAGGGGCATTTATGCCGTATAACATGCTTTCCGGTAAGTCGACAGGTGGGCTGGGAAAATCCTTTTGACACAGGTCAGAACATGCTTCCTGCTTCCTCATCATCGATTTACGGGGCATCCAATGCATCCGAGTCCATTTTTGGACGTTCATACCGCATGGAGAGTGGTTCCACGATGGCAGCGAAGCTCAAAGCGCGGAGGGAGAAAGCACGAAGTTGCATTTTGTGATTGAGTGATGCCATCGAATCTCTTGGTTGATGAAGCCAAAACAGAGGCGGCGAAGCCCAAGGCAAGGAGAGAGAGAGCACAGAATTGCATTGCGTTCTGGGAAAAGTGGATGCAGGAAGAGCTGTCTGTTCTCTGCCGGGAGTTGAGGGACCGCTTGGGTTGGGGACTCCGCTTGTCGTTTATATGCTGATTAGGAGCTTTAAGAGCATATGCTTAGCACTGCTCCTTGCCAACGCATGAGGTGAAGTAGGTCTTCGCGAAACGAGGTCCATACGTGCAAGCAATCATTACCGTTGTCAGGTGGTCCAGTACCAATGCTGCAAGGTGATTGGAAATTGTGTCATGGGTTCTGCGAGGGTGGTGGTCACTAGTACCTCCAATTGGTCGAGAATCGAGATGAACGGAGAACCGAATCCCTGGATTATTTTTAGCTTCTGGGACGAATACCATTGAAACGCGGGGCTAATGGGGTTGAGGGATTTAAATTCCGAACGTTGGCCGTACTTAGTTTAAGTGCCAAGTGGTCGCTCGTCCTCCACGTAAGTGGATCTTTCATTACGACGGGCGTGACGACAACACCATCTCAATACTCGACCAAGTTTCATTCTTCTTCACAACTTCAGGTCCTCATCTCCGAAGTATTTCTCCTCTAGCGACTGATCCGATTGTAATTCCTTGCTTCGTGGCCAATCCGCCTTATGGCCAGATCATGCCTAAATTTAGCTTTTCGTCAATGCGTCAATCAACGATATCGATAACAAAGTCAATGCGCATAGAAGCGGCTTCAGCAAACGCCAGGCTGTCCTGTCCGGACCGGCGGTACAAGTCTTTCCCCTATCATTGACAGCTCAGCATGGTAGTGAGGCGCCAGCATGATACGTACCAACACAACAACACATGGAACCGCTAACAAAGCATTCACAGGAAGGTGGTGACTCTAAATGCTTCTTACCATGCGCCTGTGTCCATTTGTGCGTCAAATAGTCGATACACGTGCATATGGAGCGGAATTCTATTGCCACCTCCCAAGATGCATCAAGAAATCTTCCGTACCGTCAATTGACAGTGACAAGGTCAGTCGTACGCTGCATGAGTGCATGACTTGGTTGTGCACAAGTGTGAGGGATATCGATACTCATGAAGAGCCACATCAGCCCAATTTGCATATCTATTTGTGGTGCAATACACTGGTGGAAAGCACAAGGGAAGCATAGATATACCAAACTACTCCAGATTGCAGAGAAACAGACAGAGCAGAATATGGGGAAGCGGCGTAAGAAAGGACACACACTGCAGACGCTGCTACCCAAAACTTCTTGCGTGATCCCCAACCTTCATAGAATCCTAGCTTTCTTCCTGCCATGACCCCCTTGTTGCCCCTGCATCTGCCCATGTCCAACAAAAGCCCCTGCCCCTGCCCCTCCTGCCCCTCCACTTAGCGCAGAGAAAGAAACGGAGCTACCCGATTTACTCTGTCCCTGCCCCTGCCCTTGTCCATGTTGTGATTGATTAGTACCGAACTGGCCACCAGCGCCGCTGGTGTTTTGTCCATTATTGGATGCATTATTCTGTGCGGTAGCACTAGCGTTATTGCCACCGGCTTGACCTTGATGAGAAGTGTTCTGAGTGGCTAGAGGGACCATTGAAGGAGCATCATCTTGAGTTACACGTCTATGAGGTGGTATATGAAGTGGTGGAGCTGATTGAAATGCACTTAATGATTTCGAGTTCAGTTTCTGCTGAGCCTGCGCGGAAGGGAAGCCGACTTACTTCCAAGTAGGTTTTGGATCTTCGTAAAACCATTTATGTTGTAAAGCATGCTTGGCTGTCAGTCTATTGTCCGGGTCGTATGCAAAAAGTTGCTTGAGGAGTTCGTAACCGCTTGGCGAGGGACGGAGAGGAGGTTGCGCGAGGTACCAATGATACAGGCAATTCGGAAAGCTGAAGGTGACAGGCGGAGAGTTAAATCTCGGAAAAATGCAGACAAGAGGGCGTACTGGTCTAGTCGTTTCATATTATGATATTCAGGCATTTCTACTACGCCAGGCCAGTCTTTCTCTGACACGAGAGTCCATCAGCAGCTCCAGACTCAAGATAGCAGGATACGACCTACCATCTGGCGTGCCCAGCACATCGAATATCTTGATTAATTGATCCTTTTGGAATGGTAGATTCTTCTTCGAGTCCAATTTTGCCTCCTCCCCCTTGAAGATTGGCTTCAGACTAGCCAACTCGGCCAAAACACATCCCACAGCCCAACAATCAATGGCCTTGTTATAATGCTTTGCTCCCATCAACAATTCCGGTGCTCGATACCAGATAGTGACGACGACTCTATCTCCAGCGAATAATGGTTGTAGCGGCTGGTATATCAGGCGTGCGAGACCAAGGTCGGCGATCTTGACAACACCGGAAGAGGTTATGAGAATGTTAGCGGGTTTGAGGTCACGGTGGAGTATGTGGCATGAGTGGAGGTAAAGCAGCCCGTTTAAGAGTTGGTACATTAGGGATTTGAGAACCGCGAGGCTAATGTGGTTGCGGACTGTTTGCGAATGATGATGTATTACTTGCTGTTTTATGAAAAGAGAAAGGATGGCTTGGACTTGAGAGGCGGGTTTGGGGCTGGAGTTGGACAAGAGAATTAAGAACTTACTAGGAAATCATGTTCGGCGTAGTCAAAGACCATGTAAATGGACTTCTCTTCTAGAATTACTTCCTTCAATGCCACAACATTCTCATGGTTGATTTCTCTATTGAGCTAAGCACACCGTGAACGGGATTTATGAGCTTGGATGGTCATGGCAAGGAAGTTGGGTTTGCTACACACCGCAATCTCCCTAACAGCACTCTGGCTTATCCCTGTATAAGTAATGACATCGCCCTCCTTATCAGGTTTGAACTTCTTGATTGCGTGAATCCGATTATCCTCGTTGCTTTGTGCTTTGTACACGCGCCCATAAGTTCCAGACGATATGAACCCCATTATTGCATATTTTGACGAGACCGTCCGACGGGCATTATCACGTTTCATGCGGTATATACGCATGGGATCTTGCTGGAAGTAATTGGAGGACCATTCGTCCAGCATAGAAAAACTGAAACAACAGGTCGGTGAGGCGGGAGAGGAAGTGCCCGGCGCCGGTCACCGTGACCACTTTGTGACACGACATGCCTTGACTTGGGCCTCGACTCGCAAGAGTAGCTTCGAAAGGGATGCAGAAACTGCTCGCGGAAGACTGCGCGTAAAAAGCAGTGCATTGGGGTTGCGCAGATGGCCGCGAACGAGCGCGGTCCACGAGTCTCGGTACTGAGGAAGATGAAGGATAAGCAGTGGTCTCGAATCTTGATAGAGGCTTATGGAGGGGATATCTCCAGCTTTCAGATTTGAAACAGCTTTTGGCTGCACTTCGCGGCGCTATCGCAGGTGCGCATGCCCACTACGAGCGGTCTGCCTGATTAACTAACAGTTGGCGCCATCCCAGGACATCAAAGCTTATGACACGCTTGAGTACTGCATCGTGTTATCAGTTCAAACAATATATTGCCGGGCCTTGATGATGGAGAACCGGGATATCGAGGCGTCTTGATTGATCTTTATCTGGCTATTTTAACTGCACGCCGAGGCGGCTTAGTCGCAATCGACTATTGAACAGTGAGCGCCAGCCAGTTAAATATATTATTATCGATGCTCACTCCGTTTATCCAAGGGACCAGCCATTTTCGGGCATTGCTTACAAGACTGGGACAGGAAGATGGTATATCGTTCTAAAGCCCAGTTCCTTGCGGCGCAATTCCCCAAATATCGTCTGTCACCATTCTTCGAATCAATTGGATCAATTGGAGGTTTCCTCACTGCGTACAACGGGCTTTCTGGGCCTGCTTCATAAAGCATCGTTACGCTGCCACTCCTAATCAACCGGAACTATACCCAAACGCCAAACTGGACTAGAGGTCATCTTGGAGGGATTTGACAATGTCATTAAGAAATTGGTGGCAGAAGTTCAAGTCACGACCAGCAAGACTACGCCTTCTACTAGCGCTGCACTACTTCAGGCGTCCAATGATGGACCCACGTCCCAGTCGAGGCACCGACACAATGTCTCGAGCGCTACTCTTTCATGTAAGCGCCAGCAAGCGTTTGCAGACGAAGAGCCCTCCACGGCCACACCAGACCACATTGAAGATGGACCAAAAGTCAAAAGACCGAGAAGCTCCTCCTATGCTCCAGTCTCTTCCCGTTGTCGTACTACGTCTCAAAAAAGCTCCACCGCAATACGTCAGCTTGAATTTGTTGGACGTATGATCCTCAGCGATTATATCACTTTGGTCTGCACCATCTAAGCCATTGATGCGATTGATTGTAAGGCCGAATGTGTATACATATCAAGCATGGAGTGTCTGTACCTATCTATTTCGGTATATAATTAAATGAGTATTGGTGGATATCCTTGAGGCGTGGATCCTTACATAATTCTTACACAGTTGCGATGACCGCCTCTTTACTGAAGATGCGGATAAGAATCCTGCAACCCTAGATCATAAGCTGGGGCTGAGTCGACATCGCCGTCGCCATCGGCAATAATGGTGGCTACCAGATTTGACACAGACCGACAATACGCAGCGAAACCCAGGAGATGGCAGCTGCGTTGCTCCTAGACGAAGACGAAGCGAAAGAGATTAAGCATACAGCGCACATATTGCGAGTTTGTCGGGCAACTAGATTGATCTTAGCTGCATTCTCATATACATGAACTGTTTGTGCGTTTTTACTTCCACGAGCGACACGGAGCGGGAAATGCCGGCGGTGCCGTCCACCGTGACCAATGTGCGAGTTGGATGACAGGTCCAACATGGTGCAGCGTTTGCTTCGACCTAGAACTCGTCAGTGTAAAAATCCAATACGGTGCGCCATGGTCAAATCGGCGCTACTTACATGACATGTATAGGTGAGATCGATCAACATACGAACATAGCAAACAACTCACATAGCCCGGCCATGGGACAGGGAAAAATGTTGCAATTTGCCTAGTTTTGTTCTCAGACATATGTGTGTAGATCCGCATGGGCAAACGAAGAATGGTATCTTTCTATTACCCATGCATGTTCTCATGGATACCAAGAAAACTCACCAGAAAGGCTTGCGTAGTCGCCAGCATCATGAACCATGATCTTCATGGCTACTAACGCTTTAGAAACGTGCATATTCTCCGAAATAAATGCAATGCTCATCCCATGAAGTCCCATGTAGGCGAAGCAAGTGTTTTCTATGCACAATGGTAGCCAAGGCCCTAACGCTTTAACCAACAATAAGACATTTGGATGTCCTTGGTAATCGATGCCGGAGTCATTCCGGTGCATGCATCATGTCGCTCTTTAAATTGAAGGGAGACCTTTGATGCAGTCATCACTTTTCCTTTGTCCACCACGTGCCAAAACCTTGAACCTGTGGCATCCTCTCCGTGACTCGGGTTTAACCCAACCCCTCAACTCTGTTTGCTGTCCAGCCCAATCTGTGGCATTTCTCTTTGTTAACTGCCCGGTATTTAAACCAACACGTGAGTCTAACCTCTGCACTCATCCCACTATCTCTCATACCATGCCGCCTCGCAGCACCCAAGCCACTCGCAAAGGAAAATCTAAGAGATCCCTTTCTGGCTCTAAATCCTTCGAGGCTTTCACCCCTGCCCTTCCTCCACCTTCGACCACTAACCCTAATCGTGCACCCACTACACCTCGCAGGCATCAGGTCATATCCGCCAGTGGCACAATGGATCCAACCACCGACACCCCCCTTCGCGCTAGCTCTGCCTTTCCTAACAATCAATACAAGGACGTGTCAGATCTAAAGGAGGCAGTATGGTCCGAAATATCTGAGAACGGCAGAGATGCACACGCAGAATATGGCCGACTGATTTTCGAAGACATTCCTCATAGTGATGCAGACATCGATGAGTTCCTCCTCAAATCCAAATCATATGACTCCAAGAAGAAGAAGTGGGCACATCAAATCGATGGGAACATTGGTCGGGAGGAGGACCTTTACCCATACTACCAATCTTATGTGGAGGAGATTTTGACGCACTTCAATGTCACTACGCGTCGTATTCTTCGCACAAGCAACAAGCGACTTGATCACGTCGAGCCAACTTCGCCACAGGTGTCACAACCCAGAAAGCACCACCTCAAGACCTTCCCGGATTTTCTCATAGAAGGACGAGGAAATCCTGAATTCCCAGGCGACGCGTATCCAGACAAACCGACGTACCAACACTGTGTCACCTCTATAGAGGCGAAGATGGATAAATGATTGAGCAAACTGAAGCATAACGAAACACAGATGGCATTATACACCCGGTAAGTGTTTTGGATATCACGTCTCGCAAGCGTGCTCATGGTGCCACTAGCCAATGTCGACTTCAACAACACAACCGACATTTCGTGTTCCGTCTCCTTGTTGCAGAGAACTATTTCCAACTTTATCACTTCGACCTCTGTGGCTATCTGCGTGGCTTTAGGTACCAGATCGCTCAGGACGCTTGGATGTTCGTTCGGACGATCCTTGGGATATCGGGGGAGAAGGAAATAGTTGGATTTGATTCGACCGTCTATTGGCAAGGCGCAGAAAGGTTTCTCAAAGCACCGGCACCAGGCTCCATCAGTGATGGGTCCGCAGAGACGAAGAATGATTCGGATTCAAGTACGAAAAGTACGAGCGCTGAAGTTTAAGCTACAGAACAGGAGTTACGAGATTACAAGATCATCGACAATCGTCCTACTTTTCTTCGACGTTCGATATGTGGCAGGGGAACTTTATGCTGGTTGGCTGAACTCGACGGCAAACAATTTCTGATCAAGGAAGCATGGCGGTTCGTTGATCGGGATCCAGAACTGGTTGGCTCAAGATTGCACGTGAGAACAATTGTGTCGGTGTTGCACAGATGGTTGCGTGTGTACAGGGTCCACTGGTTTCCCAGCTGAGAAAGATGTCGATCGTCCCGAAGGATTTCTACGATAGACAGTGGTCTCGCCTTGTCATGGAAGCCCATGGCGGTGATATCTGCCACTTCGAAAACTTAAGACAACTCCTTTGTGCTCTTCGTGATGCTATCGCTGGTATGTGTCTTTAAATGATTTCGATGCAACTGAACTAATTGCCATTTATTAGGACACCAAGACTTGTGGAAAGCCTGAATCCTGCATCGCGATGTTGGTTCAAACAACATACTATTGGGACCTGACGATGTAAAGCCTGGACTGCGGGGCATCCTCATCGATTTTGATCTCGCTATCTCAACTTCGCGCCAAGATAGTAAGGCCACTGTGGATTATCGGACGGTACATAATTTTACAACATAGAACTAACGCGTTCAACTTGCTTATTATCTTGACAATAGGGTACACGTAGGTTCCAGGCATTGCATATTCTCAAAGACCCCGAGGCTCCTCAACCGAGGACCACGAATCGTCCGACAATGGGCAGTGCTAATCATGCTGCAGCGAGGATTCGTCTTCGTCAATCTCTCCAGAAGCTTAAGGACGAATCTGATACCGAGGAGGAAGAGGGAACATGTCGCCCTGCGCATTGTCATCTTGACGACCTTGAGTCCTTGTACCATGTATTCGCATGGATATGCTTGGCATATGAGGAGCCCCACGTGAAGAAGAGGCACGATATGCAACCAGAATTCCTTCGGGATTGGGACAGTTTCGAAAGGAAGATGGCATTTGCTTCAAAGCGCGCTTTCCTTGATGCACGTTTCCCTACAAAATATCTCTCAAAATTCTTCCAGCCGATAAAAGCCCTTCTCAAAGAATACCATGAACTGACAGCAGCGCAAAACTTGGAACCCCGGCACGAGGTAGCACCAGGTCGACCCGTTTCCAGATTGTACGCGGACGCAAACAAGCACTACCAGTATACTCTTGACATGCTTGACGACGCGATCTCTTTCTTAACAGGACAGAGTGACAACTCAAAGGAGCCGATGCCTATTACTTCCGCCTCGCAGGAAGCCGATACACTGTCGGTACCTCCTGACGCCAGCCCTCCTGAGTCAAGCAACACTCGATCTCGGAAGCGTCGTCAAGACCCCTGTGACGATGATGTATCTACAGCAGCAGGCAGCGACGTGAGTGGAGAGGGATCCAAAGCCAAACGGCCGCGAAGCTCTTCCTACGTTCCAGCACCGAATCGTTCTGTCTCGTCTCAACAAAGCCATATTTGGAATAAATCTACTTAACTGGCGTTTGGCCACCGACAGTCGTTCGCTATCGACGTTCATACCAATCTTGTCTTATTAATATTCAAAATTGAGCTATTTGTACAATTCAGTTACGTATCATTACGCTAGATTCAGTCGTAGAATCTCGTCCACGTTTTTTGGTATGGTATTCGAGTCAAGATTGGTCTCCAAATTAGTGTGCAAATATCTTCGCTAGCCGGAAGAATTCGGAGCTTGCATCAGCACCTTCAGCGACGCCGTGTCTTGCTGATGCACCGTCAGCTCCACATACATTATTCCATACTAAATTGCCACTTACCACGCAATTCAAGACATTTTTCGCGTCCCTCCGGGATTCTTGAAAGCAAAGGAAACGCCGTCTGTAAACTTTCATCTTGATCAACATCCATCAATGTTTGGCAACTACTCCACAGCAACTCTAAATGTTCCCTAATCAACACATGTTCACATTTTCTGATCAAGACTTCTCTCGTCTTGGCGTGAAGATATCGTTCTGCTCGGTCTTCCTCTCCTTTTAACCAGGCTTCGGCTGCTTTGAGGTAATCAGGGATAGAATTGGATGCTAGAAATGCATCCGATTTAGTCTTGTAGTATTGTTCTGTAGCGGCGATGAAAGGCGTTTCAAAGTGATCCTCGTAGACGTCCAAGCATTCTTTGCTTAGATTACGATTGTCGAGTCCGAGTGAGACGAACGAATTGACGATTTTCTTCACTAGGCTTTGATCGATGAGTTCACCATGACGCTCTTGGGCGATTAGTGTTAATAAAGTGTTGGTGAAAACTGCCTGGTTTTGTTGGTGTAGAAGAAAGTGTGTTTTCCATTGTACCAATGCAAGCTGAGCGAGCGAAATTGGGTTGGCATGGATGTCAGGGATAACGATGGCATTTGTTCATGAGCCAAGATCCAAGGAGACGCCAAGAGGCAACTACTTACAGTATAAACAGGATAAATCGTTTTCAGCCCGCAATGACGACACCATTCGATCCAGTGTCGATTCAGATAGGTGAACGACCGATTCAAATAATTTGCACCAGTTGTGTACCGATCCCATTCTTTCGCGTAATAAATCAACAAATCAACGCCGGACAACGAGTTTGATATCTAGAGATATCAAGAAGAAAGTCAGAGAGCGCGACTTGGGAACAAAAACTAAATAGATGGGTGTGGCGGGTGACGCCTTGATGAATGCACGTAAATTTAAGCCATGCGCTTCTGGGCAATGCAAGAGCCGCTGAGCTGAGGCGAAGATGGAATCGCGATGAAGATGAAACAGACCTCAATCATAGGCTGTAAGTGTTCCACGAAGAAACCGAGTAGCCTTTCGTAGAGATAGGAACCGACGGACTTGTCACCACCTGTCGTAGTTATACGAGGCAATCAACACCATTCTTGTCATACAAATAGACTAAAAGAAACTTACGAACCACGCCACTCCCGCCACTAGAACATGAAACGTCCCCCTTTGCGGACGCCTTCTTGTACTCGAGGTGCCAAGTACAAAAGTTGTACACTGCCGTATAAAGCGTAATAATGTATCTCGCCTCGGGCGGGCTGTCTGGGTTGGTCATGATTTGGTTCATGCCATTCCTGAGATACTCCCAAGTCTCCTCGGGATCTGCTCTTTGTTCCTGCATATTTTTCCAGTGCAATGCATCCCGAGTCATGGTTGTGCTCATGAGGATAAGGATTGGGAGAGGGGTGAATGAGAAAGACGAGAATGAATGAATGAGGAGCTTTTCATCCTACTCAGCGGAGACTGCGTGGAGACTGTGCGCCGTCTTATTCATCGCGCAGTCGACGTCTCTGTGAACTCAGTCCCATATGAGCGATCGCGGCAAGAGGCGCTTGCGAGTGTGGGAAATGCGCGTCACGACTTTCTCTGCCCCCTCTCATCGTCCTCCTCATCGACAACGACATCATGACAGCAAAGTCCGCAGAGCACTATACTTTCACAGTCGGTAAACTAGGTACGAGCCACAGTCCAATGTCAGGTTAGCTCACTTTAACATGGCACGACGCAGATGCTGGCATGGCCGTATGTCCCTACTCCAATCCATAATTGAATTGAAGGTCTTACTATACTCAATGACGGGTAGATCCTCCTAGGAGAACGGGCACATTTGATTGAATTCCCTTCTATTCTTCTCCCACCCGGGGCGACGACAGGTTCAATAGTCAACATCGCAGTCCATCAAAATCACGCTGAAGAAAAGAAGCGGGATGCGGAATTCTGGGCGTTGCAGGATGAGATTTTGCAAGCTTTTGGTGTGGAAATGCCTGAGCATCCAAAACTTCAAGTGCGTGATATTCATCCAATCTATTTCTTACTGACGGGGGGGCACATAGGTACGAAATATTACGCAAACATCGGTAACACTCGAATGGCCTTCAATCATACTTGCAACCGCCAAACTTCGCTCACTGGATATCTATCGTAACGGTCAACGCCTCGCTGCGATTCCATCACCCATGACGAACACATCAACCAAACTCTCTGGTCTGGAACTCAACACCGAATACACTTTCCAACTCATCCTCCGCACCACAGCCGGAACCTACCCCTCCAACTTGGCTCGCGTCCGTACACACACCATGTCAGATACGTCTGGTATCTCTGTGTGTTTCGGAAACGTTCAAGACCCTACGTTGCTGGAGAACGCGAAAATGGCGTTGGGAGAGATGAAGGCCAAGTGGAGTGATAAGATTCAGATTGATACGACGCATTTTGTGTGCACGACGCCGGCTGCGACGCCTAGTGGTGCTCAGGCTGCGGGGAATACTAGTAGTGCGCCTGGGGTGGAATATCAGAGAGCTTTGCAATTGAGTATTCCGGTTGTGCAGCCTCAATGGATTTTGTCTTGTCATCAGGAAAAAAAGTATGTCTTATTCGTCTGTATTGCAAAGCTCGAGCTGACCATGATGTCATGCGAAGGATGATACCTATTGCTGCCTATTACCTGGGAGCAACACCAGGCGGGCCAGTTTCTTCGCTTCCATACCAACGGCCTCAGTCGATGTCTCAAGCATCTCTCTCGCGGTTACCATCTAATACATCATTTAGCCAAGGCGGCAAAGCACCAGCAAATCATCGTGCTTCGATGCCAGCACCCTCTAGGTCGAGTTCTTCCGAGGCACCTGTGAATCAACCGCATGAGCAACCGTCCGAGGTGGTGGCTAGGAATGCTGGTTTAGAGTCTACACCTGAGGAAGGTGAAGCTGATACATCCGGAGCTGGTGAACCTCAATCGCCATCGAAACGGCGATCGTCGCAGGACCAAGAATCCAAAAGACATAGTAAAGCCGGAAGTATGAACCGACAATTCAAATGGCCGGGCCCTGGCCAAGAGCCCACATCGGAAGAGGGAGAGGAGAAATTGGCATCTCCTTCAACGTCGACAGCGGCAACGACGGCCGCGTCGAGTCATGGTGAAATTATAGCCCCTTCGAGTATTGAAGTTCCACCGCCTCCACCGGTGGAGAAGGAAAGATCGGCATCGACAGGTCAGATTGACGAGGATGATGATGAGCACATTGGTGAAACAGTGGAAGTTCCTCTTTGATATTCCATCTGGGTACTTGCGGTAGTTCGTAGGCATAGAGTAGACAGGATGTTGGCTTTGCACGCATTTGGAAATAATCTCCCACCACTGCACGTTCGCCTCGTTGGTTCAAGCTCTTGGGCTCCGGCTCAACACCTCAACTCAGGAGGCTCACAACGAAGGGGAATTGCTCCTGGGCTTGCATTCTTCTTGTCGTTGTTCTCGTCGTCGTCGCCTTTTTTCTTCTCTGCGATAACAATAGACACTGACGAGGTTGAACAATCTTACAGAGGGCCCACCGGACATACGGCCTCTCGCTTTCAATCGCACGCGAGCATCGAACCATCGCCTTTTTCGTATATCACTTACGGCGTATTTAGTTTATTCTTCACCGTGAACCGCTGCGCACGTATCAAGTCGGTGTCTTATAAGCATGACTTCATCGCCACCCGTTTCTTCAGTGCAATCCCCCGAGTCCAGTTCTATCATAATAGAGCAACCTGGATATCTGCATAGCTCTGGGAATGGCCTTGATCGAGGGTCGAAACCCAATTTCTATTTGGATGTTGGGACGAATGGACATGGGTGTGCTGGTGGAGATCCGGAAGGAGACCAGGAGAATGGGCATGATGGGTATACGTACACTGCTAGCCCGATCCCATTGAGCGATTGCGGAGAGGAGGAGGGCGATGACAATCCTGAGGGTGGACAGGGGATGAAGGAGAAACGGAGGGCGGAGAGTGAGGAAGGAAGTGAAGAGGATGAGGATGAAGAGGACGACGAGGAAGAAGAGGACGAGGAACCTTCGTTGAAATATGAACGTATAACAGGTGCATTGCCGGACCTGCTGAAGAAGGACTCGGCTGCTGTTATCGCAATTTCTAATGGCGTTATGGTAACACTATTCTATTTTTCTGTACCTGGAACTGTCTAACAGCGTTTGGGGTTAGGCATTGGGAACCCATGCTGGAATCATCCATATAGTTGACATGACGGGGAAACGAATCAAGTCCTACAAACCACACCTCGCTTCCGTGACTGATATCGGGTTGGATGCTACCGCAGACTTTGTGGCTACAGCTTCAATGGACGGTGAGCAGGTTTTCTTGGTTCATCCCCACTCGCCCGTGTCGCGCCTCGCCCTCTTCTCTTCCTAATAAATCTTCTCAGGACAGGTTGTCATACACTCCCTCTCTACACCGGAATCCTACACTTTTGATCTGAAACGACCTATGCGCACTGTATCTATGGAACCTAACTTTGCCAAGAAGAATACTCGTTCGTTCGTCTCGGGCGGTATGTCTGGGGATTTGGTCCTAAGAGAAAAAGGGTGGTTGGGACATAAAGAAACTGTGTTGCATACAGGTGAAGGGCCAATATGGCATACGCGATGGAGAGGGAGGTTGATCGCATGGGCGAATGATAACGTATGTGCACCGTGTTCGCTTTGCCTCGGCCAACCTTATTCATGCATGCATTCGTCTAGGGCGTCAAAATCTATGACACGCACTCTCAATCCAGAATAACCTACATCGACAGACCATCCAATAGTCCTCGAGCAGACCTATTCAAATGCACACTACATTGGCAAGACAATTCAACGCTCCTCATATCTTGGGCAGATCAGATCAAAGTCTGTCGTATCAGAGCAAGACCCACGAGTATGGTGTCTGGATCCAACACGGGCGCAGGGAGTCAAGTACCCCTTTTGGTGGAGATTACGCAGGTTTTCGAAGTCGAAGGAATGATCGCCGGGATTGTGCCCCATCCCATGGAGGTGGGGAATGTACCAACCGCGCGAAGCACTCGAAGTAGGAGTATGTCGGTGGATGGTGCCTCAGGACACAAAACTGTGGGGGAAAGTGAAAAGGGTGATGATGAGAGTATTAATGTGAAAGGGACGGTTGCATCTGGATCGATTGTGAACGTTGCTGCTGCGATTGATCCGACAACGACGAGGAGTCCAACGTCAAGCAGGCACAGCACGTATATATCTCCACATCTAGGACACCTCAAGAGTGCTTCTTCATCATCACATCGATTCTCGACTGCTCAATCTATAACAACAGTCTCAACGCCCACTCTCGCTTCTTTCCCGCACACACGGCCTGTAACGCTCAACTCGTTCCTCATCCTCGCGTATACGACACCTGAAAACTTTTTCAATGAGAAGACGGAGGATAGAACGCAGCAAGCTAGGAAAGCGGCTGAAAGACCGGAGTTGAGGATTATTTCGAGGGCGGGGGAGGAGATTGCTGCTGATGCATTGACGGTGACTGGGTTCCAGGGGTGGAGTTGTAATGATTATCAATTAGTTGAAGTGGATATGGGTGCGGCGTCTGGCGGTGCGGGGGGTGGGATTGGGGTGGGGTGGTTAGGCGGTGGAGGCGCTAGTGCAAGTGCTCGTTCTGCACTTGACCCGACACAAGGGAAATGCTATGTCGTTATGAGTCCGAAGGACTTGATATTGGTTAAACCGAGGGATAAGAAGGATCATGTAGCGTGGTTGATGGAGAGGGAGAGGTATGAAGAGGCTTTGGATGATGTTGAGAAGATTGAGGCGATGGGAGGGAGTATTAGCGTTGATGGAAGTGAAGATGGGTTGAAGGCGAAGGAGATTGGGCAGAAATATGTTACGTGGTTGGTTGAAGCGGGTGAGTTGGTTTTCTCGGTTCTTGATTTCGTTTTTGGTGCTGATGGGCTGTATGCGTTAGGTGACTTTTTGAAAGCTGCGAGGTTGTGCCCGAAAGTGTGTGCTGGAGATGCAAAGAGATGGGAGACTTGGATATTCAAGTTTGCGGGTGAACAGCAACTCGAGGTGTGTGCAACCGCTGGACTTACTCACCTATACTTAATGCGATGTTCGTAGACTATTATGCCCTATGTTCCTATTGATGCGCCGAGGTTGGATCATCTCGTATATGAAATGATGTTGGCGCATTACCTTGCGCAGGACCGAGAGGTGGGTCCACCGTGTTTACTCTATGCGCTGGTCTCTTGAGGTCTAACTTGGGCGATGAATATCAGATATTATTGAAGACCGTTAAAGAATGGCCGAGAGAGATATACGATGCTGGAGCCGTTATTGTGGCTGTTCAAGCCGAATTGGATAGAACGGCTGCTACTTCGAGTCGTATATCCTCATCTCAGAGTAATGTCCTCTTGATGGAGTGTTTAGCTGAGTTGTGCGTTTCATTTCCTCTCATCGTTTAAATTCTCGAGTTTACATATGACGAATAGGTACATAGCAAACCGACAACCGGGCAAAGCATTACCGTATTACCTTCGCCTGCGTCGACCAAACGTCTTTGAGCTTATACGCGAGAATAACCTATTCACCGACGTTCAAGATCAGGTCTTATTGTTGGTCGAATTTGATCACGAGTTGAGGGAGAAGAGGAGGAAAGAAGGCGTACTGGGCGCGACGGAAGGCAGGGGAGAAGCTATCACGCTTTTGGTGGACAAGTTTCATTCTATTTCTGTGAGTGCGACGGGCATTTACTCTGCATAACACGAACGTCAACTTCTGTGAACTTGATCAGATTGTGAAAGTCGTACAACAATTGAAGGACAGACCTGATTATTTGTTCCTTTACCTGGACGCGATGTTTGAGAAGGATCCACATCTAGTTGCGGAGTTTGCGGATCTGCAGGTGAGTTCTCTGCTCATTCGTGATTCTTGAGGTTGATGGCAGTATAGGTCAAGCTGTATGCGGAGTATGCCGCACCTCGACTGATTGACTTTTTGCGGGCGAGTAGCTCGTATAATTTGGAGACGGTATGTTCTGACAAACATTATTACCTCGTGAGCTTAGATGCTTACTTTCCACAACAGGCATACAAGGAGTGTACAGAAAGAGATCTAGTTCCTGAGATGGTCTTCCTCCTGGGACGAATGGGCAACAACAAGCAAGCGTTGATGCTTATCATCGAACGACTTGGGGATGTATACCGAGTAAGCAACATCGAACTGCTCTCGCAGATCAAGACACTGATATCGTATGCATCTAGGCTATCGACTTTGCCAAGCAACAAAACGACGACGACCTCTGGGAAGACTTGCTCATGTACTCTGAGACTCGACCAAGTAATTTCATCTCTCTCCGCCCCTTTCATGACGTCACTAACCGCTTCCTCCTCTCCTCCATTCGACCCCCCTTTCTTACTTCTCCTCTCGCTTTCCCCGACTCCCCCGTACCACACTGCCTCTTCACCGCATTTCAATACACCCCTCAATCGAACAGCCTTCATACGCGGCTTGCTCGAACATGTTGGACCGGAAATCGAGCCCATCCGGCTTATCCGACGAATCAAGAATGGCTTGGAGATTCCGGGATTGAAGGAGGCTCTGATAAAGATATTACAAGATTTCCATTTACAGATCTCGTTATTGGAGGGATGTCAGGAGATTTTGAATGGCGATGGAGCTGAGCTTGGGAGAGTCTTGCAGAAAAATCAGCAAGGAGGGTTTTTCCTTGGTGGTATGTGCTGGGCCCCCTTTTTTTTCTAACCCCTTTTTCTTGCTCATGAACATTTTTCTATGTAGCGAAAACTCACTGTCAGATTTGCAGCAAGCCTTTGGTTGGTACAGCGCCAGGATTGGCGCTACTCTATCTATGCCGACATATCGTGCACGCTTCTTGTGCCAAGGGAGGAAATATGCTTCCTGCCCCGCCCGATCTACACCTGCGTAATGTTGCTGGATTGTCTACCGGAACGGAAATAAGTGGGAAGATTGCATAGTACGTATTGTTTGAGTTTTCCCCTTTTCCCGCACCACCATTCCACCTTCTATCACGTTGTTCGTCTCCTCTTTGGTTATCTTTAGGGGGGAGGGGGGGGCGATCACTGACGTTATCATTACAGCGAGGCTCTAGTACGGTCTAGATTAAGGCAAGGATGCCCGGTTTGCCACAAGAAATCAGAGGGCAGACGTACGTAGGGAGGTATATTTACTGGAGTGGATGAGAATCATTTTTTGGATGACATGATACCCATGTGCGTTCTTTCAACGCCCTTCGACGCGATTATAGGTTGATGTTGTCTGCTAGACTCTCATTATCGTACATTCTTGACTCATTGAACCTCACTGTTCAATATATACTGGACGGCATTTTTCATCTACATTCTCTTACCGATGACCTGCCCCGCTGGATATTCTTCTACCGAATCCGAACCAAGTCCAAGCAATGCAAATCATGTGATCGTGATCAAACAAGGCCGACCACTGGCCGACCGCTCTGAAAGGGGGGAGGATTTCCAAAAATAACGCGCCTCCTATGTTTGGTTGATTGGCAATGCGCTGCCGCGAATGGTGAGTGTGGAGTTAGGGATTTGCTGATTTGCGTCCATATCATACAGCATCAAGTGCACGCTTCTGTGCAAATAGGCTAGCTACGCAGCACGCTCCGCCACAAGGTATGGGTAGGCTGCAGACCACTCAGCATATCCTCAGAGGGACTTCATAACCGAAGAGTTTATCGTGAAGATGCTGTGTCCGGAAGGCGGAAGCAGTATAATCGAGAATTCCATTTTCTCCTAACATCGAATGGTTTATAATGAGAGTGCATGCCTGTGATTTGATCCTTCATCCTTCATCCTTCTTCTTGTTGGACCAGTCCCCCTACTAAGGTTTCTTTCTTCGCCCCTGCTTGTGCACGGGCCTGTTTTTTTATTTTCCCAATCTCCCTCTTTCGATTTCGACAAAATGTTCAACCTTGGACAAACTGCCTTGGTTGCTATCGCCTTGGTCGCTGTTGCGTCTTCGACTCAAGTCGCCCCTTGCGGTGATGGGTTCAGGCTTGGCGTTGATACCGTACTTTTTCCTTGACCTTGCAATGTTGTCTTGCGCTCATCTCTGTTCTTATTTTGTAGGATCACTGCATCTGTATAGATAACAAAGCGGGACCTAGCGTTCCACCTGACGGTCGTTGCACCTACTCTGTAACGAACTGGAGGTGCAATGTGAGTAACCACTCCTATCCAATTTGGTTCATTCTTGAATGTTTACACAACCGGACTATCAGGCCACCTGCCCTCCAGCTTTCGACGATCAAGATTCGGAGACTACAGAGACTACAATTACGACTACCAGTACTTCTTCGAATCCGACAACGACGACGGAGTTTACGACTACCACTACTTCCACGATGAGGAGGCCATCACCATCTCCTAGGCCATCACCTTCTCCCAGGCCATCTCCCAGACCATCTCCCAGACCATCTCCCAGACCATCTCCCAGGCCATCACCATCTCCTCGCCCATCGCCATCTCCAAGGCCCAGGCCTGATGCTCGCAGACGTGCATGGACCCGTATCACCAGGGTAAGTCATCCTTCTCATGTATAGCCCAAAATACCTTCCTTCTCATACGAATTTTGCATCATCATTATCGCGTTTAGGGCATTCCCAACTGCCCATCGGGCACTCAATCATGCCCTGTTGATCCATTGGACGCATCTAAAGGCGAAGAATGCATCTCACCTGCTGATGATGTGAACAACTGCGGTGGATGTGCTTCGACTGGGAAGGGTGTCGCTTGTGGAGCGGATAGATCTCGAGTTTGGGCTGCTCAATGCAACCAAGGCAAATGCGAGATTCGTAAGCTGGTTTTGTATCCTAGTTGACGCGATGGTTTTTCTGACGATCTTTCCTCTTCGCTTTTGTAGAAAAATGCCGCCCTGGTTATTATTTGAATGGGGATCAAACTGCATGCGTCTAAGGGATTGCTTAGGCAGTTCTTTGTCGAGTTAGCTATTCCCTCTCGTTGGCGAACCTAATCGAGACCATCCTTTCTTGACTGTCTTACGATTGCTTTTGGATATGATGGTGTTTTTTGACTCGTTTCTTCTGTGTGGATTGGAATGTATCGCGTGGATTGGAATGTTTCGATAATTTCACGGATGTTTTGACAACTTATTTGTAATTTTGTATGTCCATTCGATAATAAGCTAAAAGCTTATAAACGATTGATTTCTTAATTTCCTCAACGCGTTTGAGGTCCTTCTATGATTGCTTTGCTTTCTGGTATTACTAAGTATCCCAATTTCACTGCTGTTCGCTTATAGATAATGTATGTGGTACAAGAACTGGTCGATATACACCATTGTAGCTTAGGTAGCTTCCACTCCGCCTTCAAAGACTCCATCACGACTCCATCAACGCATATCATCTCAACTGCAAAGGAGGGATCCACTCTGGAACTCGACCCCACTCAAACTTCTCCGCCGTGAACGCTTCCATCATCTCAGCAGGCACCATCTCCAAATAATTCGGGGGTATCTGCAGATCATATGGTGTCGAATTAGGTTCATAACAATTCTTTGCACTGGCAAAGTCCAAAGGTGGTGGTCCTGGTGGTTTAGCCGGTGACACAGCTGATGGTTGTTGACCGAATGCTGTCGATGCTGAGAATGAGCCAAAAGGGGATGGTGTTGCTGCTGCTGGGTCTAACGTTGATGCGGATACTGATGAGGGCTGACCAAAGACTGATGATGGCTGTAGACCACTCGAAGCAGACGCCGAAAATGCATTTTGGGGTTGTGAGAATGCAGATGTAGGAGCTGATGGAGCGCCAAATACGGAATTTGTTGCACCACCGCCGAATGCGTTTGTAGGACCGGCACTTGCAGATCCGAATGCTGGGGGGGCTGCACTTTGACCGAATGCAGGTGCGCCGAACGCAGATACTGGTTTGGCGCCGAAAGCGGATGGGGCACCAAATGAGGAGGTTCCAAAGGCAGAGGGAGGTGCTGTCGTAGACGCAGGTACGCCGAATGCACTAGTTGCTGGCTGAGTAGACGCGCTCCCAAATGCACTTGTAGGCTGAGCAGAGATGCTACCGAACGCACTGGTCGGCTGTGCGGGGGCGCTCCCAAATGCACTAGTTGTTTGCTGGGCGGGTGTGCTTGCAAATGCTGAGGGTCCACTACTAATACTGCCACCACTAAATGGGGATGGGCCAGTGTTCGCGGCTGCACCGAACGACGATGGTTGTTGATTTGCGAATGACGAAAATGCGCCTCCACCTCCGCCACTCCCGAACGCTCCCGTTCCTGCATTGGCGAACGATGAGAATGCGCCTGTCGCTGGTTTAATTAATGATGCTTGAGGTTGTGATGGCTGACCAAAGGCTGATGTGGCGGCAGCGGGGCCTGGTTGGCCAAAAGCTGATGTTGTAGCAGTGGGGGCTGGTTGACCGAATGCTGAGGTAGGTTGTTGTGAAGGTTGGCCAAAGGGAGAGGGGGCTGCAGGCTGGCCAAAGGCGGGTTCGCGAAAGGCAGAAGCTGCCCCGAAGGTAGGTTTACCGTACGTTGAGGCGGATCCACCGAATGTGGATGGTCCGGAACCAAATGCTGATTGTCCACCGAATACGGGTGCTGATATGGATTGACTTGCTAGCATGGCGCTGGTGGGACTTTGCTTTATTGCTTGATTGTATGCTTGTACTATGTTCGTGCGTGCGTTCTAGAGACGACGTTGAGTGAGTGATGGTTTCAAAGATCGGGCATTAAAACGCACGCTGAAAACTTGTTCCGCAGCTCTGATTTTCGAATTTTCATATGACATCTAGGGATACACTGTTCACGACTAATACGAAATGAAGCGGGCTATGGTTACTCACATATACACTGACGTTCCCCGCTTTATTTTCTGTGAAAGCCCTAACGCGCAGCTCTTCCGGCGACTCATCCAATCCAGTCAATAGACATGGTTCATGTTTCGCAGGTCCATAAGACGACAGCGGCCATAGAGGTTTTTCCTTTTGAGCAGTCAAATCATTTGTCATTGAATCCGTCCTGAACACGACTTCAATTGGCATGCGCCGCGAACGAGAAAGCACTGGATCATTACGAACGTGAATAGTTGTGGTTTGTCGGCGGCAGGCTTTGCTGAATTCGCCCAAGATTGGTCTGAAATATTCTCAGCAGTCAAGAATGGGTTCAGTTGGGGACACACGCACTCCCAAAGCCTGTTTGTCGTGCACTGTCCGCTGGGTGATCATTTCTGCAACTATTGCCGAATCGACATTGTCCTCGAAGAAAATATTGGCAGACTGCCTGAGAAGAATATCAGCTCGATGCACAGTACTGATACGAGAAGAACTCTACCATGATAGCAGATGAAAGTCGTTGACAGCGATGAGTCTAAGGACCGTGCCCGCCACAACTGCTGAGTCACGTGAACGCCTCTCATCGCGCCTTGCGTTGAGCTCTTGCTCCTCCTCGTCCCTCACACCAACACTCTTCTTTCAACATTTTTTGACTTTCAGATAATGAAGTCGGAGGGAACGGAATCGCCAGCACCATCTTCGACAACGTCGACGGCACCAGCAACGCAAACAACGCCTACAACCTCGACTCCCACCCCCACTCCTACACCAACCTACGCTACCACTTCTTGGGCATCGAATGCTCGTGAGTTTTCCACTCTTTAATTTTAAAATTTAGGCTGACAATCAATTGTCTTTCATCCCAGAAATCCCCATAGACCCAGCACTCCAGCAGCAATCTGCAACACAACATGCAACGTATCTATCATCCATTGTTCCCCTCTTCAAAGCACATCGTTTTGTTTGACTCACGTTTCCAAAGTTTCAGGGCAACGGCATATCAGCATTATCAATATGCGTCGCATTATCCACAAGCAGCATATACCCATTACCCAGCATATGCCGCTTCTCTCCAGGCTCAACAGGCTGCAGCAAGAGCTGCAACTTCAACCCCTACGACTATAGCTACTATGCCGACCGCCACGATGACGACTGCTGCTGCTACTGCAGCGGGAGTGGATACATCTGATATCGCAACGCTAAACGACGCGTTGGGGAGTGCTGGTGTCGATCTACGAGTTCGTGTTTTTTCAATATTCCTCTTTCTTCGAAATTTAGTTGTGTCATCTAGGCGGAGGAAGAATCTCTCCAACGAACGCACGACCATCATCAAACCTATCGTCCGTACGAAGACCGTACGAAAAAGCAGCCTTCAACCCCCAATTTTGATATTCGCTATCTCGGTCCCACGATGCGTACCATCGGTACCCAACACAATGTTACCAAAATTCCAGATGACAGCATCAATTATCTTGCTCTGGCTCTTCGAGCACGTCTACAAGACCTTGTAACTGCTATGATCGCGGCTTCCCATCACCGAACAGACACGCAATTCGATCGACCTGCTTCATTATATGATGACAACTCCCCAATGTACAGTCTTGTCATTCGCAGTGACCTTTCCAAACAACTCTCGGTGTTGGAAAAAGTGGAGAGGGAGGAAGAAATGAAAGTTCGTAGAGAGCGAAAAGAGAGAATCGATATGGCTGCAGCTCACGCAGCAGCGTTAGCCGCACAAGCTAATGGCGCAGCAGCTAACCCAGGAGTGACCAATGATGGGACGGCATTTGACGAAGAAGGCAACGCAAAGAAGAAGCGGAAAAAGGAAGGCCCGGGGGTAACAGCTCGTAACATGTCAGAAGACGTGCGCAAGAAGATGTCAAATGCCGTGGCCACGCAAGCTGCTGGGTTGGGAGGCAGATATGCTTGGATGACTGCGGCCAATGCTGCTGCTGCTACGCCAGCTCCAAAACCTAAACCTCCTGCGACACCTGCGCCGACTGCGTCTATACCAGCGCCCTCAACGAGTGCTACTACTAGTACTGCGGCTCCTGCTGCTCCTGTTGCTACCACTACCACACCTGCTACGACAACTACACCACCCACGACAACCACGCTAGCAATGACAAGTTCGTGGGCTAGGCCGTATGTCCCGACGAAAAAGACTACGCAAAACGCGTCGTCATCTAGCACTGAAGAGGACAACCGAATAACAGTGACAATAAGGGATGCTATGTTTGTAATTGAGAAAGAGAGAGGACATGGTGGTGGGCGTGGCGCTGCTCGAGGATGGGTATAAACGTTCGTATGGCCAGTTAAGATTCCGGCGAACACTTACTTTTGTTTTGTATTCTATTCGTCTTTTTAATCCTATTGGACACACAAGATATGTATGGAGGTTTGTTAGGTATCGATACACGTAACATGTGGTACATTGCCCATAGTGGCGTTTCTATCTCATATATTCGCGACATCACCTCAATACAACGACCCTCCGGTGCTCCTTGTATTTCAAATCTAAAGCTTGGCATTGACTGGAGAAGGTTGCATCTTGATATGAACGCCTGAGGCAACAAGCCGGTGATGGGTAACATTCCAGATCTAATTGCCGATCGGTGAGGGAGCAGAGGTAAATACGGAATAGTTTGACAGACCTCTGTCCGCGCTGAAAGTGCACGAGCACCAGCGGTCATTGTGGTATTCACAATCTTTAATTTGTCTCCACTGCAGTGATTTAGTTGTTAATCGGTCGTCTGGATTTATACGAGTAAGAACGAGAATGATGGACTTACAGTGATGCTGGAGAGTGGTATACAACGCTAAGGGATTGGGAGACGGTTGGGAGTGGTGATCCGGTTTCAGCGGTGCGCAGAGCATTTAGAGCCAGCGTGGAACACCTAGAAGGGATTGGACAATGTTAATGCGAAGAAGCGCAAAATTTACATATCAATGAGAAACGCTGGACATCCTCCATGTATAGTTGCGCCGCCATTGATCATATCTACATTTCGTGAGCACCAGAATTACACCACCAGTCAGATACTTACCTTCATGCACGTCAATCTCACAAACCACTCTCCCTTCCAATCTCGTTGGTTCCTCCACCTTTTTGTTGATCGACACCTCCGTCACGACCAGTCTCTTCATGATGGAATCACCAAAAGTAGGTATATACGAACTTGGATCGGAAGCCGAGGGGAAGCTATTCATACCAAAATATGTCAGGAGATCAGAAAAGTGCTCCTTGACTTCTTTTGTTGCATTCCCAGAGATGGTATTGGCTTTCGTATTTGCCATGGTATGAATGTAGGAGAATGAGAGCCTTTAGTCCTTTGCGGTTGCCGGTGCGTTGGAGCGGGGTCAGAGAGCATGTGAATCTGGAACCGGTCTTTAACGGGCCCGAAGGCATGTGTCGACAATACCTAACCCGTTTTGTGCGACGTGCGACACGCACTACCAACCCCGAGCCGGGTGGCTTTCATCCGTTCAACCGCTATGCTGTTATTCTTCACCCGGATTACGCGTCATTGTCACCCGGTTTTGAATCAAACTGGTGGATCCCAGCCCGGTGAATGACGGGTGTTATTCATATGATATATGACGCGTTTCACCAGAACCTGCCAGAAACACCTAGTTTATTCAAGTAGGAGACCTGGTGAATCTAGTTCAACATGTAATATTGAAATTTTTGAAAATATATTCGTCACGTCCAGTATTATGAAATGCTGCAATTTCTTCTTATATTTATTTTCTTTCCGATTTTTTTTTTCCTTTTACTGGTATTTGCGAACCTAACCTCATCTAATCTATCAGAGATGTTGGCCATTCAGCCAAATAGGCTTCCTGCGTTTGAAAGAGTGATGAAATCAACCCGTTGACCAGTTTAAAGACCGTTAATTGGCAACCTTGGGAATTCCGGTTGATTAGGAGAACGTTAACCCGTCATTCAACCGATATCCAAGTGAACAGTTAAAATAGCCCAGTGAACAGTCATACTACCGTATTCACCCGCTTATAGGTGCATAGTGCACCTACGCCGACTGCATCTACGCCAGCGCCTTCAACTAGTGCTACTACTACCCTACCACCTGCTACGACAACTACGCCACCCACAACGACCACGCCGGCGGTGACAAGCTCGTGGGCTAGGCCACCATCTTAGATTCCAGTGGACACTTTTCTTCTTTTGTTTTTCGTAATATACTCTTCTTGACAAATTTCTATTGCACACCATTATGAAGCAAGGCAGGATATCTACGAGAGGTTGCCGGGTATCGATATATGCAATATGTGGTATATTGCCCATAGGTGGGTCTCTATCTCGTATATCCCCGACTCAAACAATGACCCTCTGGTGTCCCGTACAGTTCCAATCTAAAGCTTGGCTTCGACTTCAGAGGTTCGCATCATTATATGAACGCCTGAGGCAACAAGCCGGTGATGGGTAACATTCCAGACCTGATTGTCTACCAGTGACGAAGCAGAACCCGAATGCAGAATAGATTGACATACCTCTGTCCGCGCTGAAAGGGCGCGAGAGCCAGCGGTCATGGTGGTATTCACGATTCTTAATCTGTCCCCACTGCAGTGATTGGTTTTGAGTCGGTCGTCTGGATTTACGCGAGTGAGAACGAGAATGATGGACTTACAGTAAAGCTGGAGAGTGGTATACAACGCTAATGGATTGAGAGACGGTTTTTGGTGGTGATCCTGTTTCTGGGGCGAGCAGAGCAACCATAGCCAGCGTGGAACACCTGGACGGGATTGATCAATCTTAATGAGAAGAACCGCAGAATTCACAGCTATTACATGTCAATGAGGAACGCTGGACACCCTCCATGTAGATTTGCAACCCCATTGATCATATCTGCATTCCATCGTCTTGAGCACCAGGATCAGAACTCTACACCGCCAGCAAAGCACTCACCTTCTTGTACGTCAATCTCACAAACTACTCTCCCTTCCAATCTCGTTGGTTCCTCCACCTTTTTATTGGTTGATACCTCCGTCACGACCAGTCTCTTCAAGATGGAATCACCAAATGTAGGGACATACGAACTTGAGTCGGAACCCGAGGGGAAGTTGTTCATACTAAAATATGTCAGGAGATCAGAGAAGTGCTCCTTGACTTCTTTTGTTGCATTCCCAGAGATGGTATTGGCTTTAGTATTTGCCATTGTCTGCATAGAGGAGAATGCGAGCCTTCAGTAGATTTTAGTACTGTCAAGCCCTCGTGACTACCATTTAAAGGGCGAGTATATTCGGAACTGGTTATAACCGACACGAAGGTGCCGACACTGGTCTAGTTTGAGCCTGTAGTTAGTTACCGATGGAAACCAAGACCGATTAGAGCAATTTGGTCCCGTTGCGGTTCAGTCAATAAAACCATACAGCTTAAGAATGCCCGTTATAACATAGGTAGCCTATGTAAACTAGTCATAACTCCCAAAGCATTGAACTGACCGTTGTCGTTTTCTGTGCCTCAAATCAAAACAGTTGTTTATGTCACTGGTTAACCGTAACCGTCGACTGACAAGCGTGTATCCAAAAAAAAAAAAGGCGCTACAAGTTAGAGCATGCAGTGCGTAACTTGCGATGCATCACAAGCGGTAAGTACCAGTGCGATAGCTAGCGCTTATTCCGCACCACACTTTGGCGGTAGTCTCCATCAAGTGAACCATCAGGACTCCTTGGTATATACGCGTTGATATTATCTTGGACATTACGACAAATCTACATTACCGTTGGTCGACCATCGATGCAACGTATGCATCTCCCTGGAGAGTGCACATAGTCTCTATTGTGCTTAACACAACACAGTTGAAGCTTTGTACAAGTGCCATCGGTTGAAAATCGTAATTGCCATGTTGGGGAACAGTCAGTCGGTGACCAAACTGCACAGTCTGGTCGGCGTCATTTTCAAACTGTCAGGATAATGGTCTGTTTCCCACAGTTCGAATTCGCACCAACCGAAAGTAGATCAGACCGCGCCAACGCGAATATCGTCACTAGCCATCACATCGCCACGTGTCTAACACCGTGCCATCCCGGCAGTTCAAGTTGATGATCACGGTGACCAAAGGCCCAGGTGAAAACCCTGATATACCCACTGGTGGGGTCTGTTTCGCGCCCATTGGTTATGCAGCTGACCCACTCGATTTCTCAGAGATAATCACTACTTAGTAAACCCTTGAATGTCGTTATCGAATGGAATGGCTTCTCTTGCCTCCACTCGCCCGGACCCAGACGCTACCAGTAATTTGAACTGGCTCGAGAAACGGCAAGAAACAGCAACCCAGATCCCCGGTCAAAAGGGTCTTGCAAAGCGTAAACGTCAGTCCTCGATTGATGACTTGGATTCCGATGCAGCCACGGAGGCCGTTCACCGCTGCGACCACTTGGATAATTCTACTCATCTACCTGCTTCTTCAACTTCTGAGAAACCCCCGAGATCTAAACGCAAGCAAGTCCGCCTCAAAATTGATATACCCCCAAATCCATCGCTCATAGATAATCATAATCACGACGACAGCCTATTCACGGACGATAGCCTCAATGATATGTTTCTGGCTTCTCCCGATTCTGTCTTTGACGACATTAACGACATAGAACAATTAAATAATCGGAATAACCACGGTTTGGAAACTCTGAGCTCAAATACCACTTCCAACCCCACCACTAGCAATAGGCCTCCAAAATCGCCGCCTTGCAACCCACCTCCACCGCTCTCTCAACCGCTGGCTATGCAACCTTTCCCAGCAGTCCGAACTGCTCCCCCAGTTCCTGGTCTCTACTTCACCCCATCTCTTCTCCTTCCACAAGACCTCGCAGACTCAGTGCTCACTTACTGCATGAAGACCTATTTCTCGTGTAGTGAAGCAAACCAAGTGATGCTATTCGGTCGTGCGCCTCAGCCAGATTCAACATTTCCCTCTCAGATGGCCATGGAATCGACAACTGGATTCCCAACTCCACTTCTGGATCTTCTCTCTCACCTTTCCATAATCCTCAAACCTCATCTCCCACGTCATATTCATACTCTCCTCTTTCCAGAGTCGCCACAATCCCAGCCACAAGCCCGACAAGCTATCATAAATCTTTACCAACCTGGCGAAGGAATCACATCCCACCTTGATCTCCTCAGCAGGTTTGGTGATGGGATTATTGGTGTTAGTCTGGGAAGTGGTTGTGTTATGCGGTTTGACAATGTCGAAGACCCGTTGGCGAGCCAATCTTATACGGAGTCCCAAGTTCGGATTCAGGCACGGGATTCTAGCAAGGAGGGGGGGAAAATGAAGTCTCGATGGGACCTTTACCTTCCTCAAAATACTGTTGTGGTATTATCTGGAGATGCCAGATACCGATGGACGCATGGAATCGAACGACGAGCGGGTGATCTCGTTGAGGATTTAGACATAGAGCCACATGGCAATGATGAGGAAGCCACTGATGGAAATATATCCACAGACAGGGGGACTACATCTCCCCCTTCCCGGAGTAATTGGATTAAACGTGATATGAGGTTGAGTATAACGTTCAGGTGGTTACTCCCAGGTGCTGATATAGTTGGGCCTGCAACCGACGCCTTGGACAAGTAGCTCGTGGGGATGTCTGAACCTGAGCAATATCTGCATATGTTAGAGTACCTGCTATCTGAATAGGATGTAGTTGCGTTTTCGCAACGAATTCGAAGGTGTCATGGTTTGAGTTTATGTGCGAACACACTGAGGTAGGACTCAGCGGAATCCAACATCTTACATAATCTTTACATAATACGAAGTGGCCAAATTTTGGACAATAGCTAACACAAATTGGGACCATAGAATAGCTCCTAGGGCCTATTCATGAGCTCGGTGAAAAATTTTATGGACTAGCTGCAGCACATGCCTTTCATCGCCATGCTACTCCTGCTGTATGTGTGTGTGGGAAAAGCCCTATTAATCACGTGCTACATTCACGTGATGGAGAAATCCCAGATTTCAAATTTTCGTTCTCCCTGTTTCTGGGCTTGCAAAACGAGAAAATGCTATTTCCGAGATAAAAATTAATTTGACATCCCCTACCCAGATAAATGCTTTATTCAAATTTTAAGAACTGAGAAGTGTTCTTTCCACACCCCCCTATGACTAGATTTGAGTTATGTTTGCAAGTGAAGGTGTAGAGGCCGTCATTGTTGCGAGTTTGGCTTATGTAATGGAGTGATGGATTCCGCTGAGCCCTTACACGCGATCGCATTCGATCAAACGCGCAAATAGGGTGATAGGATGTGAATGAGCCAGTACGACGAATGGTTGCAGACGTTGAAGTGTATGCCAATAGGGCAAAAAAGTGGGAATATGGTACAGGTTCTATTATTGTAAGAATGGATTGACACTCGATTGAGTTGATGAAGTATTAGTTGCACGGCACAACGTGAATATCACGCCCGATGACTACAGGGACGATTTCATCGACTACCACCACGAAGGGCAAGGACAAGATGCAACACAGCACCCGCGTTAATGTTGTATTCTTTCGCAGTCTTATCGTCTTGCCTGGATGGTGAGAAAGACGCCGATAGAGTCAGGATTGGTGTTTCGATGATTCATGAAAGGAAGCAGGGGCGATGGACCACAGGGATGGTGTCATCCAGAGAACAACGATGAAAGCGATTGTTATCCAGCGGTAATTGAAACAGAGTGAAGCAAAACGCACATTTGACGCCCACCAAAGATCAACCGCTGTTGAGGAGGAGGAACACCCGATTGTTCTTCCACCTTCTCTTTGATGCGCGTGATCTACATCCATATCCAAAATGTATGGGAAATAGGAGAAATAATAGCAAGTTAGTGTTGAAATGAAAGTGCGAGTGGCAGGCGACTGAAGACGCGACTTTCAAGAAACACACCTTATCTTCGGTATCGATATCGAGCTCGATCTGACGTTATCCAAAGAACGAACGAGAAAACTAAATATCCCAAGTCAAAACGCTCAGCTCTATCCATCCCATACCTCTTTTCCGGTGAGAGTCTAAATCGCAATGCAAACTGATGAGCTCATGCAAAGTCGATGGTCCATGGAGTTGCAGCCGTACCTTGACTTTGATCAGCATGTTGATTATTGGATACGATGAGGATTGCGACGACGAGTGAGTGTAGGTTGAGGACGATGGTGGTGGTGGTGTTGAAGAGTCAAAGTGGATGTGTTGATTACGGTGATGTTTGAGTAAGTGGTACGAAGTATTGAGTCACACTCCATCAATAGGCTTTTTGGTTCTCCGCCTCCAGAAACAATCTTGCTCAACGTATGCTGCGGTGCCAACAACCCAAATTGCGAGTCATGCTGTGTGGAAAACGGCATTGGTAGCCACCAAGACTCATATCGATGTCAGCAGGCTTATCAAAACTATGCGTAATATGGTCATGAGCTTGCTAATTTACGCGACCACTGTACGTAACACCTTTTCAATCGGTTTTGCCCGTGGCCTCACCGTTTTACCGAGAACCATGGGGTCATAAGCACTAATTCTCTGTCAGCCTGCCTGTCTAGGTGGATTAGCGTGACCTGCGCTCAATTAACATTTCTCCTCTAAACCCGCTTGTCAGAGCTGACAAGCAGATCCCAAAACCTCAGAAACGTGGCCAGGACGAATGGAAAACGAAAGACTCAGAGGTTGTACGCATAAAATCAAGTTGGATATCGCAGCTTGCCGGACGGTTGCTGCCAGCAGCGAAAGGGAATAGACCATAAGTGGAATGCTTTGACAACTTGTCAGGAGTCACTCTAGACCTGATAGAAGCATTGCATCTGACCACTTAACAGAATTATTCATGCCTGGTCAAACATTATGTGTCTGTTCCGAGTCCGCTGCGTCGGCCATGGGGTTGAGGTACGGCTGCTAGAGGCTGAAACTCGTGGACCAGCATTTTTGACACAAAGTTAGAGAATTAGATGCAAAGCCCCACGGGGAGATTACCAAGCACATAGTGAACAGAGGAAAGAAGTCGTTGCCTTCTCGCCGACGCGCAATGCGAAAAAAGGGGTGAGCTTCATGGCATCCAATATACCAGCAAACTGGGACTCTGCATTAGGTGCTCTAGACCAGGCAGCCATACGCTTAATTCATTCCATGTGGACGTGGTGAACGTATATGGACGCGAAATATAAGGTTGGACAAATCGCATCTCTGGACAAGGGTTAAGGCGATCATGGATAGGCTGAGCAGTGCCGATATCCGCAACTCCCCGATCCAACGACGGCGAAACTCTCAAATTTCTGATTAGTTATTTATCACAGGGCGCCGATGGGGACATGCTGAACATGTGAACCCAATTAACGACTGTTTGAAAGGTTCCTCGGACAAATTCAATCCACAAACGGGCCCCCCACCCCTGAAAAGTATTTGACCGTGTCTGTCAACAACTTTAACCAGAGCTCGCTTGAGCTTGAACGTTTTCCATGCTCTCAAACTCTTGCCGATCACAGAGTAAACTCCATTTGCATACATAATTGACACTCTGCGTTTGGAAAAGGTACATCTCCTAATATTGTATGCCGAACCAGGTTCTCAACAGAGCGATCGTATATCGACCAACTGGGCTGAGAGCGTTATGTGATGCTTCGTAAATTCTTTGATGGTACGTCAGCTTGTGAACGACAATCCAGGATAACCCTATTATCTTTTCTAATCTCTACCCCAGTAGGTCTGAATGGCTCTCCCAGATGGGGATAATCTCTCTCCCACCAGGAATGTATAGTTTGTGTGGCCTAGTGTGGTGACCCGACAGCAAGGCAACAGCAAGGCGTGCTACATTCCCGATGATGTAACGAACTTGAGTTCATTTAGTAAGTTGCTTACAGGCTATTGATCAGTCTTCCCTGCATTTCCACTTCAATTTGTAAAATCCCAAAAGGGAACTAGTGCTTAGCGCCAAGATTGTGCAACAGCGACATGGAAGATGCGCATACTTTGCACCTTGGTAGATATCGAGCACATATATGCATCGCTGGCACCATGAAGCCATCCCGAGACGGTGTATATGCGCATGTGTAAACGCTAAACCAAAGTCCTAGTGTCTATTTCTCCCATTGGTCAGATCACTTCTATCCTCTGAGAATCCTCGGAACAAATTTAACGCAATCCTTCTTGCGTATCGTCAAGGAGGCTTAGCATCTTGCTTAGCATTCAGTTGTCCACAGTACACCTTCCCGCCTTGCTCTCTCCCATAATGATACCAGCCGCAAAGTTGTCCAAGTTGTCTTTCCATATGTACCAACAGTCTGTCGTCGACAGTCGTGACCTCAATCCAAGAAATCATACGGTGTAACCTAGGAGAGAGGGTGAGCGGAACGGTGGTAGATATTTTGCAAAGGGATGCAAGATCTGGTATTCAAGTCTATTCATCGGAATGGTGGAGAATTCGTCGTGTCTACGCTCCTATACTTTTGACAGTTCGGTGATCCGTACCCCTTCCTTGCATATGACAACAGGACGACCTTGAACTGACGAAACGGCAGTGGAGGAGCAAAAGAAAGGGAAGAATGATGATACTGTATCAAATTTAGCGACGCACGACTAGAGGCCGTGGTATCAAAAACCTAATTTAAGGTATATCTACTTCATGCTTTCCACGACATGTATCGGTGGCGAATTGACTAGTGGCCTCAGTTCTGATTGGAGGAGGGAGTGGCCAATCTCACGAAATTTCAGGTTCGACTTCTCAAGAATGAATGTTCTTCAGGCTGTAGATTCATGTAATACATGTAATCCCATTCCGCGTTCAGGATTCCACCTGTCTTCTGGTCGGTGGGGTAGTCTTCAATTTCCCCCGCTCCACCCTTTTGGGATTGATGTCCGTAATGTGTTCCCTCGGAGATATCCTCGCATTGCCATTCGTGCCATGGATTACTGACCACTTGGGGCGTCGATGGGCCATCTTGGTTGGGAGTGTACTCATGATCATTGGCGCCATCATTCAAGGTCTTGCAAAGAACTGTAAGGGAATTTTCGCTGCTGTGAATTATGTGTGTAACCACTCCTTGCAGTTGCAATGTTCATCATGGCGCGTATCAATGGGGAATTCCATTCGCTATTGCCGCTGCATCATCGTTGAATGGAGGTACACAGAGGGAGTTCTAATTTGCATGCACAATTGCTTATCTCATTTCACAGAACTATCACATCTCAAGGAGTGTGCCATCATTGAATCCTTATTCAAATTCTGTCAGTTGGTGGAGATAGTAATACCCCTGTAAAACTCCATTACCGCTGCTAACTTTCGGAACCTTTGCGATGCCCAATGGGGATGGAGAATCCCTTCGCTCCTCCAGATTGTTGCTAGTGTCCTTCAACTCGCATTCACTTTATTTCTCCCCGAATCACCTCGTTGGCTCGTTTATGAAGGTCGAGAAGAGGAAGCTCTTGCCATTCTCACAACATACCACGCCGAGGAAGACCAGCACTCCGAGTCTGTGAAAGCCGAATACATCCAGATCGAACAGATACGTCAATTGGAGAAGGAGACAGCACAGGTAGGATGGAAGGAACTCGTCGCGTCCCCGGGTATGAGGCGATGTCTCCTGGTCGCTTCAATCTTGGGACTCTTTACCCAAAGAAGTGGAAATGGTTTGCTATCGTAGGTTCTTGGTATGTTCGATTGGAGATGAAACTCAAGGGCCACCGATCCTTTAGGCTCTTCTTGGCCCGTATTTTGAGAATGTTGGCATTCGTGATAGCAGGACTAAAAATGCCGTCAAGTCTCTCTCCTTCTCATCTTCACTGGTTGGACAATTGCCAGCGCACTGAGAATCAAGGTCCCTCACGAACTGTCACCGCGTAAGTGCATCACTTCATTTAATGCAATTCTGATGACGATATCTCCTCTCCAGCTTCATATTCTTGTCCAGCCCCGCTTACAATATCAGGTTCATGGCCTCATGTACAGTCGGTAGCCATACCATTCAATTTCCAATTGGATATACTCTAATTACTTGCACAAAGCCTTCCTTGTGGAACTTTCCCATTCCACCTTCGTGCAAAGGGTATCAAGATCTTTCAATGGTTCGGCCAAATGTCGGGTTTTTTCAACCAATTTGTGAACCCCATTGGTATGGAAATATTACATCAGGTATAGTAGTGATGATGGTCGATGTAGATATAAACAAGCTGACATTCATAATTACGCATCTTCCAACAGCTACCTGGTATTCTTCGAATTTGAAGACATCTTGATGCAACCCTCTTCCCTAAAACTGCGCATCGGACATTGGATGGATTGAGTTCTCTATCCCCTTCACGAAATCTTTTGACGGGTTAGTGTACGAGAGCGATCGACTTGCGGAAGTCAAGAAGCGAGTCAAAAATGAAATCCATGAGGTGCATGAGGGAGATTCTATCGAGAAGGATTCTACACTCCAACACCTTGAACGAGTAGCGTGATCTGTCCCTGTTTACTGTAATCTATGCATGATTTACGAGTATACCACAATTTAGCGTCTCGACCCTTTCTTTGTATACCATTTCAGGCTTCCTTTTAGAATCAACGCCAAACGGGCCGTCGGACAAATTCCGCTTGAATGACGTCGTTACAAACTTACGTTAGTCGTCCCCTCGAGCGTCACGTCCGCCATAGCCGCAAATGCTGCCTAGCATCTCATGCACAACGCATACATATGCTCTCGAATCTCTCTCTGATTTTTCTCTTTTCGGTAGATTTTTGGAGGGTCAAGTATCGGGACAAGCAAACCAATGACAGGGTATCTTGACGTAGGTGCTCCGGGATTTCACCGCCTTCTAATTGCCATGGTGGCCAAGGGTGATGATAACCACTCAGGTCCTTCTGCCAAGACTTACGAGCGTATCTCCGTTTGGAATTTAGGAGGAAATCCAAAAATATCTCAGACCTAAGATGGTAAGGTATGAATGATGCAGGAGGAATGTCGCCTTTTCCCAAAGGGCTTCCTTTTGCTCGTTGTGCATGCGTTTTGAAGGCCTAGGTATGCTCAGAATATTGGAGTCTGGAGTCATAAGATTACTGACGCTCTAGTCCACTGACAACCTCCGTCATCTCGAAGGGAGTTCTAGACTGACTTTCATTACTCAAGTACATCGGAATTTGCTATGAAATAAACTGGACGATAGGATATGCGTTTGCGCACTAAACCTACGCCCGGCGGACAAACTCACGGCTGATGTTTTAGACATGCATGTGTGGGTTGAGTGCCCATGCTTCATCTCTACGAATCTCACGCATATTTCGCATTCCGGATATGTTGATGACAGGCTCGAACCCAACCCCATATCGAATCAGTCTCCACGGGGGATTGTTGGTATGTGACATACCCCGTCCATTCCCCTTGATGCCTTGATTGATTACCCCTCCCCCCCTTTGGGCTAACGATGTTGGTCAGATCCAATTGGATGGAGGGGAATGGTATCAGTCACTGGGTTTTTGAGAACAGTGCATGTCCATAGGGCTTCTTAATCATAATCTCGGGTCTTTTCTTTTTCCCATTTTTGCCATGGAGGAATATAAGTAGAGAGAAGCTGAGCGGTGAATCCTTGGGAACCCACCTTCTCTTCCTCCTGTCCCGTCCAGTTCCGTAAGGCATTTCCGACCTGGTCAAAAACATCTCAGATTATTACCCGTACGGCACCCTATCGACGAACAAGTCTCTGGCATTGAGAATACGATATGGACAAGGACAAACAAAAGCTTGCAACGGTCGATCTTTCGAATCCTATCTTAAAACGATGGGCTGAGGAGGATACAACCCCATGGTACAAGAAACCCAATCTGCGGATACTTTACCTCATACTATTCCCAACATGTATCGGTGTCGAAATGACCAGCGGGTACGCATTGCCTCGTCGTCTTGGTGTTCAAATCTCTCATTAATGGTTCAGGTTTGATTCGTCAATGATGAACGGTCTTCAAGCTGTCGAGACTTGGCAAAACTGTACGTGCACACCCTTCAGCGCTCCCTTGCAATGCGATGCTGACCACTCATGGTACCGTAGTCTACGACCATCCTACCAAATCATTGTTGGGTTTGATGTCTGCAATCTATTCACTTGGTGCTATAGTTGCACTGCCACTTGTACCTCCCGTGACGGACCTCCTGGGTCGGAGAATGGCCATTTTGGTCGGAAGTTTGCTCATGATCTTGGGTGCAGGTCTTCAAGCTGGAGCTCACAACTGTGAGTATCAGTTGAAACTCTGGTGTGTCAGGATATCTAACTAGTTCATTTCAGTTGCTATGTTTGTGATGGCACGGTTCGTTCTTGGACTTGGGATTCCCTTTGCAATTGTAGCGGCCTCGTCTTTAATTGGAGGTGAGTACGAGCCAAATTTCGACAATATCCTTGCCGTCGAACTCACCTATTATTCGTAGAGCTGTCCCACCCAAAAGAACGAGCCATTATTGGTTCCTTATTCAACTCTTGCTGGTTTATTGGTACGTTCATGATCTACTAAGATGCTATATCATGTTCACTGGAGAATCAGGTGCCATCGTCGCTGCCGGAATAACCCTTGGTACCTTTAAGATGAGCAGCGACTGGGCCTGGCGTCTTCCATCCCTATTGCAGGTTTTCCCCAGCGGTCTCCAAGTCATTTTCCTCTGGTTCCTCCCCGAATCACCTCGTTGGTTGATCTCTAAGGGTCGTGGAGATGAGGCATACGCCATTCTGGCTAAATACCACGCTGAGGGAGATATGGACTCTGAATACGTTAAGGCAGAGTTTGTGCAAATTGAAAAGACCTTGGAGCTTGAGAAAGAAACGAGCAAGATCGGTTGGATGGAGGTAGTTGCTACTTCCGGCATGAGGAAGCGCTTATTTGTTGGCGCTTTCGTTGGTCTGATTACACAGTGGAGTGGAAACGGTTTGACCTCGTAAGTGCTTAAATCAACAATTCTTTGCAGTGCAACTTAGAAATATAGTTATTTCCTTTCTCCTATCCTCGACAACATCGGCGTGACCGACAACCGAACGAAAAACATAATTAACGTCGGCAACAATTGCTGGGGATTCTTAAACGCAACAATCCTTGCACTGACGGTTTCACGCTTCAAACGACGAACGATGTACTTGGTAGGTCTTGCATTTATCGTTTTCTTACGCTGTTTCTGAATAACGATCAGCTATGCACGAGTTCCATATTGCTGGTTTTCACTGCATGGACGATTTGTAGTGCTCAATATGCCATAACGCAGAGTCAAGCTTCCTCCAGGGCAGTCATTGCGTGAGTGCTCTGTGACGCGGAACACATCAGGCCAAACCTCTGACCTCCGCTCCAGATTCATTTTCTTGTACAGCCCCTGCTATAACATGGCCTTCAATGCATTGACCTATAGTGAGTAGCGGAAGTCATGAGCGCGAGGAGTAATACTTACAGTCACTTTTAGCGTATTTGGTCGAAATATTCCCCTACCATGTTCGCGCGAAAGGCCTTACTATCTTCCAATGGTTCAGTCGAATGGCTGGCTTCTTCAATCAATTCGTCAACCCCATCGGAATTGGAAATGCAGGTATGCCCTTGATCCCGTCCTATAGATGAAACATGTCATCTCACCACCGTTGCGTCCAGGATGGAAATATTACATTAGGTGGGTATAGCGGTCCTCTTCAGTTGCATGGTATATTTACGTGCTCTTAACTCCTTATAGCTACTGCGTATTCATTGTGATTGAAATTCTGGTTATATATTTCGTATTCCCTGAGACTGCAGACAAAACTCTGGAGGAATTGGCATTCTGTAAGTGACGATGAGATTCCTATTTCTATCCTACTAGAAATTGATGACTTTCGTTTTCAGTATACGAGGAAGACCAATTGATTGAACAACGTAAGCGAGTGGAAGAGGAGCTTAAACATGAACAAATGGATCGGAAGTCGAAGGATGAGAACTAGTTTACCGTGCATCCTAGCTTCGTTACTCTTACTGTATTCTGTAACGCATTGCATATTGGCCTACATCTCTTCATTTTTTACATTACATTCGGGACCTGACTTCCTGAGTAGATGCACCAGATAGACGGCTGGCTGCATTTCCGACGAAAACCGAGGCGTCCTGAGTTGTTCATTCAGTAATGTGCCTCCACTGGTACATGTTCTTGTGACATACAGTAGGCCGGGGATGTACCAGTGCGGATAACTTGAAAATGTCTATGTTCATTTCGTATTTCCAAACAATGACTTTATCTCCAGTTCGTCCATTTTGTGTTTCCAAAAAACCGCTATCTTCATCTTCCATTTCTGGCCAAAACTTCCATGCGCGCCTACAGACTCAATCTGCTGGTACTACGAGCGGCATAGCCAACCCTCGAATGGAAAGCCATCAAGCCTTTGACAAGCTCATTGGTGGGGGAACAATCGACATGATCTAGTGCCAGCTTCGTAGACAATGTCCGAGAGAGGAACATCCACTTCCACGAAAAGTGGAAAGGAAGAGGTGCATCTGTGTCGTGCCACAGCTGCGTCTGGAACAATTTCCTGCACTAAAAGGTGCATACACGGAATGGCAAACTGACATAAACTGGTATCCAGGACCCAGAAGTATTAAACGTGAATTTGAGGCGGTTCGACCCAGTTTGATGGGACGAAGTGGAAGGCCAAGGTACTGGGGACATCGAGATACTGGGCAGTATTCCGACACATTGATGTGGAAAATCCGTTCTCAATCGCCAAATGAATGGTGTTTCGAGGCTTTGGATGACCATAGCGGTGTTATGAATTGGTGGTCTCGGTCGTAGTGTATTCTCGCAAGGGGAAATAATGCTTCATGTTATCCAAGGCAGGAGATGTGGATGTTTCCGTTACCACATTAGTCACCGCTGCAACACGTCCTATTCTAACTTTTGCATTCTTCTGCTGCAATAATATAATATGAATGCGAATATAACGCGAGATCTTTAACAATGAGCAAATTAGCAGGTGGCGTTGATGCATCACATTCGCTATGGATAGCGCATAGTATGAAATATTGGTGTCGCATAAACCTCCCTGGCTCTAATCCTAGAGTAGCCTGAGAGATCGTATAACCACCTTCAAGCTCTATATGCCCAGCGCGACCTTAATGCACTCCCGGACCAATCCCAGACCTTAGATTTGTGTTTAGGACTCCGCTCGGCATTATCCAGATTATGTAATGTCCACGCTGCTTCCAGCTGTCACACGGACTAGCCATCCAACACGATGATGGAACTCGATTCAGGACCAGGACATGCCGCTATAGCCAGAGACAAGGTAAGCATATATGGTACCATTACATGTCACGAGTCTCACAGGCTCCTCTAGACGGCGCCATTCCTCATCAGAGCCTTCATAAAAATAGGAAGTTTCCATCGCCTGACCTTGTTCGAGGATGGAAAATTGCCAACGACCGACGAGCAGCAGATTTTCACTTGGTACGTTCGCAAGCTGGTTCTTTTTGTGTTCTATTAAACGACTGTAGGCGGGATGCCACGTTGCGCGAAGTTCTAACCACTATCCGAAACACAGCAACACATGTGCCAGAATACCGACACCCGCTCGCTCGTTTTTCATTTCGGGTAGTATATGCAGATTCTTCCATCAGAGGTCGATTCGCGCACAAGGATCTGGGGATGGTTTATTCCCGTGATATTCTTGGAGAACCAGGTACCCTCAACACTACTGCGCCTCGCTTGTTGGAAGATGTTGACGGGGAACATCGCGAAGTGACCCAGCGGGAACGTGAGGAACGTACTTTGGAGGAACTTCGATTTGTTCCGGGCGATTATCTCCTTGTTGCAGTGTTGTTACCCAAAACTGCATCTGCACCGACCGAGTTGTCCGTGAAAGGTGCAGCAGCTCCAGCAAATGGTTGGAAGGGACAGGGACAGGGACAAGGACAAGGCAGGGGTGATAGTGGATGGGGAGGGTCTGTTGCTCCAGGAGGTGGCCGGGGTGGTGGACATTGGCGAGGTGAATCCAACGTCCCATCTGGCCCTCGTGGCAGAGGTGCTGGTCGTGGCGGATTTGATAGGGAACGCGACCGGGATGGAGATAGATTTGATAAAAGGCCTCCTTTTCCGCGGAGAAGTGCATCACCACCGAAGCGCGGTAGTGGATGGGGTCACCGTGGCGGTCGGGGCGGTAGAATGCCAAGATCAGGCTCTAAGTCAAGGTCACGCAGCCAGTCTCGTTCACGATCCCGCTCGCCCCCACCCCCGCGGAGGAGGCGGTATGACTAAAATGACGTGGGTATTTACCTACGAGTGGTCGTTTAATTTGGCGATGGTTTTTTCGTGTGCGCAGGGGGTCCTTGCGTACTTGCCGCAACCTCACAAACATATCCGTGGGCCATAGGCTACAATTGTTCCCTTAATTCGTGCTGTCGGCGGAGTCATTGCGTCTGTAATTTCTGCCTCTAGTAGCCATATGTACATCAGCCCTTTTGGAGACCAGGTGGCGTATGATACATTGATTCTTGACCTTGGCGCTGGCTCAAGAAGCTACTGTGTTGCGATCGTTAGTCAATTAGGCTTAAGGATACCATGAACAGAAGGATGATGGCATTGTTACATGTCCTATGGTTGCCAGAAACTCTAGATTCAAGGAACATAACTACGTGAAAGGCCGGAGCAAGGAAAGTGGACTCAGCTGTACGGCAAAACTAATAAATGGCAAATAAGGCTCACAACAATTGTCGACGCATTGTAAGTAAACATACACCTTGACATCTTCATGAATGTCTATCCGATAATAATGGGGTATCTATATTGCGGAACAGTGTTATCCCTACAGCAGAACTCGGGCACGCAGAGTGAGAAACTTGACCGAGGAGACTTGCATGGGAGTACATAACATCGGCAACAAGGTAATGAATTCGAAGATGACTGGATATGGGACTGGGTTAGAGTTTAGTTCGCCGTCCAGTCGTTACACCGGTAAGGTTCACGAGTGATAGGCCGTCGGACGGCAACGCGGCGTGTCTTCTTGACCTCTGTAACTCGGGAACCAAAATAACGCTCTGTTTGAAAACTCCAACTGTTGTAAGGGAGATACTTTAATCGAGGTGGACGATGTAGCGACGTTGGAGACTTACTCTAGGTTTCCTCTCACCCAATGACCTATGGATGCAATGTATCGATCGATCGTTGCATCGACTCCGGGTCCATATGATGGCAGTTTCAGCCTTGAAGAGAGAAAAATGTTCATGAGCTTCTTGAAGTGGAAACCAACCTGGTCCGCAGCTCCTTGTAGGCTGAGATCCTTCTCTTTCATCAACACAGTAACGATGTTATTCCCACTATGTCCTTTCGCTTGCTCCATGTCGTATGAGTACACGTCCTACAGAAAGAGTCGGCAAGCTGGCCTCGAGCACGAATAGCCCATGGACTCACATTCGACCAGCAAACCATGTCAGTAGCGGCATAATAGATCTTCAGGAACACAGGGTTCTCAAAGACCTCGTCTGGTAGGTCGATTCCACCAAAGCACTCTGCTAGAGCAAAGCAACAGCGGACTGCACTATTTTCACGTCGAATCAACTGGTAGTCACGGATGCCTAACACCTCTCCTCTTTCTCGCAGCTCTGCCTCACGAACGACACCGGCAATGTAGTCCTTGCAATGTGCAACGAACCGCCAAACAGCTCTCGGCCCTGACTGGGATAATAGTCGAGCACGAAACCTATAGTCATGAGCCTTGGTAAGTGTCATTGTTATACTTTAAAGGGTTGGTGAGCACGCACTCTCTGGTCATTCGCGCCACCACAGAATGATCTTGATAGTCGGGGTTGCTGAGTACGTCGAGAAAGATTTGTCCTATCACTCTTGCGCCTTTACCATTCTGGTCATCGCTGATTTCATCCAGGACGAAGAGTAGGTTCAACTGAGTGTAGGAATCAGTGTATGAGAGACACTTCAGGGTTTTGTAACAGGGGAAGAAGCTCAGCAGGTACACTTACAAAGTCACAGCATGTCCGAAAATGCGGATAAGCAGTTGTTGGGTAAGTATAAGAGGCAAGAAGCTCGACTGAGCTTCGTTTGATTATGGCTGCTGCGTTATTGTTGAATATGTCTAACTGAAAGCTATCCACCCATGCCCTAGATTCCGCGGCTCCTTTTCTATAGTGAGGATTCGTCCCACCTTTCAAAGGACATACTGCCTGTAGGTCTGGGAGCGTGTAGAATTTGGGAAGTGAACGCATTATAATGCTCTCAACACGTCAAGGCGAGATTAGAGGATATATGAGATTCGCGTGTGTAGGAAGGAAGATGGACGTGAGAGTCGTTGCCTTGAGTTTGGGAGCCTTTTAGATCCCTCCATCATTAATACAACGTTATATCACAACGGCAACGCGTCGGGGTGTGTTGAATTTTTCGAGTAAAACTCACCATACCCTCCTTCCCTTGGTTTTTTCATCAGGAACATTGTACGCAAAGCCACCCAACCAAAGGTTCTTTTGCCTGATTCTAGTAATAATGGACCCAAATCTTCGATACGCTCACGGCACGGGATGGTCGTTCAAGTTAAAAAGGATTTTACTACTTGCCACCGTCACCATCAAGAGCGGACTGACATCAAAAAGATTAACACACCAACACAAACATAGATACAACGAAGCGTGGGAGCATTTATATCGGGCGAATCTTGGGGGCTTGCAGAAATTTGGTAATGATGGCCGCCGTACGTTTCTTCTTCGACCCCGGCATGAGTACCTTGTGTTCCTTGCTCGCTCGCAGGTGGCTGTGACAGATTCACGATGATAGACGTATAGCTTCTAGATCTACGCGACTCTCAACATGGATTTCTTGACAACTCCCCTGTCATTGACTACGAGGACAAGGGAAAGTTGAAGCAGTGGGATCCAACAGTGCTATTCAAGGCTAGTTCGATCCTAGGTGCTTTTTCTATGAAATGGCATCCGGTAACCCCTGTTGATGGATTGGTAAAGGCACAAGGAGCGATGGTCGACAACTGGTCGGGTACAGCCGAGAGGGACGTACCACTCGTAGTAAAGCGTGCAGAAGTATTTAGTAGCAGGGTTCAATAACGCCATCGTATGCGACATGGGGGCTGACCTGTACGTCGCGGGAACTAAAGGAAAGTACTGTTGGCCCAATCTGCGTCATTTTGATGAGATAACATCTTCGATATTTTTTTTTTCAGTCTCATGGCAGTTTCTTTACCAATTGGGGCGACCTCCCCCCTCTCCTCTAGCGCCAGAGCGATGAGTGCTTGATGTCGGACGTTGAGGTGGCGTGAAATGAGAAGCAAGATTGTTTGACGACAGTCATACCATTTTAGGTAGGCTTCGAAGTACATTCATCGGGAAGGAACTTCAATGGGAGAAAGTTAATTCATGCACTACGATGAAGCTACCTTCGGCGTGGAGCTGATGAACATGCGCTTTATGCGCGTGCTGCGATGTCATGGTCTCGACTCTCTATGCTTGGATAACGACTCGGAGGCGGTGAAATGCTAGGATACATGTCCTCTAGTAACATACTGGTACTAAACGTCGGACATAGGGGTCACGCTTTCCTGAGAGGTAGTCCGCATCGGCAGGGTATCACACCCTTCTACTACTCATTCTCTCATCATCACGTTGTTCACCCCAGCTTCTCGGTCTAGCCATCCCTGAGGCAAATCTAAATGCAAGATAGGTCCAATATTTGGCAATCTGGAGACTCGTCGCCAGGCCAAGAAACTTATTGTGTGAGGGTTTCTGGTCGAGACATTTACTTCAATGAGCAATACTTAAGGCCTTGATTCATCGGCGGCGGCGTGAAGGGTCAAGATCGGGGAACGGTCAATATACAAGGTTTTCAACTTCTGGGAAGTAAATGGCGAGGTCAATTTTCAATATCCACCAGAGTGATGTATTTTCCGCGAATGTAATCAGGGAGATATTCAAGTGCGTCATGGATCATAAAATTGGGTGGTTGCGATCCTGGTGGCGTATTATGACTCTACTTGTACGCCGCTACTCAGGATAAAGGCGTCATTTTGTCCGCATGGCGCCAGATGATTCACAACTTACTCATTGTGGTCTAAATATTAGTCATTGGCTCTTGTCTTGACAGCAAAATTGCATCCCGGAAGACATCACAATTGTAGGAGACTTGGGCGAAGTAAAAATTAGGAAACTTCGCGTAGATTCCATCTGCTAATCGGCGGACCACTGTCCGTTTTCTTCACCTCCGGAAATTCCAATGTGGTCGTGGTGCGTTCAAGTGCATACTTACGTTTGATATTTAGTGGACGCAGATCCACGCTATACGGCATTTATGCCTCCGTTACTGTTGAGCAGAATGGATACTGAGCGTGGCAATGGTACATCATTTTCTCCCAACAATAGTACAGGAACTGTGTACATATGTGCACTTACCAGCTTGATACCTCTTCGCCGATACGAGCGTTCGTTCAATAAGGATCCACAAACATGTTCATTAGCTCATCCATTGATGATTCAGCGGACTGAACCCCAAGCTTGAGCATAAGCGCTAATAGGAAATCGACAATTCCATACTTTCGAGGGCGGGTAAGGACCTGAGTCCTGAGGTCGAACGTAGATTGCAATCGTCCAGGTACACAACAACAATGGCCCAGCTTCCACAATTCGGGATGTGATTCTGGTGGTGATTCCATGATTGGCGCCCCTGGTGGTCAGGTTATCGGACCGAGATCATGGAGAATTGTCTGTGTTCATTGGTCGTGGTTGTCGTCTCTGCGCCATAGCACCCGGCTGCAACGCAGCTGAGATTAGTTGGGCGTAGCGGGTATCTGATACGGATCGGAGTCCTCGAGATCAGCGCTGTATCTTATCTCTCGGCGGCCTCCGGCGGTGACGAGAAGTAGGCGGGTACGTGGCAATGAAGTATGAGGGAAAAAAGATTCTCCAAACGGAGTGCTGGAAGGGCTGAGCCGAATAAGGCTGGGATGCGGAACGTGATTGTTGATATGCTCCCAAGGACTTGAGAGAATGTGCCCGACAGGTGTTGCTGTCTTCCTCGATGTGTGACCTGTCATTGGTCAACAGCAGAGTATGTTTGCCCGTCATTGGGGATACTTGGCCGACGGGTGTCATCGCATGGCCATACTTGATCATCATCCCGAATGACGCCAATTTGGTAGGGTGTTACGGCGAAGATGATGGATGTACCTTCATTTTCCTTTATTCGGATCGCAATTTGTAGTACAGTTGGTCGGTTTATATCCGAGCGGGCGCTTTTTGAGGGGTTCGTAGTGCACGAAAGCAGTATACAGACAAACCGGTAGGTGCTGCTTGGGTTATGGGAAAGTAAGTGTCCTCATGCACTACGGCACTGTGAAAATAAAACCAATTCCGTATGGCTTCGATAGCGGTGGCCAATGCTAAGCCGCTTACCTCGCGTTGGATGGGTAATTGTCTGAAACCTGTCTCGATGCCGAGACCATTGTTTTCAATTTACGGCCAGCAAAGCTACACGTGCCCAACGAAACCGGCTGATGTGACGCCCGGGTTCTCTTCACCTCCCATTGTTCCTTGTCCATTGCATTTCGCTCGCTGTCATCAGCATCCTCGAGCTCGTTGACGACGGCGGTAGCAACGACAAGACCCATTTGGCGCAGTTTTCGTCAAATAATTCATAATCACGCATCGTACCATACGCTAATCATCACCCACACTTTCCATTTCCCACACGCGCTCATCACACACTCTTTCCCTTGATTTCTTGTCGGCGCACTATTGCACAGCTTACATATTCTTGCTAATCCAATCATCCTTATCTTCTAGCCATCATGTCTGACTACGTCTACGCCTTGCACGACTTCGTTCCGGAAAATGAAGACGAACTTCCCTTCCGGGCTGGCGAGCGCATAGAGATTGTAGAGAGGGATGACATGTATGGAGATGGCTGGTGGAAGGTAAATTCTTTCGTACAATCTCATTTTTATTTCGCATTGTCCGAATCCAAAATCAAGAACTCTTAAAGCACCGTTTGAGACAACCGGAGCCCACACATGATACACCCTCGTTTCGTCATCCTTCCACTTGCGCAGCGGCCTCTGTAACAGATATTCCAGCTAACTTGTACTATCTAGGGCCAAAATCTCGCCGGAAAGATAGGCCTCTTCCCACAATCCTACACCGCACCTGCATTGCCAAGTGCAGATTCTGCACCCATGGCCTCAACCTCATCCTCGACAATAGTCGACAAGCTTCCTGAACCTGCAGGAGAACCAAGCAAATCGATATTACAACCGCTAGAAGAAGTACCAGAACACGAGGCACCCCAGGTAACTTCACCATTACAGTCGCCGCAAATAGCAGCACCAGTTCCCACACCTGCAGCAATCTTAGTCGACGGGGAAAAACCTTTTGACGACGGTCCACTTCGTCGTCGCACAGCTTCCGGTAGTGACGGGGAGGTCATGAAGGCCACAATGACAGATGTTCAAACTGCGATTGAACAATTGGGCAGGCGAGGATTGACGGAAGACCAACGAAGTTTCAGTTTTGCAAGCTCGCGGGACGGTGAGACTGACACCGATTTTGACCTCAGTGACATGGAAGCCATTGATAGTAATGGTGGGGAAAGCTGGCATGTTGGTGCGAGAAAGAGACTAGCAGCAAAGGCACGCAAGGCTGTGGAAGAGGCGGAGAAAATGGAAGCTATGTTGAATGGAAGTCGAGTGGTTGCACCTCCCATCGATGTTGAACTCAGCGATGAGAGCGACGATGAGCACCATGAGCACGAAGATCAAACAGCTCACTCGGCATTGTTCCGCCGGGAGCAGCAGACCATTCCATATATTGCAGAAGAGGATGAAGAATCTGAGGCTAACGTGCGGCCGATATCTCTTCAACAGAATCACACCACCCAAGTTGGTTTGGGTTTGGATAGGAAGATCGCCAGCTCGCCTGAAGCCCTATTTGTGGAGCCAGTTCTACCCCCATCAAAGGAAGAGGTTCGAGAACCTCAGACTGTCCCCGCAACTCATTCAACGTTTTCCATGGCACCCTCGCCCTCACCCTCGCCCACTCCTTCACCTACACCTATGACGCCTACTGTCATGCCTTCAATGCTTACGCCAAATGGCAGGGCGAAAGACAGACTTTCATTCCCAGGACCGCTATCCTCCACCGTACAGACCAGTAACAGCATAACAACACCCCCACGTTCTGATCACGCTCGCAGTGCGATGCACAAACGGAACTCTTTTGGTGCCATGCCTGCGCCCTCGCCCAGGGGGGTTTTCAATGGCCGCAGCCAATCATTAACAAGGCAGGGTAGTACACCTTCCGTACGCCCATCCTCCCCCTTCGCTACTCCACCGCCTGTTATGGCACCTCCAGCTGTACAAACAACAAAGGCAGAGCAGAAAGATAAGACGCCTATCGCTGAATGGGGCGTCGACGAGGTTGTAGAATGGCTAAAGAGCAAAAGCTTCGACAGCGATGTATGCGACAAGTTCAGAGGTAAAAGTTCGATCCCATCGGTTCATGTGGAGATGTTAAACTGCCCATATAGAACAAGAAATCACCGGAGATGTTCTTCTCGAACTGGACATCAGTATCCTCAAATTGGAAATTGGAATTATGGCTTATGGGAAGCGCACACGTATCATCAATGCCATCGCGGATCTCAAGCGACCACCGTCCATTACGTATTCTGATCAAGCCGAACAACAACCTTCACCGCTCTCACCTATGATACAAGGCTTACCTGCCCACACGCATTCAAGGACGCAATCGCAAACGCACTCTCACAGCTCGTACCCTGGTGCTACGAATGGATATCATTCGCATTCGCAGAGTATACAAAGTTCCCTTGGTAGTCCCTTACCGACTGGCGGTAGCCCGTCGCACAGTGCTGCTTTGAATGGACAATTTGCTCCTGCGATTGGGGGCTTTGTGCCTATGAGCGGTAGCGACGGCTCAGCCCGTTCCTCTGGAATCGGTACGGGCACGGTGATGGATAGGCAAGAAGGGTCTAGTGGAATGGGTGGATTGGAAGTTCCAACGCCTACTCTGAATGGAAGAGTTGTGGTGCGTAATATGCGTTTTGACTTTGAGTGTAGAGTAGTGGCTTATGTTCCGCATTTCCCCCCTTGCCCCATTTTTCAATTTGTGAACCCTGTTTGATCGTGACGATGCTCCAAAAATGGCGTTTCTGATGCAGAGCCGACAACCACAGCTGTCCCTGTCCCCTAGTGACACTGCGTTGAGCGATACGGTCCGGGCTGTCGCAAATATACCAGAAGAACGAGAGGATGACCGAGGCCACATGAGCGAGGTGTGTTCTACCCATATCTTTCACATTGGGAAACGGGTGCTGATGCTTCGTATTTGTTCCAGGGCGAAATTGGGCAGAGGAAGATTGGAGGAAGATTGTTTGGAAGATCACAAGATCTGAATGTGTTGAAGGAAACCGATACAAATAGCAAAGCCGAGTCAGCGAGATCGGATCCTCTCAAGCCTATTGGCGAATCGAAGGATCTTTCGTCGCCAACCCGGTCGATGGCTGATGAAAGTGCCAACAGTCGTCATGCGAGGTCGAAGAAGAGCGTGGATGGTGCAAAAGGTCATGATAGGCTTAGTATCTTTGGTAATCCATTTGGGCCTTCGATTGGCAAGAGCAGGAAACCTGCCCCAAGGTTCTCGTATGTCGTGTCGTCTTTGTCTTGTGATGCCTACTGATGGACGGGCAGTGGCGACGAGATTCTTCACGAGAAGGGATCGATGTTCGCTCTTCCCAAGCTATCCGGATCGAATAGAAGGCCGTCATCTATCGTTGGATCTCAACGGTCAGCAGTAGCATCTGCTACTGCTGTTTCTTCTAAGGACTCAGGGTTGCTCAGGAAACAATCGATATCTGGTGTTCAGGGTACAGCTCGGCCCTCGGGCGGTATTGGCAACACATTGAAGCCTGGTGTCAGTGTGATCAATCAGATTGGGCAACCTGATCATAATGGGTGGTTGAGGAAGAAGAGCGATAGGTATAACAGTTGGAAGTTGAGGTATTTCATCCTCAAGGGTCCTGATTTGTATTGCTTGCGGACCAATAACAAAACGGTGAGCTTTTCTTTGTTGGCTGTGACGCGGTGGATGGATGGGTTACTGATGCTGGTGTCGTCGTTGAATAGGAGACGAAGATCAAGGGATATATTTGCATTACGGGGTACAAGGTCACAGTCGATGAAAATATTGATCCTGGTCGATATGGATTCCGGATTGATCACGACAGTGATAAGTCCTATTACTTTAGCTCCGACGAGAGATCGCTGGTTCGCGAGTGGATGAAGGCGATCATGAAGGCAACCATTGGAAGGGATTACGCAAGTATGTCATTATTTTTTGAACTACAGCTCATTAGGCCTAATTTTTTCGCACCGATCACCAGGGCCTGTTATCTCTTCTTGTAATATCCCTACGATACCGTTGGCAGTCGCTCAAGCGATGAACCCTGCGCCTCGGCCACCATCACCCACAGCTCGGGAGGCCACCCAGAGAGCACTGCGCCGCGAAAATCCTGACCAGCTGTCCAGTCGAGATGCGCAAATCTTGATGGGTCTGCCGTCCGGGGGGGGTGGTGCTGAGAGGACGAGGTTAGAAGGGTTCCTCGCCGCCGCTGGACCACTATCAGGCAATCTTCCTAAATCTAGTATGTATGAAGATGACCATGGTGGTCTGCAAACACCTAGGGCGGTGACCTCAGCTCTTGGGGCAGCGCCTCCTAGGCCATCAAGAGAGATGAGAAGGATACCCTCCCAGCGTACTGGAGTAAGAGTTTACATCGGTATTTAACTATACTTTTAAGCTGACTTGCTTTCCAGGCAGTCGTGATCGATGACGATTTGCTGGCATGGGCAAACTCCCACTTGCCCATGTCGCTTCAAGTTCGCGATTCTACTGGTCCACTATATGGCGGGTTGGCACTCCTCCGTCTTGGGGAATTCATCAAAGGCAAACCTGTCTCACCACCCGTTCCCGATTCGGCATTCCCAGCAAGTCCTTCAGACGACAAACTGGACGGATTATTCAACCTATTTGACTTCCTGTTAGACAATGATGTCAAAATAGGCTCTGTGAGCATCAATGATGTCCGGCTGGGCAAACGTGATAAGATTGTCCAGCTTTTGAAGGCACTCAAGGCGTGGGAGGATAGAAGGAGAGCTTTGGCGCAGAATATCGCAAGGAGTTCGGTGCAGGCGAGTGGATTCATGGCCCCTGTTGGATCTGGATGGGCGTGATCATGATGTGACTTTGTGCTTTGGATGGGACTTTGATTGCTTTTTTTGCTGTTGCTTGTTGTGTTCATGATGAAGTCGTCCAACTCTGCCGTTCTTTCTTTTTCTGTTTCTTTATCTCTTCGAACTTGGTACTCGTTTTGCTGAGTCTATCCACATTCCTTGTTTTGTAGACCCTCTCCTACTCCCTTTCTTGCAGCTTTGAAGTCTACCCCACCATCCTTGAGCTTTTTTAGTATCCTGATGTATACGCGCACTTCTTGCACATGATCTCCGTCCTCCGTACTCTCGCTATTCCAACTAAACGCCCCTCTTTCCCCGTCTTGTCATTGTTTTCTCCTCCATTTCTCTCTGAATTATCTATCCAATTGTCTCGTGCTTCATTTACTTACGCGTCTACTTACCTACTTACCAGCTCTTAACCCATTATTCATGCCGTTTGTCCTCCTGTTTTGCCTCGTCAAAGGATGCTCACTCTTTCTGCTCCTTTCTTTTCTTTTTTTTTTATCGGCTCATTTCTATGCACGTATACGACTGGTCCGCTTGTTCTCCTCTCTTTTTCTTTTGTATCCTCCATCGTACTCTGGTTGTCTCCTCTTTTTCTTTCCTTCTTTCCTTTTGCTTCTTGTATGAGTTGTTCGGTCGGTGGCATTTGTGTTACTTGCTGTTTCTTTTCTTTTTTGCATTGTCTCTATCGTACTGCGATGAAACCGAAAATGAAGTTGGCTGTGAAAGGCTTGTCTGTGGGATACTCTGGATCTGAGATCATTTATGATATGATGATCTCGCATTATCGGATTTCCGTGTGCTGAAAGGCATATTATAGCTACAGTATGGAGACTGAGGAATCATTAATCATTCTTCCACGCGTCTAAAGCTTGACAACTTGAGTCCATAGAACCTTTCTTTGGCATGTAAAGAGGCATAGGAGAGAGTGTACCTATCGTAAATTGTGCATTCTCGAGTTTCGCCTGCACGAACTGAGGTATACGTTCGAGGCCCCCTTCCGTTCCCGTGCATGACACGCGCTCCAAGTGAACGTGGTTACCAGTACTTAGATGCGCGCTTACATCGATATCTTGCCTCGCCTTGCCCTCCTCTTTTTCCGCGTTTTGGATAATGGAATGCAACACATGCGTACGGACGGCGATTGGCCTCGGGGAATGTATATATATATATCAAATTAGAATTGGGGTGCGATATGCATCAACCTCGTGGGCTTGGAGCATTTCCATAGGATTGGTGTACTAATTGTGTACGGAGTCATTTGGAAACGGTAACGCGGAGATATCGCGATGATGTTGCTTGGACAATGCAAGGCGTAGCTCGGCCTCAGATCTAAATCTGTCTCGTTATCGCTCAAAAGGGAGGAATGATGACATGAAAGGGACTGGCACGTTGGTATGGATCAACATCGATTCGACATTCAACTAAATAAAGCACTGGCAGATAATACTAGTATTAAAGTTATACTCCAAGATGTCAAAGTAAAATACCGTAAAAAGCTCATGATGAAGAATACACAGAGTAAGAATAAGGGAGAATTCGAATGTGATACAGATGTACATGAATGGATATGTCAGCTTCAAATAATCGTATAAAGAACATAAAAAGCGTATGCCATTACTTCATCAAGAAGAAAGAGTAAATGTATAGGTCATGTATCATATAAGTAGTCAGGTGAGTACGACACGGGGCACATAAACATCTCATAACTCGGTCTACGTGGATAAAAGAGAAAAAAAGTGGAAAGAACGACAAGGCGTTCAAGTTCATAATATCAATCACCAGTCAACATAGTCTCCCCATCCACATTCCCATCCACCACCGCACGCAAAGTCTGTGTCTTCTTCAAACTAGATCTAGACCTCGCAGGCTTCGATGGCGTGTTGTCCCTCGGTTCGAGCATAACGTATGGTCGAACTCCACCCCACAAAGCGAGAGTATCTATGGTCGTTGCACGAATTGCAGCAACAGGAGGATTCAAATCACTGACGCTAAGGCTAGGTGAGGTTGACGTTCCATTAAAATTGGAAACCGTAGGACTAGCCTTTGGCGTTGGAACACCAGCAGGAGGATGAGGCAAGGTGAATTCAACTTTAGACGACGATGCCGTCGAAGCACTCGAGATTGGTTTCCTCGATCGAGGTGTCGGTCTAGGCCTCTTACTCGTACTCGAAGAGGCCACCGGTGTCGCAGCTTCTGGATCTGGGATTGAACTCACGTCCAGCTTGGATTTTCCACGAACGCTTGAACGAGGTCTGGCTCGAGGTTGGGGTTTAGGTCTAGCTGGCGTGACGAACGTGGGTTCCGTCTCCATTTCGACATCTGTATCTCCAGCCTGGCCGCTCGCAGCTGGACTGGCAGCAGCAGCAGCTTCATCGGTATTAGTGTTATGAACAGTTCGTTTCAGTACACTCTTCGTCCTTTGTCGTTTCATCAGCCTTGTAACGGACTTGGCGGGAGCCTGCTCCTCTTCAGCGTCAGAACGGGAAAACAAAGACGGCGCCTTTTCTTTGACATCTTCCTCGCCATTGGCGACCTCTTCGAGGCGCCCCCGTTTTCTTGAAGATCTGGTATTTCGACCCCGCGGGTTGCCGTTACATCTCAATCTCTCGCATGACACGAGTTTATCTTCTTGAATTGTTGAATCAGCACGGAACCGTGCTCGTTTCACGTCCGTCTGTGGAGCAGATAGGTAGTCAGTATCCATAGTGACAAAAAAAAGAGCGCGTGAAAACGCGAGTGGCATAATCGTCGAAAGGGACGAGAACATACCGTATGTTTACCCTCATAGCACCAACCATCCGGAGGCCCCATATCCCCATCACCCTCCACCACCTTCCCACAACACCCCCACAAAGTCTCGTACTCCGTGCCAAACCCACCGAGCACCTTGCCCTTCTTGCTCGTCCCAACCCGCTCGACTTCCGCGCTCTCATCATCATGCGGAATCAAACAACTCTGTTCTGAGTTTTGCGCTTCATAGTAATCCTTGTGGCACCTCACGCAATGGAGTAGCGGCGGTGGAGTCAAGCCAGAGAAGAATTTAGAGAGGTGGGTGAGCGTCCGGGGGGTTATGGCCGGGTCTGTCTTGATGAGTTGGGAGAGGGTGTAGTCTTGGAAGGCTTTAGGCGGTATAGATAATACGAGGGTGTAAAGGGGTGTAGGGTCGGTCATGAGCGCGTGGTCAGGCTCTTCCGGGGCGGGTGACGGTGTAGGGAAAGGAGGTATAGCAGGAGATCCTTCCAACTCGAATAGTTGTGGAGAAGTTTGCTTTCCACCATACGACAGAGACTGAACCGATGGCGACGGTGTCCTCAATTGTCCCTGCGTATGACTCTGTTCTTGCGTAGCCGAGTCACCTTGGTCATTGAGGGTCGTTGTAGCGTTGGACGTCGCCACCTGCGTCGAGGACTGCGATCGTCTCGAAAAGAAACCGAAAACCATGATGACAAGAACGAGGAAAGAAAAGGGGGAATTCAAGGAACGCAGAGACGCGCTGAGTGGACCACTTTAAAGATTCACTCCAATATTCCCACGCTCCTCAATCCACGCTACTGTCGCGTGCCTCCTCATGCCACACGCAACACGATTCGAGAATGATACATACAGCCTGTACAAAAATGAATAGCCACGAGGTTGTGATACAGGTCATGAATCAATAGCCATATCGTCCCAATCCTCGTCTCCATCGTCTCCCTGCCCCGGTCCCTCGTCGCTTCGGTATCCATTCGTATGCACATACGGTTCACTGTATACCCCATACCCGTCTTCACCAACACCACCCTCTCGTCCATTGCCCAATCGGTCCAGTGCAGCCCAATTGGCATTACTCACACCACCAGGTCCTCCATTGAGCACAATACTTCTTCGTCCAGCCAACACTCGTTCGAATCCTTCATCCCACCGAGCACCACTTTCAAAAAACCTTCGTTTGGTACCTTTATCCGAAGAAGGAGCACCTTGTTCATAATGCTCAAACCCATGTTCATGAACCGGGACTTCGAAATATTGATTTGTCAATAGACTCATTCGCTTTCTTGCTTGAGCAGACTGAGCGTGACCATGTCCATTACTTTGATGAGGGTGATGTGGTTGAGGCGGTTGGTATTGCGTGTTGTTGGGATACGAGGCTCGGTGGAGTGCACGTCTTCTGCTTGACGTACGAGAACCAGCGCCAGTACCATTGGTGTAGATCGAGCCTTCAGAGTCATCCGAGTCCCACTGAGAGTCACCCGCGTCTGACGAGGTATCTGTAGAACTATCTGAATCCTGTAGGTGATACACGAATTTCGCATGTTCTGAATAGGGCCATGAGTGACAAAAGTTCATTACGAGCTGTACAACTTACGAGCCAGTCGTTCATCAAGTTCATCTCGGACTTCACCTCTATCCCTCCCAAAGCCAAGATGACGTCCCAGCGAATCCCTTGGCGTATCTTGCATCGCTACCGAAGGCGGACCCGCAAGTTCTTGCAACTGCTCCAACGCAGTAATTCTATCCCCAAAAATCAGTTCAAGCGCCTTCAGCCAAAAACCCCAATACACTTACCGAACCTTCTCCAAAGACCCATCCTTGACATTCAAATCATCCATATTGTTCTCCACAACCTCAAGTCGATATCTAGGCCCAAACCACTCAAAATATTCATTCCACGGCAAATTGGGATCAATTTCATTCTCGATCCCCAAGGCGCACGCGGTCTCGTATGTCCATGTCCTCGCGACGTTCTTCACGGTATAGCCACCGCCTCCAAGAAGAATCAAGGGGATATTTTGTTTTCGGAGAAACTGAACACAATGCGCGTGACCTTGCATTGTGAGATTGAAGCAACCCAATTTGTCACCCGCCAGCGAATCAGCACCACACTGAAGAACCACAGCCGCAGGTCTAAAAACGTCCAAAGTCCTTGATATTATCTGTAGAGAAGCCATAACGTAAGACGATGAACAACGAAACAAGGAAATACATACGCACTGGTTCAAAAACACTCTGAAAAGCTTCATCGGTAATCCCATCCTTCAACGGGACATTAACCGCATACCCCTTCCCTCTTCCCCTCCCTTTATCCTCTTGCGTCCCCGTCCCCGGAAAATACTCGCCAAATTTATGAAAACTACACGTCAGCACTCGATCTGTCGTGTAAAACGCTTCTTCCACTCCATCACCATGGTGGCAGTCAATGTCAATGTATAAAACACGAGGGTAGGTGCGGAGGAGTTCGAGGATACCAAGAACGATGTCGTTGATGTAGCAGAACCCGGATGCTTCTCTTTTCTTGGCGTGGTGCAGTCCGCCGGCCCAGTTGATGGCGATGTCGGCAGCTCCAGTTGCTATTCGTTGTGCAGCGCCTAATACAGAATACCATCAAGAAAACGGACAACAGAGACGATGGATTGAGCAGAGAAAACTTACATATAGATCCCCCAGCTGAGATGGTGCAAAACTCGAACACTCCCTCAAACGCAGGATTATCCTCCCCAACCAAAACTACCCGCCCCCAATCACGCTCACAATCAGAAAAGCACAGTAAAGCAAGCAGAGGTAGACTCACACCTCGTCCCATGATAAGTCAACTCTTCCGCCGTCTCCGGTGTAACGCGATTCAAAAAGTGGATGTACTCATCCGTATGAAAAGCCGTCATCTCTTCCGGTGAAGCGCGTTTAGGTCTCTATCAACATTCTCCTTGTCAGTTTAAGAGAAGTATGAGAGCGAAGGATTTACCAATATATGCATTTTCCCCAACATATCATAAGCACCCACCAAATCGTGTGTGACGCGTATTCGGTGTGGTTTCATCGGATGCCCAAGGCCATATGTGTATGCGCCGACATCGGCTAAAGAGTAAAGAGATCGTCGGTCAGACATGCTCTATAAAAGAGAGGAGAATGTACCATCAAAGTAGTATGCCACTCGTCGTTTTGACATTGTTGAGGAGGAGAGGGTTTGGAAGGCGCACGCCATTTGGTCTAGTGACCGGATGCCGGACGGGGTTAGGGTTAATATCAGCTAAGGTAACCTCGGAGGGTTAAATAAATCATAAAATCATTTCTAAAATGTTCCCAACAAAACCCTTTGAGAAGGACCCTTACATTGTGCATCTTATTTAATAGTTCTGAAAAAACAAAACTCCCGTGGTGAGAACAATATCGAGAATGATGAGGAATTCGAAGTCTTGACAAAATGTATGTCGATGTGTACAGAAACGCCGTGGTCACTCGCTGGGTCTTTGTTCCATGATTCCCGATACGTTGGGAATTTCGAATTCAGGTTAAATATATTTGATTGATGCTTGTGATTTGTGGCGATGCTTACATAAATCTACTTTGATGTTGCAACTAATGACAGCACATATCTAGTGTGGTGGACCCCCCGCAGGCTAGCCGATCCCCCCCGGTGACGAGGCAACCACGGTGGGTTGGGCACGAAAACTCTGCCTCGCTGTTGTGGTCACGCCTGGAGGGTTGCTTGTCCTTTTAAATCTTGAGTTTTCGCGGGTGAGATGGGCGGATTAAAACAAAAGAAAACCGGCTGCTTCGCAGTTAGAAAAGAGCTACAACGGATCACGTACCTATCTAAAAACGTGTTTCGGTTTCACTCTTCGGAGTCTTCGTTTCCAAGTGCTACCTCGGTTCGAACCATAAGACCCGATCACAAAGTGTCACAACTATAATTTCGTGTCTCTTGTCTCAATACCTGGAGCCTGCATCATTTTAAATACACCATAAAGCTCAATGGATATATACCTATCGATATGTTCCAAAATCCTCTTGAAAGAGAGGGGGTTGAGCAAGATCTTCAACTATTCTATTTCGTGTGACAATGGTTCGGTCACACGAACCAGACTGCCAAATTAGAGCCCAATGCTCAACCACGGATCCTAGAGGGCTGTGAACTCATTTGAAGTAACTTTACACTGTACTCCTTCATTCTGAATAAAAATTGCGGCAAGAAAATCTTGCAGAGCGCACAAACTCATGAAACCACCAAAACTGCCCACCAAACCGGATCAAACTGCGGCAGCACTACTTCCAAATCGCTCGTCCCTGAAGTTGTTAACAAATGAAGCTCCCAACATTACATAGCATTTAGAAGCACCACCTCAAACACTGATGCACTGATTGCCCATGAGCAGTATTGTTCTCTGGATCAAAGGCTCATTCCAACTTGGGTGCGTAATCTTATGATACAATTGTTTGGCCTTTAGCGGAGATACCTCCATCAAGGATTTGTCAACAAATTGATTTCATTCGATGGGGGGGGAAATAGCATCGTACGTGAATTTCTGAATGCATGAAGGAGAATTTGGAGTACACCAACTGACATACAATCTAGGTATCGTGTCTCTGAGGCACTAATTGGTTGGTTATGGGCAGCAGTGGGCAAAAAATCAGCAGCAACAATAGTACAAATCGCTCCCTACTCGGAAAAACATATATCTTGTGAGTTGTGACCAAACAGGGCCACAAGGGCAAGGTGTCGATTGTGAGTACATCAAGGTTCACCATACCAGATTGCAGCTCTTGATGCGATCGACTGTGGAGAGGGGGGGGGGGCTCCGGATAACTCACCCAATTGTTCTGGGCGGTTTCCTACCAGGACTTCCGGTGTTTATCGAAGACACGAGTTTTCCGTTATATACTGCACTTATCCCAAAAACAGCACAGTTTTCTCTACCTATCACCCGCATCCCACTCTACTAAGTTCACAAAATTTATCCATGATCTTAGCAATGACAGATTCCCTCGTTCCTTCAGTACCGCGTACACCTTCACCAGGTGCACCCTTCGTGCAGGCACCTCCTCAGGAGGATGACTCGTCCCTCAATATGGAGAGTCCAAGCGAGCAACCGCCTCAGTACTCCGAGGTGGACATGTCCTCCACCGCTATCCAATCGGTCACAGTAGACTCACCACGTTATGCTCGCTTTGATGACCAGCCCTACACCGCATTATTCACTTCCATTTTCATCAATGACACACGTGGGGCAAGCGTCGGCACAACGGCCTTTGCTTCACTAGCCGAGCTACAATCTCCGGATTCCATGGACGTCGGAGCTCACAGGCCAACACTCCCCCCGTCCGCAACCCAGTTCGGCTCAGGCTCCCAGCAGTGCGTGCAGCAACAGAGAACGATTGGTCCAACTCCTCGCAGTGGGACCGTAAAGCACGGTTTCCAGCTCAAGGATAATAAAGGTCTCACGTTCAACCTCCAAAGCAAAGCACGCCACCCCAAAAGTACGCCTGTCTTTCACGGAGGAGACATTATTCAGGGCGATGTGTCTATCGCCGCAACTGGATCTGATCCCGGTATCCAAGCTATCATGCTAACAGTACGTCTTTGAGTTCTAATATAGACGACTATCCTAATATACAATTGATTCGCAGCTCATTGGGCTAGTTATTACTAGTTCCTTCGAAGAGGGCAGATACACTTTCCTCGAACAAACTACTACAGTCTGGTCAAAAGAATCTAGCTCCAGATCCCCCTTACCAGAACTGCTCAACGGCCATTCCTGGCCGATTTGTTTCCCTTTTCCTGACAAGATTCCTTTGGACAACGGAAAGGGAACACTCCCACAAACTGTGAATGTACCGCAATCGTTCTTGGAGAAGTCAATCACCGTAAATATTCAGTATGAGCTCGTTTTACGAGTATCTCGAGGACGGTTTAAATCAGATTTCAAGTAAGCAGTCGATCTCTACCCGTTTGGCGTTGCTGAACTGCTTATCATTTCGGTCATCCAGATTCCGAACGCCAATTACCTACCTTACGAGGATTACACCACCACCCCCTTCACCGCTAATGCAGGTGTCTTACCAACAAAATACGCCCCTAGCTGGTCCAAAGGTCGACCAAGCAGGGTGGACAACGCTTACTCCAGGCATTACTCGTGGAAGGTTTGCCAATCAACGAGACGTTGAGGTTGAATACGCAGTCAGTATCCTGTTCTACACCCTATCTCATTTCCTGCTAACTTGTTTTAGCTATCCCTTGCCAATCCTGTAGGTTGTGGCTGGTTCATATCCAATCTCCAAAATTGATATAGGTGTGCCACCAGCTCTGTTACACACGGGGGTATGTTATCCCGTTAAGCTTGACGATCAAATGTCAAGATTCAGAAGTCCTCAACACACTGTCTTCGCCGAAGACAACTTGCGTCGTCCTTAAACGCCGTATCAGGTGGTTTACGGATGCTGCAACCTATTTTGCCCGAGATCCAAAGAAGGCCCACGTCGAAGTGCAAGAAGTTTCGGATGCTTTAATATGGATACCCTCAAAAGATGATTCGAACGCCCTCTCGGAGCAGAGGCTGGAGGGCGAGATTCATTTAGATGACACCCTTCAGCCTTCCTGTGACTTCCCCTTATTTGGTGTCGAGGTTCGTATACGCCGTCTATTGTTGAATGCCTTTCCTTCCCTGCGGGGCCCAGTAAACCTCCAATGCACACCGCTTCGTGTGGGGAACATATGGTCGACAGACCGCTGGGCTACCCACAACGAACACACTGCGAAACTTTGATTTTCCGGTCATTCATGATCCCACACCCGTCATGCTGACGCGCTACTTTGAATTTTTTAGTATTTTGTCATGCTTTACCCGCCATACGATGACGCTTTTGAACCAGAATCACGTAAAGCCATAGCAACACAGTGTATTGGAGTTGGTACCTTCCTGCCAACCCGCTGTCCGATACCGCGGTCATTTGGTGCTGAATTTGGAGAACGACGGGGCTCGTTCCTCAATGAACGAAGGAGACGGTCCCAAGGGAAAGCTTCGGATGACAATTGGGGCATGTGGCGCGGTTATCACGGTGGCTGCTCTTTTCACCTTACAGGGGCTGAGGACCCCGCGATCTGGATGTCGTTGAAGGACCCAAAGATTCAGCCGAGGTCCAAGTCAAAGGGCAAAGGTAAGGCCGCACCAGAGGATGAACTACCCATATCGGAGGTGGCAAGTTTCCCATGGCTTGTTGTATGATCAGTATGACTGTAGATACGATGAGTAACCGTCACCCCAGCATTCAAGTTTGCAGATGGACCCCCCTGATGGTCGAGGTATGGATTACGGATAATTTTCTCTTTATGTCTTTCTTCGCCTTTAGAACCTGGCACGGAAAGATATTCCCAACGTAGCCCTACGTTACACCACTAATTATCATGCATATATAACGGGGAAAACCACCTTAGTGGCCTAGCGGGCTAGACATTTACGATACTGTTACGGACTCGATTATATACCCATATTGTAAACAACGTCTATGGCACGAGCAATTACCTAAGCTCTGTTGTAGGATGACGATCACCTCATTGGGAACCATCAGTCTTGGCGTTGAACGTGCATGAACCCTGACCAACGGGACCCGCTCAATGTTGATAGGAGTGGTTAGGAATGATGATGTCGCAATGGAGATGTTGGGCGTGAAGATAGTTAGATAATATCTACTGTAGGACTATACCCAGGGAGTATAATGCAACGCTCACTGGCATGTCTCTTACTGTGCGCTTTCCATAGCGAATGAGCAGGTGATGTGATATGCCAACGCCACCTGATAATTTGCACGTTGTTAACGATCAGCATGGTGAGCATGCTCAGTGACTTTAGCTGAGCAATCTCTTGATGGATTGTAGGAAGTAGGCGTGGTCGTGAATCTTGTTCGCGGCTATGGAAACGAATTGTCAAGGATCTGATGAAGGGTACCAATGAATCTGGATTGAGCGCAAATGAGGCGGTGGCTCCACCATGGTCTGTGTTTTCATGACTTGATTTCAAAGCTACTGTCTTCACGTCCAACGTGAGCGAATCGGCGCCGTATGGTGCAAAAACTTGCGAGAAGAGAATGCAGGCCGCTCTAAGGTTTGCGACATCATGGATGCTGAGATGATGTGTGTTTTGTTGCAGAAGCTCTATGGGGAACATTGGAAAGGTGGTATGGTCGCATCGAGCTCGGTACTCATTTGGGAGGTAACTGGTTACAGTATGTGAAATGAGCGACCCCCCTTTAAGTAGCACACAACCATTTCTATCCTGGTTGTACCCACCTCAGCATCATATCCATCGACCACCCATGCGAGCCTCGCTAACCCGAGCGTCACAGAGCTGGTGCTCTGTGATGGATAAAACGTAAGATATGGATCACGGTTCAGCCAGCTGTGACCGAGGCAAGCCCTAGCATCGCGTTCTTCTATGACGCGAAGTACCTTCGATTGACGCTCCCCAGAGTTCCCACTAGCACTGGTAGGCTTACTCATCGCGCTAAGGTGACCTTGGGTCAACTTTCCATGGTAGCAACGATGCTACACAATCCCAAAGTCCGTCCATCTCTTGTTGAGATGACCGTGATAATCGGAATCAAGACAGCGACCCTGCAATTGGCGTGTGAAAGGCACTGAAAGCCCTAGCCTGGATTGGATGTTGCACTGAAGTTGAACTGTTTGCATTCTCATCGAGGATTCGTAAGGTCCTGTATTCCTCGCTGTCAAAGGACGATCACCGCCCGCCAGATTGAACGGCAACATGTTCACAGCAATCCACCATATCATACTGCTAAGGTGGCATGAGCCGTGTGGCGCAGTTATGACGAGAATTATGATGGATACAGCCCTTGAGCTTGAGCCTAGGCGTTGATGGTCAGTGTCGCCCATTGAAAGAAAGGGCAATCTGGCAGTGAATTCCGTTATTGGCGTGAAAAAATGGTGGCTGGCGATGGCAGTTTGAATACAAATCAAGTCAACCCAAGAGGGCACATGGATTGGCCAAGCTTTCCAGTTGACGTTGACGAGCATAACAGCATCAGGGCCAAGAACCAGGTCCCTACCGCAAGCAACACCGCTAGGATGTGGACAGCCAGGGCGAGGATATTATCTAGACACGCAAAATTGAGGTATGAAGCCCACCAACCCGCCACGATGCTCCTTCTCACATTGTTTGTTGCTGCATTCTCACGCTCGTTGGCATCACCCGCAAACCCGGTTCCCAGCCCCCTCTGCGCCATTGCAGCTGCAGTAACCACTTGCACATGCGATGTCACGAAAACGCGATCACTGCTTGAAATAATATATAGTTGCCTTGGTGTTATTCTCCTCTGTACATATATTTCCATCCATCATAACATCCCAGATCAACAACATTCGGCGGTCAAGGCGGCATGGATTAAGATTACCACGACATTTTACGCCTTACTGATCCCTGAAATTGTCATAATGTGGGCGTTAAGACAAAGGATTGGAGCTGGAGTAATCGCAAGGCAGAATGCGGGTGAGTTTCATGCACGTTTGTGATGCTGGTGCTGAACATGACAACAGATCGAGGATGGACGCTGACGCACGGATTTTTCGTGCAGATGGGTGGTCTCATGATGGAATGCAGTCGGATGAAGTGGGACAAACTCGACACCGAGCATCAAGAGATCCTCAGTCATTATGCGCCCAATCATCGGCTTCCAGAACACGAACAGACTTACTCTGTCATTTTGCCAAGTGATGGCCTATCGAAACTCTCATTACCGCGTATTGCGGAGAAGGAAATCAGAGATCATGGGAAAGGGGATTTCCTCGCCAAGGCGCTCGTCATCATCCAGACCGGCTGGTTCGTCATGCACTGCATTGCACGCCATGTCTACAACCTCGGCCTCACGGAGATCGAGCTGGTCACACTTGCTTTCGCTGCACTCAACTTCTTTACATACATACTCTGGTGGAACAAGCCGCTAAACGTTGGATATCCGATTTACGTCGACTACGAGGGGCGGAGGGTAGATGGACCAATGGAGGAGCCCGAACACGCATGGTATATGCGGGCGTGGAGAGCCATGAAGGGATGTGTTCACGGATGGTCAAAGGCGTTACTGGACAACATCGAAGAAGATGGACTTCCATTTACCATCTTTGCTGGGATCATCTGGACCTTTTTGGGACCGGTCAAAGTCATCCTTGATGCAATTAGTCACATGGCGGGGGAGTCGCAATCGCAGCAGAACAAGCTTGGGGCAACGAGTGTTTCAATATTTTTCGCAGCTGAAATGCCGGACATAATGTGGCATGAAGATCGCTGGCTCACAATCCTTTTCAGCGCTCTCATTGGAGTCCTATTTGGCGGAATTCATCTTATCGGCTGGAATTTTCGTTGTCCATCTCTACTTGAACTGTGGCTTTGGAGAGGCTGTTCACTTGCTATTACCGCAATTCCCCTGTTCATTGCCATCGCATCGGCACTCTATATCATGCACATCAAGTATCCAGCGATATCCATCTATGAAACCATCAGCGGCCTGCTTTTCGCACCGTCCTTAGCTGTGGGTCTCCCGTTGTACTTTGGGGCACGACTTGTTCTTCTTGCCTTGGCTCTTCTCTCGCTTCGTGCTCTTCCAGCTTCCTCATTCCAACACGTGAAATGGGTTGATTACATCCCTCACATTTGATTTCTATCGACACTTTTGCTTACTGTATTTATGCACATCGATAGCAATGCCTTTGTGAAATTTTGCATGCAATGATCCTTGATTGAGAGTTTCCTTCCAGTACATTCCCTAGCTGTAATGATGTGACAGTGCAGAGAACACGAACTGCAAGTTCAAACATAGCCTCTTCTTCGAATCGGACTCTTACGCGCGACGGTTTCTAGTCGTCGATCACGGGAAGGTGTTGAAGTGAACATAATGGCATGCTAATTGGGTATCAGATCCATTCTGCCTAGTCCTATATTGCATCTAACATGCACGGGCTAGTCGGACATTCGAAATTCAGCGCTTCGGCTACAAATCTCATAGAGATGATTTGACTGAAAACCATGGGTTGGGGGTCCGCTCCGACATTTGCATGTGGACCTGGGTGCCGGTTATAACGAGCCTCTCGTGGTTCAAGTCCCATACCTTTTTGATCACGCAAACGGAACGAATGAATCCAGGTCTTCATCGATAGTGCTGGGAAGTAGACTCACCTCGATCTTGGAATATCGAGTTTCGGAAGAATTGCTGGTGCTTATCAGGCGAAGGCGGGCTCCCCTGCAGAGATGGTTAACATGAGAAGTAAGTCGATGTCGATGCCTTCAATGAACAAAAGCTTACAGCGGCGCTGGCGCGTGAAAGAGTACATTGATGGAGTGGGACACGCCACATTGTCCGAAGCTGCCCTGTCCTTCAGCTGCATTCAAGATTGTCGTTGCGACGGATGTGCATCTAGGAAGTTACTGAGCGATGGCATGGTGAACCGCTTTTTGCTACGCACAGGTCCAAGAAGTAGGTGATGCATCCTTCAGATAAAATTCCCGTCCGTCCGTTCAACATTCCTATAACAAATTCACAAAGGTCAGCGTCCTGATTGGTCGCGTAAATGACGAATTTCCCCTACCTTGAGTAACCTCAACTTCGACCACGAGTTTTCCTTCCAGTGGCACTGCCGTTAGTCGTGTCCGAGTTCCCATTCTAACTCCCTCAGCATCCATCTCCACATCAATTGGTTTGCTCACCCCACCTTTATAGCTATTCACCCAAACCTCTTTAATCACCATCTTCCTCCCAACCTGCGCTCCAAATCCATGTTCTCTAGAAAGGAAGATGTACATCCATTTGACGACTACTTCTTTTATTACTCTTGGAGCGTTTCCACCGATTTTGCGGATGAGCGCGTCGGGACAGGGGGTGAGGTGGATACGGAGGGATCGGTCGCGGATGCGGATGGAATCGTTTTCAAGGGGTAGTTCTGTCGAGAAATCGAATGAGGGATTGATGAGTGGGCCAGAGGCAGACGCTCCCTCTCCCTCGTTCATTTTGTTTTGTTGTGAGACGGATTCTGTTGCACGGTCGGGCATGTTAGTAGTGTCAGGCCGGGCTCGAGATGCATTGGTGCCAGCTGAGTGAGGCTTGATCATAATGGTTTTTTTTTAGATGCGATTATGCATCTTGCAGGTCCTATATGTATTCCAGACACCATGCTTGCTCGACGGGACCGGCTGGCTTGATACCCGCATTAGACCCGAATCCAATTCCGAATCTCTCGGTCACTTCGGTCACGAACGGATAACGATAGTGATACCACCGGTGGATGCAGAGTGATATACCATTCCCTGGATTGTTTCCAGCTAGCCGCAGATGGGGAACTGGGGAACTCGCCGGCACTCCTATATCTCACGTGTAGTTGAACACAGATGGATTGTCATGCATAACCATACTCATATTCATAAAAAATAAACACGAATGGCAGGTAAGGCTAATGATGTAAATAGGATGAAGAGTGGCTGGATGGAGGTAGGCGAAAAGCTTTGTGCTCGTACAAAACTAAAAGTTACAGCACAAAGAGAATACAGTTATCGTACTGTATCGCTTCCGCAAATCACATGTCAAAGCACTTTGCATCCGCACAACTTAACCGTGCGGTGTGAACCTGCTGTAGGATTGAGAAGAACCGATCATTGAGCACTAAAATATACATACACAATGACAACAACATGGCGTAGAGGCGGCATGTATATGAGAAATAGCCTTCATATCAATAATCAGCCTCCTGCCCTACCAGACCATTTCGCCTCGACTTACCGATGCGATGTTCCGTTGGCAATGATGCGATGACCCTACAAACACTCCAGAGACTTTCTCGTTGCCAGCATGAGCTCAAGCCTTGATATGAGCGGCGAAAAGACGGCAAGCCGGAAAAGATATCACCAGTGGAAGGGATTTTTTGTCACAGAATTGGCGGGGGCATGGATGTGGGGTTTGGAGAAGGTAGAGAAGTTCCCTCAAGACTTGCCTCATATTGTGTTGCAATCTCACGCTCGGTATTGCTCGGCGACGCTCGTCCAGGGCTCAGCGCGCTCAACACCGGGCATGGTCCAGTACGTGGGGTTTCAGGGCTGCCCGACATTTTCCTGACGGGTGCTGCTAGCACTCCTCGGCACTTGGACGTATCAGGATGCATAAATGCCTAGGATTTTTAATTTGTAGATCTGTAATTACATCTAAATTCGCGTGCATGCTATTACTGGGAAAGTACCCGCGGTCACTGCATACATGCACTCCTAGCCGACATGTGCTTGGCATTATATTATGTATCATTGAGGGTTACAGGGATCGTGCATTAAGTTTGACCGATTGAATTGATTCACGGAAGGCTCGAGTTCCTGCGATCAGAAGCGCACTTGGCGCTCTTGGACATGGCATGACAGCGTCCAATCATTCTCTTTACCCGGAAACCTTTAAAAGCTTGCATCAGTACTCTGCATGGGTCAATCATACAGTTGGGACAAATTCTCCCTTCAGGTGGGTGAAGTGCATGCCTCGCTCCTTGTACTCGCCAAGTCATTGCACGTTAGACATCTGAGCCGAGAAGCAGAGTTGGGGTGCGCGCCGCTGCTCACCAGAAGTGCTCCGTCAACCATACCGCAGGTCATAGTCAAAGACGCCGAGTATCATAGACAACGCTTTGTACCAAGCATCATGTCACCTCCCAGTACTGCCAGCACCACCCATTCCTCAACAGCATCCCCAGTCCCACGCGCTAGGGAGATCGATTACTCGAAAATCAAGGGAAATACATCTTTGAAAGACAAGAAATTTTTCTGGGAGGCGTTTTCGTATTTTGTTAACCCGAGAGAAGGCTCGTATGGGGTTGAAGTCGGTCAGCGGCTAAAGGTGCTGGAACTCAATGTATGGGATGTTGCACAGGGTAGAAGCGTTGGTCAAAGTGGTGTGCCAGTAGGTGTCAAAGAGGATAGGCTGAAAGACGAAGGAAATCGGGATGAGGGTAAGATGTATGCACAGTCGGTCTTTGAGATTGTGGTTGAGAAAGGTATGTTGTACTCACCTTTGATGGTTTATTTTTCCGTTAATGCGGGCCTTGGTTTTGCAAGACATGTGTAATGTCTACGGGACACTACATGGAGCCTGCGCCGCGTATATTGTCGACCCGTGAGTTCGTTTTACGAGTTGTTTGCGTGAGAGCTGCAATTCAACGTGCACAATCAGGTGCTCCTCATCAGCACTTGTTCTGTTAGGTCATAGACTCGGCGGTGATGGAAGCGGGGTTTCCGTATCTATGAACCTGCAGTGGCATCGTCCTGTAAAACCGTGCGTACTTTACATCTTTTCCGGAGATGTGGGCGAGGATCCTGATAGCGGATGATTTACGCAAACGTCCCTAGGGGAACGAAGTTGACTGTGATATCCACTTCGATAAGTTTCCAGTCGACGATAAGGATGGCGCAGTGCGAGGTATGTGAGTCTTCCAGTAAGCCGTGTTGTCAACTAAGGCCGCGTTCGTGTAGTTGTGGGATGGGAACAAGCTGTGTATATCTGCTATACATACCACCACCAACGCGAGGCAGCGACGGCCACAGTCGGGAACGAAAGACGACGATATGAAAGCGAGGCTGTAGTCGTGCAGTTGCTCATACTACACTGTAATCCAAATCATAAAACCTTGCCGTAAAGAGCATTCTTCATTCCGAGGAGCGGCGGAAGCACATCCGTCTTGAACTGCAACTTCGATTCAAGTGTATTCTCTGGATGGACCTCCGGGCTTGGGGCTGAAAAATTGTAAATATACCTTGTCTTTTGTTCGTAGGGATTTTGAAATTTTCCAAACCAAAAATGTAACAACCACGATGAAAGATACAGCGCGCGCTGACATCAGGTAGCCAAAAATATTATATGTGCATGAATCATGGAAGGGCGATTATCTGTGACCCGAGGTTCAGGCAGAAGAAGCGACATCTATTACAATGGAGACAACGAGCATAGGTGAATCGTCGAGGCCACTCGTCGCGTCAACGAGCAAGATGGGCAGAAGACGCAAACAACTTCAAAGATGCCCATCGCCACCCTGAGTCCATCTCCTCTCTTCCGCCCTCGCTGGCGCTGTATGCCCCGCTCCTCCATTGATACCCCGTAATCACGTTCACAAACGATACCTTCACGAATGGGCGCCAAAGTGTCCAAGAAGCTTGGAAAAAACAAAAACCCAAAAGCTTTCCCGGTCAATTTGAATGGACCGCCGCTGGCTCCGTACCCTTATGCTGGCTTCGTACCAGGATATCCACAGCAACAGCCGTACCCCAATGGAATGATACCGTATCCCCAAGGCTATGTGCCGGGAATGGTACCCCCGACGAACAACGGGCTACCCAAGAGGAAGAGGAAGCGAAAACAGGCGCAGGAAGCAGCTGCCCTTGCTCAGGGAATGTTTCCACCTGGATTTCAACCACAACGTGCGTTTTCGTTCTATATCGTGTGTTGGTGATTCTCCAACTTGGACGTTTGCTCTTATCATTGCCATCATTGGACCACCGATGTTACGACCCGTGCTACCTATCTCGTCAATGGACGCGTTGGATGCAGTCATGCATGCCCAACTCCAAGATGCCAGTAACCCCAACGCCGCCGCCGCTGTTGGTGGTGGTGGCCAGCCCGTCATCCCCCCCTCCGCACCTCCCCCCGTCGCAGCTTCAGCAGCCAGTCGACCACCGCCCCTGTTCACACCTGGCACCGGGAACCAACTTCGAACTTTCCCTGTATCACCTCAACTAGGGACTGCCAATTCTGCCGGAGGAGGTACGACTGCTGCGAGTGGAGAACCAGTGAGAAGAACTCAAACGCCATTCATGCCTATTCCGAGGGACATTTCTACGGATTCGGAAGGTTCTCATAGTATGTTTTCTTTTCTCTTTTCCCTCGTGATGATCATGATGGTGTTTATAGTACGAAACGAACAAACGAATGATCTTTTACAACCCATGAGCTCGAGCTCTACACCGTTCCATTCCACGACACCTGTGATACCACCAGAACGGACGGATGCTAGTCTAAGTATACCTACACGCCAGCCTGGTTCCATACGCTCAGTTCCGCGGATACATAACCCACTTCCGTCCCCGCCTCAGGATGTTTTCTCTACTACGCCATACCGAGAGGTTGTCAAGTTGCCTAAAACAGAAGCGTTGCTCGCGGGTTCGCGTGAAGGAGGAGGGTCTCAGAGTCCGCCTGTCATGTCTACACAACCTGCTTATCAGCCTGGTGTCCAACCTATGATTACTGCCACAGAAACAACAACGATAACGACCTTACGACCGTCAGGATCGCAGGACACAAGAGGAAAAGGAAAGAAACCAGGGGGAGGAGGATTGTTCCGCTTTGGAAGTAAAAGAAAGACACGAGAGGAGGTTCAGGAAGAACCACCTGCAACGACGACGACGACGACGAATGCTGTTGTGGAAACAGGAGTTAGGATTGTACCGGTGTATGTACAGGTGCCGCAACAGCCGATGTATGATTCTGCGGGTGTAGGGTCTGGATCTGGGATGAGGTATATACCCGCGAGTGTTAGTCGCCATTCGCAAGATGGACATCGGCATTCGAGGTCGAAGAGCGGGAGTGGGAGTGTTGGTGGGAGGAGTGGACTGCATCGACATCAGAGATCGGATTATTCGCATCCCGAGCCTATACCAGAACATGAGCATCCTCGTGAAGGCTATTCTCGGCCTGATTCAAGAGCTGGGACTTTGAATATGCATAGACCGGGACATGGTTCGCAGTATCGCGATCGTCAACGACATATGCCGCAGCAGGTGCAGCAGAATATGTATCAAATGCCCTATACACGATCAAGATCACGGTCGGGCTCGGTCTCGGAGTCTTCATCGAGGTCGAGTGAGGATGAAGATGCTCATTTGTCTTCATTGTCAGCGTCTAGTGGATCGTCACGGCCTACGACGTCTTATCATCCTCATCCATCGAATTATTCCCATTCGCATTATCACAGTCAGAGTCAGAGCCGGTCCTCACCCCCCTCGGCTGCTGTTGCTCAGCCAACGATCTTTTTCACGCAACAAGGCGAGTATGCGGGATTTATGAATCATTCGCCGCATGAGATTATATATCAGGATAAGACGTATCCGAGTGCTGCGCATCTTTGGGAGGCGTTGAAGTTTTTGGATAGGAGGCCGGATTTGGCGGAGAGGGTGAGGGTGTGTGGGGTCATCGGGGAGAATGGGGCGATTGCGAGGTTGGATTTTGCAGAGTTTTATAGGACGGTGGCGAATGAGCCTTTTGTGAGCCAGCAAAGACCGGACTGGTCGACTGTGTTTTTGAAAGCGGTTGGTTTTTTTTTTTTTTTTTTTCGTTGATTCCGATGAAATATGAATGAAATTGTTTGGCAGCTCGAAGAGGTGGTGTACATGAAGTTTACGCAACACCGGGAATTGGGGGCGCAGTTGTTGAGTACGGGGAATGCGCGTTTGGTTTATTCGGATGAGAGGGATGGGTACTGGGGTAATGGGGCTTTGGGGGATGGGACGAACCATCACGGAAGGATTTTGCAGCTCGTGAGGGAGAGGTTGAGCGCTTGATTACGATTTTGCGTAGACTATACATTCGATGTGCGGGCAAACAAAACAAACATGCTCACCGCTCGCTACATTCATTCCTTCACTATTCATTATGGCAGCGGACACCGCCTATAATATATCTTTTCTTCTCCTCATCGGCCTCATATTCCATGTCGTATTCATTGGCTCCGTGTTTGACTGCTACTTCACAAGTCCTGTCGTCAACGGAATGCAAACCTACTCTGTTCGGCAACGTCTCGCTAAACGACTCGTCCTGATAGTCGGTGAGTGCCTACGACACTGCCAGCTCACAACTAGCTCACGTTGAATCGTCACAAGGCGACGGCTTACGCGCGGACCTGTTGTTCAATGTCAATCCATTCCCAGGGATACCCAACTCGCCAGAGATATCAGCACCGTATTTGAGGGACATTGCGGAACAGAGAGGAGCGTTTGGGATTTCGCATACCAGGGTGCCGACGGAGAGTAGGCCAGGGCATGTTGCGATTATTGGTGCGTACTTTTTTTTAGAATGAGCGAACTTTTGTTGGAGTGGGATGTGTTGTGCTCATGAGTTAGTTTAGGTGGAATGTACGAAGATGTGTCTGCTGTTACAAAGGTGGGTACAACGCCGCGTTTCGGTGTAGGCGTTATGGTTGGCTGACTTCTGGGTTTCGGACGTGCAGGGGTGGAAGACGAACCCGGTATGTGTATCTGGGATGGTGTCTGGCTTATTGGGTTTGATAGAGGATGTTAGGTTGACTTTGATTCGGTGTTTAATCAATCGAGTTCGACGTTCTCGTTTGGCTCTCCGGATATTTTACCCATGTTTTCGAGGGGTGCGACGCCTGGCAAGGTCAAGGCGTGGTGTTATGACGAGGATGAGGAGGACTTTACAAAAGGTACGTATACGCATACTCTATAGGCGTGTCTGGAAGCTGAAATTTTGTTTTAGATGCGACGACGTTGGACCTCTGGGTTCTGGATAGAGTCACAGAGTTGCTCAAGAACGCAACAACGGATTCAGTTTTAGATGCACAACTTCGTTCGGATAAAGTCGTCTTCTTTCTACATCTCCTGGGTTTGGATACCACCGGTCATTCGTATCGTCCTCATTCCCCCGTACGTTGTCCTTACCCTCATCTCCCTGCCACGTGTATGTTCATATGTTACAGGAGTATATGCGTAATATTCAAATTGTCGACGATATTGTACGCAATGTTGAAGCGCTTTTTGCGGAGTTTTACCAGGACGAGGAGACGAGTTTTATATTTACTGCTGATCACGGGATGTCGACTATTGGGAACCACGGTGACGGTCGTAAGTCCCTTCAACGTTGCCCGTTATACCTCTTCAATTTCAATATCTGACTATTATGCCTCCTAAGATCCGGACAACACGCGAACCCCACTCATAGCTTGGGGATCTGGAATTCGCGGACCAATACCTGACATCAAACCAAGTTCGCACAACTCGTATTCCCGCGGTTGGGGAGAGAGGTTGAGAAGGCTGTATCGTCGTGATGTGGAACAAGCGGATATAGCTTCTTTGATGGCGGCGTTGTTGGGCATCGACTGGCCAGCGAATTCCGTTGGAGTGTTGCCAGATGTGGATCCTACTAAACCAGGGTTTATCGACTCGGAACGCGGAGTTGAAGGAGGAAAGACAGAGGAGTTTCAGGCGAGAGCTGCGTTTGTGAATGCGAAGGTTGTGCTGGAACAGTATAAGAGGAAACAGGGTGCGTTTTTTCACTGTTTTGGTAACGGTGCCGCTGATTTGGTCGTTGTAGAACTCAAGGCGGAGCATACGCTTTTCTATAAGCCTTTCAAACCACTGGAAGATGTACACCCCGATTCATCCACCCCCTCTCCGCATCGAGCTTCCCACCTCTCGCAGATTGAAGAAGCGCTCTCAAAACAAGATTGGCATTCAGCTCGTGCTGAATCATCGCAGCTTATACAACAAGCGCTTGCTGGTTTGCATTATCTACAAACGTATGATCGTACTCTCATCCGGAGCATTGTCGTCTTTGCCTATGCTGGATGGGCGGCGTTTTGCGCTTTATATATCTTCAAACCTTTGCATCGGGTACAGTCTGGAACGAAGATGAAGCCATTGCGCAGTGGATCACATGGTGCAAATAATGATGCCCTTGGGGTTACGGGGTTCTTTTCAACCGTGCTGCTTGCGTTTTGGATCACTTTCGCGGTACAGAGGTCCCCTTGGACGTTTTATATCTATGTTGCGTTTCCTTGTTATTTCTGGTGGAGAGTGGAGAGTGAGATCCGTCAGTCGGGGATAAGGGAACATGCTCAGAATCGGTCGAGGGGAAATATCCCGAGTCAGTTATTCAAGGGAGTTGGAGTGTGGTTTGTATTGCAAGGAATGGTGGTATGTCTTTTGCTAGCTCTACGATTGTTAGGGTTCTGAGGTTTGGTTATGCAGGTCGCATATACCCATCGATCTATTTGGTCAATCGGATTCCTAGTCATGGGTCTCATCTGGCCATTCACCTGGTCCAGAAACGCTCGAGAAAAAGTGGGAGCTTGGACGTTGAGGTCATGGGTGGTGATGTGTTTGGTGACGGGAGTGTTCCCGTTGTTGGGAGTTGATAAACAGGAGAATTTAGGTGTCATGTGGGTGTTTTTCGTGTTCGTAACCCTTGTGGTGCTTATTCGTGTGGGGTGTATAGTTTGCTTGGGGGGTTGACGATTCTGGGAGTTGCGTGTGCGTTTGCGCCTGCGGTATTTAGGGAGTTGAAGAGTCGAGGCGCTGATACCGCGTCTCGAGAGATGCTGAAGAAGGTTTTCATTGGTCAGGTAGGAATTAAGTGCTGTTGAGTGGCGATCAAGGCTGACTTATGTGATCAGGCTATATGCGTCGTGCTCACGATGATTGTCACTGTGAGCTCCGTCCGGAGTTTACAAGCTAAACAGGGGTTGCCTCTCGTCAACCAGATTTTGGGATGGATTGTGTTGGGTACGTTATCTTTATTCCGAGGAATATAGATTAATTAACGTTCCTCATTCTCAGTCACGTCATCAATATTCCCTTTTATCTCATCGCATGCCCTACAATTTATCTATAAACCATCCAATTCTCAACAGGATACCAAAACCGACTACCCCACGCAAACCATCAATTCTAGACTACTAACTTATTTCCTTGGGTTTGGGCCTTGTTTCGTTATATTATCTCTCAGCGTCGAGGGACTGTTCTATGTCGCTTATTCTGTCATTTTGGGGATTTGGATAGAGGTCGAGTCGGGGATTAGGCAGGCTTCGATCCGTGAAGATAAGGATGAGCCCGAGCGCGTTGAAGAGCGTCAAAACGGGTTCACGAGTGCACCAAACGGTGTCAACGAAGTGCCAAAGTCGGAGCCCACCTCTAAGAATCTGAAAGGGTATAAATTCAGAGGGGATGATTTACGCATTGCGTTGTTTTTCCTGTTCTTTGTGCAAGTCGGATTTTTTGGGACCGGAAAGTGAGTAACGAGAGTCGATAGCTTTTGCAAAATTGACGTATGCAACGCTTGTAGTGTCGCTTCGATATCGTCGTTCTACCTTGAACCGGTATATCGCCTGATACCCATATTCAATCCATTTTTCATGTCTGCTCTTCTGGTACGTCTACGCCTCGCTTCGACCTTTTTATGGACCTGATTTTGGATCACTGGGCGATTTAGATTTTCAAGATTGTCGTGCCGTATATCATCCTGTCGTTGACGTTCGCAACGTTGAATCATCGCCTGAATCTGCCACCCTTTTCTCTGTTCCTTGTCGCGATGGCGTTGACGGATGGGTTGACGTTGACCTTTTTCTTCAATGTTACCGATACGGGTAAGTGTGCTGTTCACAATCTTGCGTTCGACAACATGACTCACTGATACCCTTTTGTTTGCTATGCAGGATCGTGGTTGGAGATTGGACAGTCAATCAGTTTCTTCTGTATCACTTCGTTGTTGCTTTTATGGTCAGCTGGGATTTATGCGGTGGGAGAGTATTTGATAGATGATGTTAGAGGTGGGAGGGTTGTGGTATTTAAAAGTACGTAGAATAGCTCTCAATGCAACTTTCCCACCTGGTTTGTACATGACAGGGTCGGTGAACTGGTTCCTGATTATCAACATCTACCTTTCGAATTGAATACCGTGCTCAACGCGACCACACCAACCATGTCCTCTCCAATACTCCCCACAGAGATCCTTCATGAAATCGGACCTTATCTTAGTGTCCACGATGTCCCAAACCTTAGGATCGCCTGCACTCTCTTCTCACAAGTCTTTGCGCCATTCGCTGCCAATTCGCTCATGTTGGATGTGAACACAGTAGTGTTCAAATCAGTGCGTAAACGTACGGACCGGGGTGGTACCGACGCGTCATTTGCGCCTACTCCCACTTCATTAGTACCCTTCATCAGATCGTTGAAAATTCGCCTTGATTGCCACGAACAGGATTCACGCCCACGCCTGCTCCCAATCATCCATCAAGAGATTGCTCGGCTGAAGTCACTAAGGATGCTCACAATCCAGTGGCTAGACTCAGCTTTGATAGATTTGGTGATTGCACAGATGCGAATTGACGAAGAAGGCCTTTTGTTCGCTGCCTTCCAAGCATCCGGAGGAGCACTCGAGCATGTTAAACTCTCAAGATCGTATCTTTACCCTCGTCTTTCAACATCACCCTCCCTTCTCCCGGTACTGTTGTCCTTGAAGCAGCTCGAATTCGGCGCCGGAAAGGATGGGGATCTCACTGCTTTTATGTCGCAACTAAGGGAAATCTTGGCACGTGGAGCTAGTCTTCATGCTCTGTCGGTTAATGCTCGCGGCATGCTCGATTTTGGCGTTCCAATCAACCGCGGTCTATTTCCCTCACGCTCTGTCGTCCCCCATCTTCCCATTCGCACACTCCGACTCCACGGAAGACTGGATTGGCACCCAGAGTCAGACATTACCAATTTACCCTCATTCTCCAATTTGACCCATCTCGTTCTATTTCCGACTTCTCTCCTTTCAGTACATTTGGATGGATTTTGGGAATGCCTCAAGACGTCGGGTGTTCGATTACAACACCTTGATGTCTATGACTACATCACATCAGCGCTGGCGTCGTATCTCACGTCGTTCAGTGGCCTGAAGGAGTTGCTACTGGGTACAACTCCAGCTCAGCCCTCGAATATACAACTTAGACGCCTGATCCCGGCTCTCGTCCATCACGCGTCGACCCTCGAAAACCTCATGCTCCGTGAATCAGCTTATTTCCATGCCTTGCCGGAAACGGATGAGAGCCAATCCCCCGTTGTCTGGCTCTGGCCATCGCCGTCACTTTTCGTGAAACTCAAATACTTCTACATCCACATTCCCCAATTCCTCTCAAGTGCTGTGTGTCAAAACATGCTCAATTGGCTGGAACAATTTCCTGCACTAGAAGGTGCATACACGGAATGGCAAACCGACATAGACTGGTGGATTATAGGATGGACGGCTTCTGAACCTAGAAGTATGGAACGTGACTTTGAGGCGGTTCGACCCAGTTTGGTGGGACGAGCCGGAAGGCCGAGGTACTGGGGCCATCGAGAAACCGGGGAGTATTCCGACACATCTCTGTGGAAAATCCGTTCTCAATCGCCAAATGAATGGTGTTTCGAGGCTTTGGATGACCATAGCGGTGTTGATATAAAATGGTGGTCTCGGCCGTAATGTAATCTCGCAAGGGGTAATTGCTTCATGTTGTCCAAGGCAGGAGAGGTGGATGTTTCCGTTACCACAATACTAGTAGCATAAGCACTTCTACGATCCGGATCAATAAGCATTCGGCAAAGAGTATGATCGAATCTGTGCTGACTTTGAGGACGGAGTGAAGGTCTCGTGGCGACTTTTAACGATGAAGAACACAGCACCTTACGGCACCTTACTAATCCTCGATGAGGGCTGCATTTGGCCAGTTGCAGGGTTCCTGATTATTACCGTCACCTCCAGCCAGATAAGCTGTTACCTTTCGAATGAACATCGTCCTCAATGCGACCACACGATCCATGTCTATTCCAATCCTCCCCATAGAGCTTCTACAACAGATCGCATCTTATCTCAGCACCCACGATGTCCCAAACCTTAGAGCGGCCTGCACTCTCTTCTCACAAGTATTTGCACCATACTCCGCCACCTCGTTCACTTTGAATGTGGACGCCGTTCTGACAAAATCAGTTCATGAATACACGACCCGTGCTGGCGCCACCGCATTTGCGCCTACTCCGGAAGCAATGGTACCATTCATCAGATCGTTGACAATTCGTCTTGATTACCGCGGACAAGATTCACGCCCTCGCCTACTTCCTATTGTCCACCAAGAAATATCTCGGCTGATATCATTAAGGATGTTCACCATCCAGTGGCTAAAGTCGGCCTTGACAGTTCCTCATATCGCTCAAATGCGAGTCGACGAGGAGGGTCTCCTACTCGCCGCATTTCAAGCTGCTGGAGGAGCGTTGGAGCATCTTAACCTCGTGAACTCATACCTTTACCCTCGTGTTTTAAGGTCGCCCTCCCTTTTCCCGATACTTTTATCCCTGAAACAGCTTGACTACAAGGCTGAAATGGGTGTACAAGTCACTGCCTTTGTGTCACAACTAAAGGGAGCCCTCGTGGGTGGGGCTATTCTTCACAGTTTATCTGTTGATAGCCGCGACACGTACAATCTTGTGGTATCAATTAACCGCGACCTATTTCCACCACGGTCTATTGTCCCCCATCTTCCCATTCGTACACTCCGACTTTACGGAAAACTGGATTGGCGCCCAGAGCCTGACGTTGCTAATATACCCTCGTTTTCTAATTTGACCCATCTTGTCCTAGTTCCGACTCTTTTCTTTTCAGGATCATTGGAGGGATTTTGGGAATGTCTCCAAATGACGGGTGCTCGATTACAACACCTTAATGCCCACAACTTCATCACACCAGGAATGACGTCCTATCTCACATCGTTCAGTGGCCTCAGGGAGTTGTTTCTTGGCACAAATTCATTACCCATTGCGAACAGACCAACTGCACACCTCCACATCCCCGCTCTCCTCCGTCATGCATCGACTCTCGAAGTCCTCCTGCTTCGTGAGCCAGCATGTCTACGTTCCTTACCTGAAGATGAAGAGAACAAATCTCTCTTCGTCGGGCTCTGGCCATCCCCTGCGCTTTTCCCGAAACTCAAATATTTGTACACGCAAAGTCCAGGAAACCAGCTGCTTTCAAGCACTGCTTGCCAAAGCATGCTCGAATGGTTGGAACAGTTCCCCGCACTCGAACACGCCTATACGGAATGGGGTAAAGTAGAGTGTGGGGCTCCCCAGCGCAGAAATATGGGATATGTCCACGATGTGATTCGGACGAGTCTTGTGGCACGAACTGGGAGACCAAAATACTGGGCATATCGAGAAATCCAGTGGAATTCCCACACATTTATTTGGAAAAATCATGCCCGGTCTCCGGAGGAGTGGTATTTCGGGGTCTTGAATGATCGTAGTGGTACTGATATGGATTGGTGGTTGAAGGAGTAGCTTATTTCCGCTGGGTAGATGACACATGTAAAAATAGTGAGGTGAACAAGGCGGCCACCGCTGCTTTCGAGCTTTTGCTATGGGACCTGGTGCTTTGCACACATTGAATTTATGACTTCACATAGCCAGAAAGGACATAGATACAAATGCTATCCTGCGTCGCTGTGCAAGCAACCTTGACGAACGCGAAAAGAAGATCGCTTGTATGCGATAAGTGCGAACGAGACTCGAAAGACAGTAAGAAGAAAAAATTGAATCAAGAAAGGTTCTGCCGGCATCCGGCTCAGTTTCCAAGCCGGAGTCGAACTTAGGCGCTATCGTGTTGTGCGTCGCCTACCTTGACGTAGGATTATCACCTCGACTTCAGGCTGATACCGAGTGGATGCCGTGCTCAGCTTGATCACACGATCTATGTCCTCTCAATACTCCCCACAGAGATCCTTCGCGAAATCGGACTCATCTCAGTGTCCACGATGTCCCAAACCTTCGAATCGCCTGCGCTCTCTTCTCACAAGTATTTGCACCATACTGCGCCACCTCGTTCACTTTGAATGTGGACGCCGTTCTGACAAAATCAGTTCATGAATACACGACCCGTGCTGGCACCGCCGCATTCGCGCCTACTCCGAATACAATGGTACCATTCATCAGATCGTTGAAAATTCGTCTTGATTCCCTCGAACAAGATTCACGCCCTCGCCTACTCCCTATAATCCACCACGAAATATCTCGGCTGAAGTCATTAAGGATGCTCACCATCCAGTGGCTAAACTCAGCCTTGATAGTTGCCCAGATGCGAACCGATGAGGAAGGTCTTTATTCGCTGCCTTCCAAGTGTCTCCGCAGGAGCACTGGAGCGTGTGAACCTCGTATTTCAGAGTCACCCTCCATTCTCCCGATAACTTCATCGCTGAGACAGCTCGAATTCAGCGCTGGAATGGGTGAACATGTCACTGCCTTTATGTCACAACTCAAGGAAATCCTGGCGCGTGGAGCTAATGTTCACAGTCTATCGGTTGATGGCCGCGGCGTGTTCGATTTTGGCATGTCAATTAGCTATTTCCACCATGATATATGGCCCTCCATCTTCCCATTCGCACACTCCAGCTTTACGGAACACTGGAGTGGCACCCAGACCCAGACATTACCAATTTACCCTCATTTACGAACATGACCCATCTTGTTCTAGTTCCGACTTCTATCTTTTGAACACCTTTGGATGGATTTTGGAAACGTCTCAAGATGTCGGGTGTTCGATTACAGCACCTTGAGGTCTATGACTACATCACATCAGCACTGGTGTCGTATCTCACATCGTTCTATGGCCTCAAGGAGTTGCGCCTGTGCACAAAATCAGCGCTGTCTTCGGATGAACCATTTGGACACCTGATCCCGGCTCTCATCAACCGCGCATCGACTCTCGAAGTCCCTCTGCTTCGTGAACCAGTGCGTTTACGTTTCTTGCCGGAGAATGAAGACAGCCAATCAATATTATCGGGCTCTGGCCATCCCCGTCACTTTTCGTGAAACTAAGTTATTTCTACATACAAAGTCCAGGAAACCAGCGATTCTCAAGTTCTGCGTGCCAAAGCATGCTTGAATGGCTGGAGCAGTTCCCTGTGCTAGAGTATGCTTACACGGAATGGGGGAAATCAAAATGGTCGGTTTCTCGACACAGCACTATGGCATCTGACATTGAGGCGGTTCGACCCGCTTTGATGGGGCAAAGTGGAAGGCCAAGATACTGGGGCCATCGAGAAACCGGGGAGAATTTTGGCATATTTATTCTCAAACATACAACTTAGTTAAGTATCTCTAGAATAGCCTCAAACAGGTTGCCAGTCCCTGTTCTATAATATCTTCTATAGGCATACAGATTTGAATTGAGAAACGGGTTTGAAGACTTGTTCACATGTTGCGGTCACGGTGTAGGGAAACCCGGAGAACGAAACAAAAACCTTGCCACTGTTGCACTTCTAAAGGCACGACATGACGGTTTTCGATTACTGATCTTATGATCTCAAGAGTGATCGCGACGCCAAATCAAAGCAGATCACTGCGGTCGGTAGCAAACAACGGATTTGATTCGATTTGCCGTTGCATAAATTAGAGTGCTAGTCTAGAGCGTAGGAGGCACAATGAAGCAATAGACGCTTTGCGCGATGGAGGATGGCATGTGACTTATTGCGTTTTGCCATCCTCCATCAGTCTCCTTCCACAGCGGCCGAAGTGCTGACCGGCGGGCCGCTGCCCAGTCGTTTCTTTACACCCACTTACCATTCCCTCGCACCATCAGGAGCGAAATACTTCTTATCCCGATCACAGACTCATTTGAATCAAGAAACTCACATTGTCTGCGAGCCGTCCCAACCCGCCCTCGCTCCTCCGTTGATTTTCCCCTTTCATAGTCGCTGACTGAGTCGGTCGACGCCTTCGACGTCTTCGCCCACACTCTAGTATCATTTCACACTGTATAGTTTGATCTGTAGTCATTTCGTGTGATCCGTCTTCGACGCAAAGAGATGTCAAAAATTGATCCATGTTCCGGTCGTCCATGGAGTAAGAGAAGCGTGTCCCAAGTAGGAGACTGGATGAAAATTTGTTTTTCCCTGCAAAATTGGATGGAATTGGCTGGCTGGTCAATGAGAAAGAACTATAGAATTCCTTCAGTAATCGAGTAACAATGAAATGCTATGAATCAAATGGACAGATATGTGAACGAACGGACTGTCTTGTGCCAATTTCATCTGCAGTCATCAAGTCCACCATGCCTGAAGGATGTCCTCGCTCGACGTAGAACCTCTCAGTATCAACCTCTGGAATGGATCCTCAGAACAATCCCCAGTTTCTAGTCGACCTTGCCATTGGAGGAATGTGACGGAAGTCGTGATTTCCGCATATATTCGTGACCCAGACTTGTAGAAGTGCCCCAAAGATTAGTCTTTGCAGCCCGTATAGACGATGTTTTCACAGACGAAGTACACCGACGAGGGTGACATCAAAGGGCCCACTCCGGAGTCGTCGAGAGGGAAAGGGCGATAAGTCTGTTTCGGCGACGTGGTCCCAATTACATTCGGGTAATATCGGAAAGCACGGGTTCACTCATTTGGCTCAGAAGTGAATGCCACACATAACCCAATAACATGCTATAGTCGCAGTTGCCATTTTACTCCTGCCCCGCTGAAGCAGGGACTTGAATCGATCTATCAGAAAAATGCGAACCAACGACAAGGCAAGTAACTTTTCTATACAATTCGTGGAAAACTGAGAGCGCCCTGTCAGAGACTACGTAAGCGAAGATGTAGACGCGATGGCGACTGATGAAGAGGCGAAAGAGAAATAGAGAGATACGAACGCGATCGTGAAAACGATGAGGCAGAAGCAAAGGCCAAGAGAAAGGGAAACGAGACAAAGCAAACGCGAGGAATCGTGGTACGCCGATTGTCTATCTGATGAATAATTAACCCACCAACCCACTCTGTTAGAGAAAGGACAAACGGTAAGGATCATTAATAAGGGGATCCTTTTCTGGCATTTCTGGTATTTCTTCGTCCTGAACGATCACCATCTTGCTTCTCGGTGGCTTTGGATTCTTTGCAACTTCCCCTCTCTTGGTGCCTCTTCAGCGAATCTTCCCTCGCGAAGGTCTTCCTGCAACGCAGGCACTCGTGTTTGATGCATTTGTGCCATTTCGTCTCCAAGTGTCGTCTCATGTCCCCAAGCCTCTTGCAAGTCTGGGTGCATGGCACCTTTTCGTTGCCAAATTTTGACGGGATTTTGAAAGGGCAACGCCACCACGTTTCTTCGAGAGCATCGCTGACTGGGATCATCATAGCCATGATTTCGTCAATAGTAAGGCTCTCCAGTGGTAAGGGGACAGTCTGCGACTCTGGAGACCCCGAAACCTCCGTATCTGTGGATCCGTGAGTTGATGTTCTCGCAAGAGGAAATCAACAGCCTACCGTCATCGAGAGTGGGCTGTTCAGTGCCAGTCCTACTCAAGGACTCTGCGGTAGCCACCGTGTCGAGATGGCTTATTGTTTTCATTCTTTGCGATTGACTGGCAGCTTCGGTGCTGGAGGCATAAGGAGAGATACCTCCAGCAGGAGAGGCGGGTAGCACTTGGGCTGGTTGATGAAGGTAGACCAACGTGTTCCCAATGCTAGCATGTATTCCGCTCCCCAGCCTCATCGACGCCTCTCTATTTCGGGTTGGTGTTCTTACAGTCACCGACACAGAATGCTGAGGGCGTAAGGATCTGGTGTGCGAGCGAGATGTCATGGCAGCAGGCATTGGATGAGAACGTTGAGTGTAGCCACGCATTGGGGGTGGTGGCAAGGCTGATGTAAATGGAAGATTGTTGAGATCTGACTCGGGAGTGGTTACGAGGTCTTGTGCCGATGACAATGGTGATGATGGCCATGAGGAGTTGGATAACAAATTGTGTCCGCAGATCATTTGACCTGCAAATTCCACAGCATAGTCCATGATTGTTTCAGTATCGTGAGGCCCATCCAGGGCGGTTATCGAGGCGTCCATGTTGAGATGGCTGTCGTAAAGTATCTGCAAAAGCTGATCTCCCTGCTCGTCGCGTAAGGTAGTGGCAAATAGGCTTGGGGTCACTAGCACGTACCTCCTCAACAGTAGGAATGATCGGGAGGCTTTCCAATTCAAAGGGATCAACGAATACAGGTGGAGGGAGGATAGGCAGGATACATTCAAGTTCAACCACGTATTTACGCGTCGTCGCATCGCGCGACGTAGAGGCGTATGCCTTATCTCCATCAAGGCGCGCTATGTTGGAGGTGGTCAAAGGAAAAGCAGACATGCTGATTGGGGATGATTGCAAGACTAGAAGGTAGGGTGGAAGGAAGTGTGGTATGGACAATGTTGAAGCGGTTCAACGAAGGGTACGTAACCTGCCGCCTCGTGTTAGCGCTTGGACTTTCAAAGGGCTCCTTTCAACAAACGGAGTTGGCAGCTTGCCTTATTTGGATTGTTGAGTTTCGGTTGGAACCGACAGTGAATAGCTTGCTGCCAGATTATATATCATGATAATGCGATAAATTATCGTGTATCCGTTTCTGGGTTGTGGGCATGCCCTACAGAGCCTGTGAGGACATATACAGTTGAATCATGCAAACGAGTCAAACTCTGGAAAATAAAGTAAACCCTTGTTGCGACGGAATTCTGAAAGTGCGTTTATATCTTTGCGTCTCATTGCCCTTAAAAGCTTTATGAATTGTCAATATGGTTCTGGCGATGCAATGGGCGTCTGCGTGATATATCAGGAAGGCACAACTGGAGTTCGGCATCAGCTTGAACACACGACTAATTTAATGGTATTAGCGCAAGGCATTACCATTTCTGTCCATTATAGGGCACAGCTGGCGGCTCTGTGGATGATCATGGCGTTGTAACTGACAATTGGACGATAGAGTACAGAAGTGCATAGCCTATTCAACTACTATTATTGCATGTAAACGAGACATCAGACGAGCGCTATGCGGCTAAACTTGCGTGCATTGCTTCCGTGGATGTGTCGTGTTGCGCGACACGTTGGGTAGGCATCACGCATCTGCATCATTATCCACCAATCAAATTTCCTGAACCCATGGCAGAACGATATCCGAGTCCCAACGTGAAGACCACTGGTGGTTTCCTCTGGAAAATCTGCTCTCATTCCCCAGATGAATGGTATTTCGAGACTTTGGATGACCAAAGTAGTGTTGATATGAATTGGTGGTGGTCTAGGCGGTAGTATATTCTCACTTGTGAGTTAATGGCTTCATGTAGTCTAACGTCATATTCTAACTTCTGCAACACTGCTGCAGCAATAGCATCATCTGCTCATTAGATATGGAGGGCGAGTTGTCCTCTTCCAGCGTCAATCAACGTGATACCATACCACACTCTCAACCAACTTGACCCCATCGCTGAGAAGCCTGGATTTGGCCGAGGTCATTGTTGTTGACCATCCAAACAGTCAATGCCCGATCAAAATGTGTGGGAGGATCCAAGTTCCCTCAGCATACCTGTGAGAAGGTGCTGAATAGCATATTTCCTGGAGCGGTACGACAAGGATGTTAAGCAGATGGGGACGGAAGGTATTTTTGTGCAAAGGCCTCTGCTCCAAATACCGTAGCCACAATAGTGGGGCAACAGATCCCAGCTTTTTGTGGGCGTGACGCCGTGACCTCTGATAGCCATCGATGGTGGATGTGTGCGTATAGCCGAGGCTGTCAAATCGTTCAAGCACATTTCGGTGCCGGAGTTGAGATATGTGGAATGGTTTCATGATGACATATATGTAATGGTGCATTTGTTCGACTAAAGTTTTACGGACCAAGTGCAAGCATCATTCGCAAGAATCGGCATCGATTGCGGGATTGCCTCCGTGACGATCTCTTACGAATCTTCAAGCCGTGCCAATGACCATGAATTGGTTATTCCTATCCATACCATTCAAAATCTTTCGTGCGATAGCCACAATTGTTTGACGTACTGCCAGGGTTAGAGGGTTCCGTATCTGGAATCGGTGGGGCGTCTGCTACTTTGAACGGGGGCCCCATTTGAAATGAAGTATTTTACCGGAAATACCAGGTCAATGTGCATAAGAGTTATGCAACCGTGACGGGCCCGGATCCTAAATAAGATTTTTTTTAAAAATCTGGTTGCATTCGTGACCCGGAGTCGACAGCTTAAACTACGAGAGTATCAGTAAAATGCAATTATGTAGGTATGTGGGGGGAGAAGGGAAACAGGCTATGTATCAGAGGCAGAATGAAATGAGGCTGAGGTAATCTTCAAGCTTCAAGTGTGATAGTGTGAGCTCGATCCTAAGGACATATTCAACTACGTATGTGGGAGTGTCGCGACGCTATGTTAGACTGGTAGGTACGTACGGTTCACTGATGACTAGAGAGATAGGAAGATAAAAGAGGTCTTCGTAATGTATCGTAGCGTATATCCTGAATAGGATCGTCCGCTAGCTTGGTTGTGTCCATGTGTGCTCAGTACAGTCGCAGGCAAATCAAATATGACAAACTAAGCCTCTACTCCCAAAACTAGTCAGGCACGTCGATTACTGATTTCCACAAGATATTTCAGTTCGGGCTTTCCATTACATTGAGTTTCAAAGAATTTTGCTCCCAATAATCTCGCTTTGGCCGCACAGAGAAAAATAAGAAAAGCATGTCAAGGAATTTCCTTTAAATCAATCGGCTTTGTTTCCTCCCCTAGAACATTGTGCTAACAGAAATGACGAAAAATTCATTTCGTCAATTCGCCACACTACAAAGGCTCAGGCAGCATTCGGTAACCCAAAGTCGTGGCTTTGTTGGGCTTGTGCTTTAGATACCTAGAAGCGATCTTCGGGGCTTTCGGTAGGTGGTCAAGGGCTACTCTCTAACTTTCAGATTTTTGTAGTATGCCATGATGCCCGAATGCACCCCTTTATTCTATATGCTCCAAACGTCATATATGATCCAGTTTTCTGCATGCAAATTCTTATTTTTAAAGAGACAGATGGCCCCCAGTATGGTCACTGGTTTTGCAAACTATCACTTCTCATCTACGAGCTGCAGTTAGCCGAGCCGCGGGGAATTTTCCGGCGTCAGGTGATCACTACTGCAACCAACTACCGAACGCCACCAATTTACTTAATGAATGTGTCCGGGCAAAGCATCGAAAGCGCATTTTCCAATATCTGCATCAATTTAGCAAAGAAACCGTCTAGCCGATCACGAGATACTCAGGTTGTCGCGCTTCTTTGTGTGCAATTGTGCTAGGTATGCGGATTTCTTCATCATGCACTGTTTGACATGCTGCATATTGATAGAAATTGGAATGCAGGGCTCGGGCATGCTCCCAGAGTGTATTTGAGGGACTAGGGTCCCATGACAAACCCTGGGGACTGTCATCCGTATTCCGGAGATATCGACCCAATCTGGTGCCCTGGCTTGGCGAAAACATCAATCGCCAAGCCTATCCTCCACATGCTCCCTTCGAAAGAACTCCATACAGGCATTCATGACGCCTATAAAAGTCCACCTGGAAACTGGGAATCTTTCACGCCCTCTCATTGAGACCGCCATAGCTTCGCTTGACCATGGCCTCCTACCCCGACGAGAAAACTGTCGAAAAGAGCACAGAAATTTCTCATCCCTCGCTCGATGAGAAACATGCTGAGCTTGGCAATGATAGCACCAGCTACATTGAGGGATCAGAGGGAGTCACCGAGCACGACATGGCTACCTTGAGGCATGTCGCTGATCGTCTACCCATACAGGCATGGTTGGTTGTCATCGTGGAGTTTGCGGAACGGTGAGTAGATCCTGGCCCTCTGTTCATTCCGGTTCGTATCTCATCCCACATAGATGGACATACTACGGAACAACGAATATATACAACAACTATATCCGTGCTCCTCTCCCTCCTGGTTCTAATGACGGTTCAGTCCTCCCAGAGTTCCGAAACATTGGTATTGCTGGTGCTCTCGGAAAGGGTCAAGAAACTGCTTTTGCCATTCGTGAGTTTTTGTCCGTCACCTCTACACACAGACTGAGCTGACACACCTCCGCTGCTAGGAACAGTAAGTCATTCAGATGAATACCGAGGCATCGTGGACTAATCGAGGGGAAGTTCAACAGCTTCTGGGTGTACATTACCCCATGGGTCGGTGGTATCATTGCCGACACGATGTGGGGTCGCTATAAGACGATCATGGTCTTCTCCATCGTCACCTTGTGAGACTTTCCTGTCTATAGTAATCAGGATGAAGCTAAGACAATGTTGACAGGATTGGTCACGTAATTCTCGTCGCGTCCGCTAGTCCACAAGCGTTGACTAACATCAACACCTCTATGGGTCTCCTGATTCTTTCTATTATCGTTATGGTACGTATCCCCCCACTATTCGGCTGCTTGAATTGACATTGAGCGTGATTAGGGTTTGGGCGCTGGGTAAGATTCATATCACCATTGCTCTGATGAGCCAACTTTGCTCATTCAATCTAGCGCTATTAAGGCCAACGTGTCGCCAATGATTGCAGAACAATACCAGGGTAAACTCCGCAAGGGTTCGTCCGTATTCTTGTCTGAGCGCTCCGACGCGACGCTGACGAGCTATTTGTAGAAACCCTTCCATCTGGCGAAGTCGTTATCAAGTCTCCTGCTGTTACTATCCAAACCGTCTATCTCTGTGCGTAAATGCTTGAGTTCGATTCTTTGGGTAGCCGGGCTCAATCATTGGTTTTAGGGTTCTACGCTGCTATCAACTTTGGGTCATGCGGTGCTATCTCTGCTTCATTCTTGGCTCGTGATTCTGGTTACTGGCAAGCATACTTGGTCCCTACATGCATTTTCATTATCGTTCCTATTGCCCTCTTGGCTGGGAAGAAGAACTATGTGATGACACCTCCTCGTGGTTCCATCTTGTTGGAGGTGAGCGCATAAACGGTATATTACGTCCCTGACTTCTAACTATTCTGTGCAGACGCTGCGTGTCATTGCTATGGCTTTAAATCCTGTGTGGTCGATCAACCCTCTTCAAACCATCCGCGGCATACGCGCTCCTAACTTCTGGGATCCCGCCAAGCCCAGTAAGCATTTCACGCCTCGGTGTAGGGATGCAAATCCTCAACGATAAATCTCTAGGTACCTATGCCGATGGTCAAGTCCCCGCCCGCATCACATGGGACGATGAGTTTGTTGGTGAAGTCGCTCGTACCCTCAATGCATGCTTGGTCTTCCTGTTCTTCCCATTCTACTGGCTCTGTAAGTATATCAAAGTAAGCTTTCTCGAACGAACCTAATACTTGATATTTCAGGCTACTCACAAATCGACGGAAACCTCGCTACCGTTTCTGCTGGTATGACATTGGACGGAACTCCCAACGATTTGATTCAGTACGTATGCCCGTCTCATTCGTCGTTATTGAAGGAGTATCTAACATGATATCACCCTGACAGGAATCTGAACCCCATCGCCATCATCGTTATGATCCCTATATTTGACTATGTCATCTACCCCTTCTTGCGTCGTCGTGGTATCAACTTCTCCCCCATCAAGCGTATCTATGCTGGTTTCCTCGTCGCTGGTCTCGGTGAGTCAAACTATACTCATATTCTCATTTATTCACAATTTTAAAATCATTTTCCAGCCATGTTGTACGCCGCTATCCTCCAAAAATACATTTACGAGCAGTCCCCCTGCCACGATAACAGACCCTCGGAGTGTGTCGACGAAATTGGTAACCCGCGTCCCGCACCCATCAACGTTTGGGCGGTGTGTGGTCCATACATCCTCGTCGGAATGTCCGAAATCTTTGCTTCCATCACATCCCTTGAGTATGCTTTCACCAAGGCGCCCAAGAGGATGAGGTCGGTGGTCATGGCCTTCTCTCAATTCCAAAATGCTCTTTCATCTGCACTAAACTTTGCTCTCACTGCTGTCAATGTCGAGTACCGATTCACATGGTTGTTCGGCTCTTTCGGTGTGACTGCTTGGGTTATTGGAACCATCTTCTTCTTTGTGTAAGTACCAGGATGACCTATGTCGCTTGGCCCATTTTATTGACACCACGTTCCAATGGCAACAGTTTCCGTGAACTTGACAAGAAAGAAGCTGCACTCAACTCCATCGGCCAAGGTGATCGTGACGGATTCAAGGATGAGCGACCGACAGGGGAGGCAAAGGCCTAAATACTACGACCATATCATCAAACTTATCAGAGATCCATGATCCTCGTTTCACGTATTTTGTAATTGATTCATTCCCCAAATATAATATCATCCCCCCACCCCTACCAAATTCTCCACTTCAGTGTGTCATGCTCTTTTCTGTATTCGCCCCACCCTTTGCATGTATTTGTGGTGCTCGTTTTACTTGTTCTTTTCCCCGCCTTTGGTTTTGAATCTTTATATACCGGATGGTGTGATCACCAGTCCCGTGGACATAGCTACAAAGTAGCTAAGGGTATATGATCGAGTCCGTAATTGGAAAAGGGAGAGACATAAAACGTAGGAAACGGTATCATAAGTATCCAGCCCGTTAGGCATCGCGAACGATTCGTCCGCGTTGAACTACGTGAGTGGTTTCCCACCCCGTTACGTGTGCGGGTCAATTAGCGGTGTAATGTAAGGCCACGTTGGGAATATTGTTGCCACGTCTCAAAGATGAAAAGAACTAGAACATTATCCGAAATCCATACCTCGATAATCAGGAGGACCGTCCGCAAACGCTCTGGAGTTCATCTTGAGCCAAGAGATGTACGCTTCGTATAGGTGTTCCTGGTCAACTTCCTGCCGTCTGTCGCCGTCGGCCAGTAGTCACCTGTCGTATCGGGTTCTCCATCCAGCCCCGGGTATCCATGAGCTGATCCTGCCAATGGTTTCAAATACCAGCCGGACACGCTGTGGTGGCATTGGAATACAATATGCCGTCTCGTCGGGGTGGTTCTGAAGTCGTATGCGTGGTGAGGGTGGAAAGAACTTCTGCCGGTATTCCCCTGTGGGTGCGTGACCAGTCAGGAACCTGGCTGCTCGTGCTGTGGGTTGGACGCTATCACCGGCCCGCCTCATGAAGTGGTCACCACCTTTCCTCCACGTTTGCTGTACCTCCTTCCACTCTGCAGTGAATGTCCGTCCGTTTCGATATCTGCTCTTGCTCGCGATGGCATCCTTGATGAAGCCTCTTCCGCAGTAGGCATGACTGTTCTCCCCACTCGACATGATGATCCATTCTCTTAAGATGTTCCCCACCTTTCTCTCCGGATGATCACACATGTGCCAAGAACTCTCTATTGATAGAAATGAGAATTTTTTCTCATCGAAAGTCTACGGAAGCAGACAGTGTGAGATTGCGATAATGGTGCATGTGCTGCTTGAAGGCACCCCAGGCTACCCCAGGCACATCATGAGCTCCATCTGTTGATGTAGGGACTGATGGACTAAAAATAAACTGCCCCTCAAAATTGGGCCTTTATCTCTACCGACAATACGCATCGTCCTTTGTCTCGAATTGCTTCAATACTTCGATCACTCTAACGCGGCCACCTACTTTTTCTTATCGCACCCAAACATGAGTAAGGAACAAATTCTTATCGGGCTGCGATGTCTGATCCGTCATCTCCGGCTATCGTTCGTCCAGAATGACGTAGGTCCTGGTTTGTCGAATATTGTAAACTGAATGACAATAGCCAGCCAAGCCTTCTCACGTCATCATTCATGGACACTCCTATCATCATTTGATGGATGCGGAGTGCGGCAGGCTCGGAGTCGGAAGATATGTGAGCTTGCTGTAATTTCGCTTCTATTACACCGCGATATATATCTGCCCTAGCACTGCTTGGAGGTACAAATAACTTTTCATTAGATACATAAGCGACCAATCCAACAAGCAATGACCTCATACACAAGAATCAATGGGTAGTGATAGGCGCCATTATGTTCAATTAGGCCCAATGAATTGATACAAAATCCTACGAACAAGACCTGACAAATGTTGGGGGTCATTCTGGTATGTGCCCTAACATCGCATTAAGTACCCCTTATCAACGAACATAAAACGGGATAGCTCACCATTACCATAGACATACCGAGGGATGTCAACTGTAAAACCATCGACAAAGTCGCGTCAGCAATCACCATACGCTAAAAGCCAAGCAAACTGACCAAAACATCGCCCCAGTTTCCAGTTCTAAACACAAGCCCTTTACCTCTCGCCATAATCCACAAACTCTCCAATGCCTTCGGAAGAACATACATGGCCAACTCTCCTCTTCTTTTCTTATCTTCAATCAAAATAGATAGGGCGCACAAGGAGCCGAGCATCCAGAATGACCCCTTTGAAATCAACAGGTCGATAATGTATTGTGGCAGGGCCAGAGCGGAACCACCACGCAAGCGATTTTTGGTGAGAATTTCGTGGAGATTGTGTTTAAGGCAAAAAAAAACTATTGAAAACGATCCATGAGGACACGAGCATCAATAAAAATACCATCGATGCACATATAGTATGGAACCCACTTTGGCATATCATTACGAATACACCTATAAACGTGGAACTCCTCATGGTGCCCAATCCAGCTTTGATCATCAGATGCCCTGGATTTTTGAGGAATGTGCTTGGCTTGAATAAAACGGCGGGTATTAGATTGAGGGCACCATAAACGGGTAAAATCCATCGGAAAACGGCCACAAAACGGGCAATGGGCGCAACGGTGCATTGCGTTATTGGTGGGTGCGTTGTGGAGCAGGGTGTGTAGTGGGGGAAGTACGGCGTAGTGGGAGAGGGCGATGGCATAATGGGAGTGGGAAGGGCGAGAAATCTGTTTTTAAGGTCGACGAGGATTGATTTATTTGTGGGTGTGATATCCTGCAAGATGAAGTCAGTATGGTTGGCAAGGGAAGTCAACGGAGACACACGCACCTTCAGGCTGATAATCCTATCAAGATCCGCCACTTCGAAGGTATGATTCCGAACCATATCATGGTTCAGTCTGATGCACTCTGGAGGCATCCTTCCGACTTGATACATCCTAAAGCCGAATTAAGACAAGAGTACAGAGAACAGCACGGGAATAACACACCACGCTGAGTAGGAACGAGGTAGGGTATCAGGTCGAAGGAAGAATGCATAGACAACCTGTCCACATCTGAGAGTATCCAGTGAGCGGGACGAAAAGGGTACAGAAGAGAAATGGAGACACACGCTAGAATAAAGACAAGCACATCGCCATATGGCACATGGATACCTCGCTTCATAGTATACGAGTTATATGATCCCTGTAAGCCACTATCATGGGTAGCGTATATCCCACGTTAGATTTAACAGGATACATGCACATAGAAACTTACCGAACAAACATCTGCTGCGAAATAATGCCTCTCCTCGACCTCGCATCAAGCATGATCGCTAACCCTCCAGCAATGGCACCCGCTAGCGATGCATGCCACTTTCGTGTTCTTTTGCGTATTAAAAGTTCTTGGGCATGCTGACTGAGTGATAGGCGAACTTTCTGTTTCGTAACAGGAATGGAAACAGTTGCAGCTTCTGCAGGATGTTCGGACGTGAGTTCGTCGTGATTATTGTAAGGAAGCGCTGGATGTGGAGCTGTAGGATTGATAGAAGGTACGAGTATTGGGAGAGCATTGATGAGGAATTTGTAGACCGCTGTGAATGTAGCTGCGCGAGGTTACAGCAATTAGTCCTAAGGCATAACCATTCAACACGATTGGGACGGACATAGCATTGCAGCGAATTGCCACGAATCTAAGCCAAATATAGCTTTTATGATCACTCTGACATGAACGTCTCTTGGGTATTTCATCAGCATACTGGCTGCTTGGTTGCATGGTGCCTACTCACCTAGGCATTCGACGTATACGGATGAGCGCCAAAACAAGGTTGACGGATGCCTTCATACTGAAAGCCAGCGCGCCAGAGCCTACAACAACCCGGGCCATGTCATATGTGCACACTCAACATCTACTTGATGAATTCGAAGGCAATTGCGGGACTTACGAAGCCCTCCTCGTAAGGCATGAACCAGGCATTCCTTTACCGTATTCAGTTCACTGACAGGCTCCCCTTTATCCCTCCACACCACCGTTTGTGCCTCTCGTAATCGTTCTTGGTGATTAGCGAGTGCTATCAAGTTTTCGAACGATGTCATCGCACGACGTGGCAAGGGCCGAACCCGACGTCGCATGAATAGTCTATCTTGTAGTGCTTCTTGATCAATTTGACCATTTTCCTGGTCAGGAGGAGAGCTATTTTTCGGGACTTCCAGTGGAGTCGTAATTCCTGAAGTAGTAGCTGGAGATTTCTGGATTGAAGGAATGGAGTCTGCATGAGAGGCAGTCGTTGGTGATGAGGGATATTGAGCATTTTCCATCACATATGACGACGACAACGACAAGGAGAAGGTCGTGTGGATCGTCAAGCTACCTTATGCACCAGACTACTGGCGAGACCAGAGTTGTTGTACTTCGGTTTAGTTTGGGTTTACAGCTCCCAACCCACAACCCATAGCCACAGCCTTGAAGTATTGATAAGTGCGTAAATATACGCAAATAAAGGGCTGAGTTAATAGCTTGTCAATTGTATGGCTTACGCTGATGGAGCGTTCTCGACACGTAGCTGTTACTCAACTGTTCCCCAATGCGCCTCAAGTGTTTGACACCGGATAGTTAATAGCTACGAGCCAGTGGGTTTTGGCTCTGAGTCTACCACTGCATCCATGTAAGAATCGTCGAAGGTACATGATCCGACCATTCTTCTCAGGGTGATCTAGATCTCAATGTGATACACCCGGAGACGTATCGAGTTGTGCATTTCCCGAGGTCAGGTCTGGGTTGATTGTCGCGCTACTGTCCATCAGAACGTTAATTAGGGCTCTACGAGGCAGCCGGCTCGAATGCTTTAGACCTGAGCGGAAGACTTTATACCGGACCATACTCGGTGCGCGTTTCTGGAGTTTGTAACGCTGGAATATTACTCACAAGGAGTGCCGTAGGAATGGGACTGCAGCAACTCACCGGCGCCAACCACTCCTTCTATTTTGGAGCCTCCACATCTGTGTGATTCGTTTATCACCTAAATATATTGGGCGCTTTCAATTTTGTATTACGTTGGGCAGGCTATACATTATGGAACGGGTGCATTGTATACAGTGTACCACAATTTCGTTGCTCACTCGCCTTCACCTTAGGTCGGTCGGGGAGATCCATTGATTTTCGGTGGACTTTGGCATTCTGCTTAGTTGTTCGTTCTTGCCTCCGCAAGGACAGCAAAGGTCCCCGAAGAAAATGAGGGCATCGGCAAGTGTGGGTCTGGGTCATCACATGCCGCTGCTGAACTACCTAATGATCGTACTCCAGTGATAATCATGAGCGCTCGTTTCTTCATCCTTGGTTTTTCTACGACACGTACCCCGTATGCTGTATTCTAGCTCACAGATCTACAGATCTACTGGTCGGCGAATTCCTAGTGGCGTTTAGATCCTCATTCCCAATGAAAACGAGGGCGAAACAAAGCGCGCTCGCCACCGTATCCAGCTGGTCAGCTCCCTGTTGTAGTCGTTCTTTTATGCTTTATCTTACAGAACAGTAGGACTTGGAACTTTTTGCTTGCATTCTTCACGCCGTTCATCGATCGAGGCATTTGATCTAGGTATGGCTATGTCTTTGCAGGTATATTCTTATATTTCTTGAAGTTCACAGCCCTAACCTCATCCTCTGACCTGCAATCTCGGTGCAGCGTCGATGGTGTTCTTCCTTTATGAATCTGCCAGCCTTCCGTTGGAGATCGTTGACGTACGTCCTTCCCAAATCACTTCTCGTCGTGTGCTTGACTTGGTATCTAGATGAATAACGATACAAACTGCAAGCCTTTCGAGCAGACGGGTTCCAGCAGGCTACGCTATCCGACACGATTTCATAACTCAGGTGCGAGTTGAACAGGGTGAGAAGCAGGCTGCATTGCAGGAAGCCGCTGGAATGTTTGGTGATGAGGAGAAGCCTTAGTAATGAATGTGTATCGCTTTAGATAACGGCTGGAGGCGATAGCGCCGCCGATCTTGATAAAGCGGAGGTTAGTCAGGTTGCAAAATCAGTACATGACGGAAGTAGTATCAGTACAAGCCATGTCAGTATGGGTGGATGACGGGCGCCATGAGCCTGACACAATCTTCCATATTATATTGATCATTGGTAAACACGTCTCTTTCAATTGTTTTATGGACATATGTATTGAAGCTCCTATTCACAATCGCATTACGTGCAACGGCACCCATAACGCAACGTCACATCCTCGCCAGCAAGGTCCGTGTCGACCATGTCGACCTCCAGTTACCAATCCAGCACTAATGCGGAGTCACGTAATGTCTTTTGGGATAACAAATCAAAAATCGAGCATATTGAATTGTGAGTAAGAACATGCTAAATCCTTATGCGTTCGAATGCCTTGGGGGAATAGTGTGAAATAAGTCCGCGCCGACGAACGAATGAAACCGAAGGTCTTTCGGTATAGACCCCTTTAGGCTTCGGGTATCGCGAACAAGAGATCATAACAACGAGCTCATGCACAAGTATCACTGGGTAGTGATAGACACCATTATGTTCAATTAGGCCCGATGAATTGATACAAGATCCTGCGAACCAAACCCGATAGATGTTGCGGGTCGTTCTGGTATGTGCCCTAACACCGCATTAAGTACCCCTTGTGAAGGAATAAACAACGGGATCGCTCACCATTACCATAGCCATGCCAAGAGACGTCAACTAAAGAGCAAAATAAAGCCATCGCCAGAGTCGCGTCAGCAATCCGCGTACGCTAAAAGCCGACCCATCACAAGCAAACTGACCAAAACATCACCCCAGTTTCCAGTTCTAAACACAAGCCCTTTACCTCTCGCCATAATCCACAAACTCTCCAATGCCTTCGGAAGAACATACATGGCCAACTCTCCTCTTCTTTTCTTATTTTCGATCGAAATAAATAGGGCAGCCAAGGATCCGACTATCCAGAATGACCCCTTTGAAATCAATAGGTCGATAATATACTGTGGCAGAGCCAGAGCGGAACCACCACGCAAGCGGCTTTTGGTGAGCCGTTCGTGAAGATTACTTTTTAGGCAAAAAAGACCTATGAAACACGAACCGCAATGACACAAGCATCAATAAAAATACCATCGATGCGAATATAGTATGGAACTCACTTTGGTACATCGCAATGGATGCGCTTATATACGCGGAACTCCTCATGGCGCCCAATCCAGCTTTGATCATCACTTGTCCTGGATTAACGAGAAATGTGGTTGACTTGAATAAAATGGCGGGTATCAGATGGAGGGCACCGTTAACGGGTAAAATCCATCGGAAGACGGCGGCAAAACGGTCAATGGGCACATTGGTGCATTTCGTTATAACCGGGTGCGTTGTGGAGCAGGGTGTAGTGTATGGGAAGTATGGCGTATTGGGAGAGGGCGATGGCAAGATGGGAGTGGGAAGGGCGAGAAATCTGTTTTTAAGGTCGACGAGGATTGATTTATTTGTGGGTGTGATATCCTGCAAGATGAAGTCAGTATGGTTGGCAAGGGAAGTCGAACGGAGACACACGTACCTTCAGGCTGATAATCCTATCAAGATCTGCCACTTCGAAGGTATGATTCCGAACCATATCATGGTTCATTCTGACAGACTCTGCAGGAATCTTTGCTGATTCAGCTATCCTAAAGCCGAATTAAGACAAGAGGACAGCGAACGGCACGGGAATAACACACCACGCTAAGAAAGAACGAGGTAGGGTATCAGGCCGAAGGAGGAATGAATACATAATCTGTCCACATCTGAGAGTATCCAGTGAGCGGGATGAAGAGGGTGCGCGAAGAGAAATGAAGACACACGCCAGACTATAGACAAGCACATCGCCATATGGCACATGGATACCTCGCTTCATAGTATACGAGTTATATGACCCCTGTAAGCCACTATCGTGGGTAGCGTATATCCCACGTTAGATTTAACAGGATACATGCACATAGAAACTTACCGAACAAACATCTGCTGCGAAATAATGCCTCTCCTCGACCTCGCATCAAGCATGATCGCTAACCCTCCAGCAATGGCACCCGCTAGTGATGCATGCCATTTTCGTGTTCTTTTGCGTATTAAAAGTTCTTGGGCATGCTGACTGAGTGATAGGCGAACTTTCTGTTTCGTAACAGGAATGGAAACAGTTGCAGCTTCTGCAGGATGTTCGGACGTGAGTTCGTCGTGATTATTGTAAGGAAGCGCTGGAGGTGGAGCTGTAGGATTGATAGAAGGTACGAGTATTGGGAGAGCATTGATGAGGAATTTGTAGACCGCTGTGAATGTAGCTGCGCGAGGTTACAGCAATTAGTCCTAATGCATAACCATTCAACACGATTGGGACGGACATAGCATTGCAGCGAATTGCCACGAATCTAAGCCAAATATAGCTTTTATGATCACTCTGACATGAACGTCTCTTGGGTATTTCATCAGCATACTGGCTGCTTGGTTGCATGGTGCCTACTCACCTAGGCATTCGACGTATACGGATGAGAGCCAAAACAAGGTTGACGGATGCCTTCATACTGAAAGCCAGCGCGCCAGAGTCTACAACAACCCGGGGCATGTCATATGTGCACGCTGAACATCTAAGTGACGAAGGCAATTGTGGGACTTACGAAGCCCTCCTCGTAAGGCATGGACCAAGCATTCCTTTACCGTATTCAGTTCACTGACAGGCTCCCCTTTATCCCTCCAGACCATCTTTCTTGCCTCTCGAAATTGTTCTTGGTGGTTAGCAACTGCACCTGCTGAAGTAGCAGCTGGGGATACCTGGATTGAAGGAATGGGGTCTGCATGAGAGGAAGTCATTGGTGATGAGGGATATTGACTGTTTTCCATCACAGATGACAATGGCAATGTCAATGACAAGGATGAGGAAGAGAAAGCCTCGTAAATTGTGAAGCTGCCTTATGACTAGACTACTAGCCAGTCGGATTGATGGAAGCAAATTTTCGCACTGTTTGATCAGTTCTCCCTATTGGCATAATTGGTGTTGGTTTTGTGCGATGACCATAACATTGTTGGGGAACATTATGTACAAGTCCCATGTAGAATCTAATGGGCACTCAATAGCAAAAATAATCAACGAAATTGGCCATGGATTGAATGAAAAACAAGCAAAATATGATACAGTATGGGAGTGCAAATGGCTGAGCCTCACCCAACAGGGTCAGAGTAGATCTAGAGTAGTCCGAGTATCTTCAAACTCAGGGTCAGATTGGTCCGATCACACAAGGGGCAGAATGGAATCTTTCTGTTTAGGATACATGAATGAGATTTAGAAGCCCTTTGTATCCATTGAACTGTTTTTACCGTTCTTAATCCTATTCTCACTCGAAGATCTGATTCTGCTTGTGTCATTTCCGGACTGCAGTTAAATTGGTACATAGCCAAATTTAAATCCCCATGTGAGATGTTTGCCCGATTGCAGTGCCAACGCCATCCTGTCCTTCATGCTGAGACCAACATTGCAAGTGGTGACCGCAACGTTACAGCAGGATCTCCATTCCAATTCGTCTGACAGCCGAGCTCCATGGTCGCAAATCTTCCTATTCGCCGTCTTCAACTCACTGGTTGCCTCAAATGGATCTCAGATACTACAGAGTTACCATCACTATCTAATCTGACCACCTCATCCTTATACCGTTTGACCCTGTTGCAGGAGGCTTTGATGTGTTGTTCGATCAGGATCACAGGTGTCCAACTTCACCTCCTCGAATTCCACCATATGATTACACCGGCAGTTTCGTCGTATCTCACCTCATTCAGTGGTTTCAAGAGCTATACCATCCCAGCCTTTTACAAACATTCTTCCTCCGATACTTAAGAGTCATGCCGCCACTCTGGAAATATTAAATGGCCGGCATCTATAGCTCGTCCACAGTAGGGGACAAGCCGTTGTTCAGCACAATCTGGTCATTCCCATATCTTTTCCTCAACCTCAGGTACATCTACACCCACGGTCCCATCGATCTATCATTTTTCGTCTCAGCTTGCCAAGATATGCTTATTTTTTGGAAAGGTTTCCGGCCATAGACGAAGTTTATACTGATTGGTGTCCAGAGAACCTGAATGCGCCGTCTTCTGACTACGAAGCGTTTCATTGCGCTCATCACCAAGACCTTAATACGATAACAGGACGAGTTGGCAGACCAAGTTTCGTTATCGGACTCCAACTGTGAGCGTAACCGTGTGAGTGTATACCGATGTCGTTTGGAGGGTGAATGGTATTTCGACGTATTGCCTAGGCATAAGGAGATCACTATGGACTGGATATATAGGTAGTTTATGATCATCCCTTTCTTCATCGAATGCTTCTCTCATGAGGAAATGATCAACGCGAGCAATATCTGTAAATTTTTGCACCAGCGTAGCGTACGCTGTGTCATATGTGATGCGTGACATGTTCGTCACAAGAGCTGCAAACGCGCTCTGGCAAGGCCCCTACTCACCGTGCAGCATGAGTGCTGAGTCCTCGAAACGCTCGAACCTCATCGATACGTGCGTTACTCTTCGCCATGTAGTCATTGATAGCGAGCTCATTTTTAGTCTCTTCCTCCAGAACCTACTCACAATTGCACTCAATCCTATGTGGCCACCTTGAAGGTGTTACCCTCGACCAACTCATCAACTATTTGCTCCCACGTAAAGCTCAACTAGCGGACATCAAGAACCCATTCGGAAAGCCCTCTGACGCGTCAAGAAAACTTGTCGAAAGTGGCACTGTGAAGTTGCCCGATGGGGTCGTCCTACGCGTGGAAGATACAGAAAAGGACTTCGTGTCGGCCATTAGCAATAAATTCCAGATCGACCAAGTTCAAGCACTCATCCTACTACGCTCATTCCTCTATAATGAGGGTCTCCCTGCCGTTTCTGAATCCACATCGACAATGGTTCAAGAACTCCTTCAATCTATCACGCCATTTTACTATGCCGAAGTCCTTTCCGCCCGTCGCATTCTGATTCCTTTATTTCGCGCCAAGGAGAACACAGAGGACCCACTATGCGGTGTAGCGTCTGATTTCCTTCCAGCCATCATTCAAGATGGCGAAAAATACGCAGGCATTCTGTTGACCGAATACATCGGCAAGACCACAGCGTCAGTTCCACAAGCTATTAGTGGAGATCCAAAAGCAGCATCGAGATGGACTAAGCAAAATTTGAAAGAGGAGTTAGTGTTGCTGGAAGTTCTGTTCTGGGTGATGTGGGGCTTTGCACCGTGTTCCAGCCGGTTGGTGGAACGTATCTTCAAAATGCTTTACGAGACGAATCTCGGTTCTCTTCAAGCATCTTCTCCTTTGGTCCAGGACGAGGAGAGTATCCAACTTCAAGAAGACTGCAATGCGCTCTGGATTCTCATCTCCGTTGAGGTCTTGGAGCTCGAGACACTCGGCAACGAAGTTATCGAGATATCCGACAACCCGACCAACCGCGATGTGTATACATCGTCGCCAGATACTCTCAAGAGACTCCACGAGCTTGTCGTCGCGAATAACGATAGTCAATTCGCTTGCACATACTTAGCTTGGACTTATGTTCTCGCACGGTTGACACATGCCGCCAACCAAGCGAAAGAGGTGCCCTTAGCCTATCGTTCCTTCCTTGACTCTGTGCAACTCAAAAACATTCGCACATATCCCAAAGAGCCAGTCTATGTACTAATGGGTAAAGCCTGTCTCGGTCCCGACGTTGGGTTATTCAACCTCTTGATGAATTTATTGACCAAATCCCCTCTATTCGTCACCTCGGCTGCATGGAAGACTGGATCAGCAGTATCAGACCCCAATGCTATCGCTTTTCGTTCTGTTTTCAAAGGTGCGCAGTTGTTACCCTGGTTATCATTTCTTGACAACGTTCTCATTCTCATTCCCTATGTTAGGCCTCCTCATCGCACTAGTGGAGCTGGTTCCCGTAGAGCTTATTCCTGATTATGACGGCCTGATTCATGTTTGGGAAGCCCTTTTCGGCAGAAGTGAACCGCAGTCCATCTCCGGCATTTGCGCACAGTATTGGCAATTCGATTGGCAGCATGGTACCTCACGAAGGGCTATATTTGACGTTGCTCGCTCGCGTTTCCCCACTCACACCCGACCCCTTATCCGCCTTCTCCGCGCAATGTCAGCTTCAGGCTTCCTTGATACCGATCCAATCTCTGCGACCGACCATGGGCAGGAAGGTGAACCCCTGTCCGAAGAACGGGATATATGCGCTCGACATGTGTACTATTACCTTCAACAACTGCCGACTTACACCCAAGTCATTCCAACTCACGCCTGTACTGGTGTACACGCATTATACGAAAGACAGCCCGAGCGATTCACAGCAGGAGGCTCATCAGGGCTTCTTTACGTCAACCTTAAACCTATCCGATTACCTGGCGGGTCTACTCTTCCTGCCAGGTCCCAAGGACGCTTGCTCAGCGGGGACGGCGGGGATTATCTTATCGTTTGCTGGCAGCACCAGCATTCTGGTTGGAAACTTTTGCTCGAAATCCTCACGCACTACGTGAACCGCAAACGGTCTGGGGGCGCATATCAAGATGTCTCGTTCGGAAGACATGAACCATCGCAAATCAAAACATATCGGTTAGAGGATATAGGCATGGAAATTGAGCCGGACGAGGAGGATGTTCTCATTACGGAGATTTTGGATTTGGTCAGAAGCTTGATACAGGATAATCCTTCGCAGGCACAGCAGCTCATGGAGGTATTGGAGGAAGGAGACCCCGTTGTTTCTCATACCATGGTGGAAACTCAAGCGCCTGACCTCGTTCAGCTCACAACGATGATCCTGGAAGATGCCCTTACGCGATCTGGACCCCATGATCGAACACCTCCCAAGACCGCCCTGATCACCTCTGCCATGAGCGTTCTTTCTACGCTTTTGATGTTGCCTGGGTATGCCTCTCGAGTATGGCTCTTTGTCAGGTCGACAGCAGCGCTTTTCGGGTCCGAACGAGCGGGTGGGTTCGCTGCAGTTGCACTTGCTGCAGAAAGGGCAATGGGACATTACACCATGACGTTGGCTCTGCTACACCTTGTCCAGCAGCTCTTCAGAGAGGCATCGTCGCTCATTCTTCCCGACAACCCACGCCTTTTGCAAGTCAAGGAAGAAGTTCTACTGCGAGCGGCGCGTTTCGTTCATACGGAGATTTGGGTGGAGTACCTGAGCTGGAGGTACACACAGCTGGGTGACAGATTCGAGATTGGTCGGAGGGTAATATCGCTTTATGTCGCGGTGTTGGAACACGCGTCACCAATTGTACCAGAGCGGCCGTTCCCGAACTTGAGTCAAGCGATCGCAGATGCATTGTTATTCAAGGCTACGACTTCCGCCATCACGCCTCTCGTATCGTCAGTCAATTCCGGCACGTACATGCTGCGATCCCTGTTCTCGTCAAGACGATTTGGCGATGCGCGACGACTCACTTCACTGTTGGAGTCGCACCTTCGATTGATGAGGCTGATCCTGACGTTTAAGCAACAGTCTAGTGCTGCCTCCAAACCTTGCCTCCTTGAGCAAGCCCTCTGTGCCCGTGTCACCGGTGGAGCAACTCCCCAGGACACCTCCAAGGCCAAACTCGATCCTGTAGATGTGCTTGCAACATATTCCAAGGAACGTGATGTTGGATCCGCTGTCCCTGTTGAAGCGATGCATGTGCTCTACGCCCTTTGTTCTTCATTATCGGCCTCTCAGCCTTCAGCCCCTACTATCGTTGGTCATCTGGCCAATCCAGAGCAAACTGTTTCATCGCTGGTCAAGATCGTTCAACACCCTTACGATGACCTTACCTTACGCATCGCCGTCTGGAATTTCATCTCGTTGGCCGTGGACCGTGAGCCCGCGCTGGCAACGTTGTTCGTGACAGGTCAATTCCGAACGCCAAGCAATCCAAAACCTTGGGAGAAGGAAGAGAAGAAGCCTGCATCTGAAGCGGTAGACAAGTCCAGACCAGTTAGCGCCACCGACATAGCAAGGGATATACTGACGCAATGGAAATCGCTTTGGGAGTCAAATCCTCAATTGCTTGCCTGTGTTTTCCGGTTTTTAGATGCAGTGTGGCGACACGCGATGGAGCATAAAGCGGTATTGACCAATATTGGGCGGGATGCGGAGTTTTGGGCTCAGGTCGTTGGTGTCGTCAGCGAGGAAATTGGACCCGTGCCGGAGTATGGTACCCAAGCTTATACCACTTCCGACGGTGTCCGAAGATCGAGTCTTCATGAAGCAATTGCGATGCATTGTTATCGGATGACTGCCAAAGCTCATGCGATTAACATCCTCGGCCTAGATATCGGAGCTCACTCGAAAGCTCACGGCAAAACAGATGCATCGAAGAAACCGACCAGCCTCGCCAAATTTGAGACCAAGTTCGCTTCTGAGGAAGAGCTAATGGAACTGATCTCGGAAGCTGCACCCAATTCATATAATCCGGAGCTGTATGACAAACTGGCTCAAGATCTGAAGGAGAATTGCAACGGATTATTGCTGGAGCAGGTCAGGTCCCAGGTGTTACCAGAAGAGCGGGAGTTTGGGGATGATTTTGCCTTTTCGACTACGCTACTTCGTGATCGATTACGTGCATATCAACAGGGTGGAGATGTGATGGAAGACCGAACCGATGCCGTGGAGAAGTTGATCATGTCAATCAATCTCAACCTTTCATTGACGCACGCGCAGACGAGTCTGGCAGAGTCGTGGCAGATGTCCTTGCGGCAGGTGCGGCCATACCTGCAAGGGAAGCCCAACGTTCGGTCAAACTTGCTCGCGATTGGCGCCGCGATTTCGTACGATATTGCTGGGGAGCAGAGAGGAGGAGATATGATGGCCACGATTCATGGAGCGCGATTATCATTGCTCCTTGCAGTGCTCGAGTTGGCTTGGTTCTCGAATTCGGGCAGTCAAAGAGAGACTCAGGCATTCATCGAGTTGGTAAAGAATGTTCAAGACATATTACAAAACGAGTCTCAGCCACCAGAGAAATCGTTTATTGGCGCCCTCTCAACACCTTTCCATCGTACTCTCCTTCAGGTCGTCTATTTCTGCGCTCGTCAAGCAAGAAATTTATTGCGAAGTCCAAAGGCGCTGAATGCGGATCAGCGACTTACAACGAGCTCTATGGTCGAAGCTTCGCTTAACCTCGTCATTGGGGCTCTTCGGATCAACTTCCTCACTGCGCGCAGCCGAGTGGATATCGAGCTGGATCGAGATATGGAGCTCCTCGTGGCGGTCTTTGAACAATGCATTCGAAAGGACATCAACTCGTCTCCGAGTTTGTGGTTGTCCCGATGTCAGGAGACGGATATCATCAAGACTAGCTTGGAGTTGTTCAGTCACACAGACCTTGTCGGCTTGACAGATCTTTCTCTTCTCCTCGCTCGGAAACAGCCCCTTTATGCACCTCATCTCTTGTTGTTCCATATGGCACTGGTCCGACATCCCGCAGCGGCTTCGCGACTGGCTAGTCAAGGCATCCTTACCGCCTACAGCAACAATCATATCAGTGCCGCTATCAGCGCCGGTATGATTGACGTGACTTTGCCAGAACTACCCAACGAGCGAAGCCCAGCTCATCGAGCATATTGTTCGATGGTTTCCATCGTGGCCAGTGTGATAGCCGGGCTAGGACACGAGAGGTACTACTTTGGATCGGAAACGGGCGCCTTTATTCAGCTTTATGGCGAGCAAATCTCCCATACGCTCTCATGGACCATCGGCGATACAATCACTTTCCCGTTAATTGAAGAAATGGAACAAGTCATTAACCTCTTCCACGCCCTGTCCTCGACCTCACCCTCATCAACCACACAGCCCGATGGCTCAATATCAAAAGTATTGCGAACCTTTAGTGAACACGCCCTGCACCTGCTTCAACAAATTAGTTACGCGGTGACTCATCCAAATCACCTGGCTAGCCTTCTGGAGCCAGTCACGCTGGATGAAAAGACGCAAATTGAGAAGGAGGGTGCGATTGCGGATCCACTGAAGAGACCACTTATCGCGGATTTGGTTCACCGATTCTATCGGCTGTCGAGCAATGTCGTTGGAGCGTTGGTGCTGGTCAGTAAAGCTGAAATGGTGTTGCTGAGTACTCCAGAGGATTGGCCCGTTCAAGAAGCGTTACTTGTACCCGTGAGTTTTTAGCTTATCTCTGATGTGCACGATCATATCCTGACGCATTACTTAGCACTCCAAAGTCGTACCAAACGAACGAGCATCTATTGGTACACTGCTTGAGCTAGGGAACGCGACTCTAGATGTTCTCCGAGAACTTGTCGGTCGACCTGCAGGTCAGACTTTGACAATCACGGCTGCAACACCAACTACGTCATCTGTGTCTTCGGATTTGACTCTTGATGTTCGTCAAGGGGTTATCACTGCGCGGAGGAACCTGGAGGGCATCTTAGTTTATGCAGTGACGCAACTCGCGATGTGGCTTTCAAAGCCCGAGTTTGATGCAGGCGGCGACATGGATATGGATGATGGACATACTGTGGACAACTCGATAAGCCGTTCGACGTCAAGGGTGGTCAATCTACATGCGAGTACGACGGAGAGAGCAGGTAGTATTGGACCTGGTGACAGGGAGAATGATTGGGAAAAGAACGGCCGATCACAGGGACGATCCACAACGTTGTCTTTGGCTGATAGATTGAGGAGAGGAATGACGGGTGAGATGACGGCCGATTTGCAAGCGTTGTTGAACAAGGCGAAGACCGTATTCGCTAGTAGTGAGGGAGTGATTGGGAAGGGGGTTGTTGATATTACACCGATCTTGTTAAATTTTTTGCAGGATCGGATCGTGAACGCTTCGTAGGTTACTCGTCATGTATTGAGATCATTCTTGCATTCTTGCATATATGTATATAAATTTTTTTGAAGTATTGAAATTGCTGTCGTTATATTCACGATGAAAGAACTGGAAGACTATCGATATGCAACGGTGAAAAACGAAGGTTTGTATGAGCCATTGAATGCCAATGTCCATGGTATTTTTCATATCGCTAGCTTGTATTCTCCAGACTGGCATTCTCCACCCAAAAGATGACGAGGTGATTCATCGAGAACAAAAATACAACATATGCGTAACCGTACACAAGGGATGAATATACACACATTCAGAATATAGGAGGTATCGCTCGAACGAGTCAAAGTATTGTTTGTGATGCGCGCACAGCGCCTGTTTCCTATCGATCCTCCCCCAACTCCATAACCGCATCTACTAATAGATGTCTGTCCGCTAACGATAATCTCGTCCTAACCCCCAGAAAGAAACTATGCAGTGCATCCTCTCGCTTCTTCTTGGAGTAGTGTCTAAGGATAACCATGTCAATACCCTCTTCGACTAGAAGCAAGTACAAGTGCGAGAGGTTTCTGGGCTTGAGAGTCGTGAGCCACACTTTGAGATCGTCATTTGTATCTCCGGAGGTCAATGTCTCGGAGGACGTCTGAGTGGCGCTTGGGCTTTCTACTTCAGCTGGCGGTTTTGGAATCACAGAGAGACCGACATGAACAGGTTCTGCGGGTAGTTGAGTCGTAGTGGCTGCGGTGGTATTGACAATGGTGGATTGGTTCGATGCCTTGGCCGAATTCTGAAAATGCATTCATTTAGAATATTGCACTTTGATAGATGAATGTCAACATACTTTTGCGGAGAATTCCTTTCGAGTGACGGCACTTGCGCTTGCCTTGGCCGGTTGCATCTGAGAATTCAGATTAGTTCGCTGAGCACCTTCGGTAATAGCTTTGAAATCCGCACATGTGATCTTGTTCGTGCTGGTCCAGTTGTCGATGCCGAAGATGGTCCTGGGTAAGGAGTCGAAGGGTGTACACTCGGCTTTCCCCGTTGCTTTTGTTTGATAACATTGCTGGGTGCAGCAGGCTATAAAAAAAAGTCCACAATCGAGATGCAGTCATTGTTTTATGCACTCTATAATACGATCACTCACCTTAGCAGGGTACTTTTCGAGGAATCGTGGGTCGACGTAGACCTCATCGATGTAATCTGCATCTTTCTTATATGACCCGTAATATTTGGAGATTGCTACAATCGTTTTCTCCGTAAGACCCGACCATTCCGAGATGACCCCAATCTGGACTCCATTTCGGAGCATAAGTCTAATTTTGGCTCGTTGAATGCGAGTTACGCCCTGTCGCCCGCGGCGAGCAGTAGCAAGAGGGAATTCAGGATTGAATGGGTCGACTAATGGAGTCTGTCCTGTAGCATCACCCGCAGCAGCACTTCCACTACTACCGGCTACAGGCCTTCAAGGAGAATATGCTATGTACAAAGCTAGCGAATGGTCAAGAAAGCGACGTTTACTTACGTTTGCATCCCCACTGTCTGAAGATCTGTAACTCCCTTTGTCTCAGGCGTGCTAAAAGGCAGTAAATGTGGTGATGGTACAGATGTAAGAAGGTCCGAGATATCGCCTAAAGGCGACGGAGATAGTGCCATTGCGCTAGCGGGCGGGCACATTTCGCCCAAGGTTTCATCGGTGGAAGCCATGACACGAAGGCGGGTAAGGACGGGGGAACGCAGCATGTACGGGAGACAAGAGGCAAAGTCGTGCATACCGCTTTATCTTACGTCCATAGTGCCTCGATCACGAAGATCTGGATCCATACGCACAAAATGGTATTTGAGTTGCCGGAGTATTTGGCCCTACTTGGCTGTCGGCCCAGTTTGCCAAGATGTTAGCCGATTGGCCGATTGGCGCTGTATCGCGCCACACGTTCAGTTTGGCTTGCAACTGAAATGCCTGCGTCGGTGCCAGTTGCGTTCTCGACGCTAAAGGGACATTTGCGAGTCCTTACTGCTGCTTCTGCCAAAGTTCGAGCTTGTTCTATCACGAAACCCCAGCTCAATCGATATCATTGTTCTTCTCTTGGTCGAGTGACTCAGTTGAAATACTTAAACTCATCATTACCTATCAGTCAACTGTTCCCCGGACTACGTCATAAGTCCACTTTCCCTCCATCTCATGCCCAATCTTCCATCTTCTCACTAGGTGCAGAATACCCAGACTCAGACCCGTATGACCAGGACTATCCTGATTTTGGGGATTACTCCATTATCCTTCCTCCTGAACTACCTCCATCGGCTATCGACCTCCAAAATGACGGAGAAGAGGTGCTCCACAATCAGAACTCAAAACCAAAAGTGTGGCGAGAAGTTCCAAAAGAAATCTCACGACCCAATTACGTCGGGATGTCAAAAGAAGAACTATCCATTCCATATTTTCAAAAAAGGATTGGATTCGGAGGAGAGGAAGAGAGGAAGCTGAGAGCAGCTGCTGAGTTGGCAAAGAGGGTTAGGGAGCATGCTGCGAATCTAATCAAGGTCAGTGTGATGTTTAGCATAACCCTTACTCTATCCCTACCCTACCTTGTTCCCCATCTCCGTACCATCTGTCCTCTTAGGGGATCCCCAGGTCGTGGATCGGCTATGGATCTGTTATGTTGAAATGCATAATTATTAACAGCTGTCGATGCCTAGGTTGGGATAACGACGGATGAAATCGACAAACGAATACACGCATTCATAATTTCCAACGGTGCCTACCCCTCCCCTCTGGGTTATCTGGAATTTCCCAAATCGTGTTGCACGAGGTATGCATTGCTCCCATAAATCCTTTCGTCAAAAGTTGATGGATCGGTCTATTTAGTGTGAACAATGTCATCGCGCATGGTATACCCGACGAGTTGAGCCACTTATCCCTTACCTACTCCGTATGAAGTGATCTAACTGTCGATTGAACCGATTAGACGGCCCCTAGAGAACGGCGACATCATTAATGTGGATGTAACAGTCTATCTCAATGGCTACCACGGTGACACCTCCCAAACCTTCCTTGTTGGAAACGTCGTAAGTCAGCTTGCACTCCTAACTTCTCTTGTTTTGACTCATCTACCATACAGGACGCTCCTGGATGTTCCTTAGTTGAAATCACGAACCAGGCTCTCGAAGCGGCCATAAGTGCCTGTGGCCCTGGCCAACATTTCAGAGAGATCGGAAATGCCATTCACGAAGTGATTAAGGATTTGGATTACTCCGTTTCCTCACAGTTCACGGGACATGGAATTGGGGATGTATTCCACAGACCCCCTTGGATCTTGCATCATCGTGAGTCATCGTCGTAAACGCTTACGATAGTCATTTCAACACCTTGGCAGACAATAATGAACCGGAAGTAATGCAACCAGGGGACTGTTTTACTATCGAGGTAAGCTCCGAGCCTTTTTGTGCTGTTCGAGTTACTAATTCGTTTGATCCCTACCAATTCTCAGCCATGTATCGTGCAAGGCCACAATCCTCGTGGTTGGATATTCCCAGACGGATGGACGGCTTCTACAATTGTGGGCGCTCTTCCCTTCTTTCCGTGCCTTTTCTGTCTCTAGATTCTCAATTCCTTTGTTATTCTAGAACTGCGCACGAAGCGCGCAAGCCGAGCACATGGTGCTGATTACAGAAACGGGGTACGAAGTTCTGACGGCTTGATAATGATATTTTTCCTTGACTCTGTTGTATCCCTTTCTGCTTTCTGGGTCTCCTGAGGAATTAATGCTATCTTCGCTCTGACAATATTCATATGCTATCCTAAATCCCGTTTTGTTACCCAGTTCATTCAACAGTTTTATTACTAAACCAAGCACACGAAAAGAAACAAAAAAGGTAACTTTGTGACTTGGGACAAATCTCTACCCAGTGGAACTAGGCCACGCCGACCCACACGATTGAGACCGATCCTAGATACAGAAGTCAAGTTCAAAAAAAAAGAAACATATAGCACGAAGTCGACCCAGTTTACCGTCTTATAAGTAGAATCTGGTGGTCCACGAAGGGTGAAGAAAGCCAGAAAGAGGAGAACTAGTCGCGCTACAAATTAACCCGGAAGCCCCGGAATGACAGCCGGGATAGCAAATGTCCACGACATCAACCAGCAGACTCATGCCAAAATCGAGCCCCTAGGCGCTTTGAAGTATGCAATGCAGGGGGCTGTGAGAAATACAAAGCAGAAAGGGAAAAATATAAAAACCAGAGGAGAAACTCTGCACAGCCATAGTTCACTGCGAGTAGGAGACTGAAAGTTGCAGTCGACGAGGTGAAAGCCCCCGAATATCATGAACTTGAAAGGACTGCATCAACTAGACTCATCTGAGCTATCTCGTCGCGAGAATACGCAACTTTGCCGTCAGGACCATCTAGCTAGGCATTCCATTCTATGCAAACATGCTCCAGTGCCGGAAATTGCTCCAGCCAGTTCAACATGCTCTGACAGACAGTGCCTGAAAACCGCTAGCATCCTGGGGTAGCCATATAGAAATAATTTAGTTTCAGGAAGAACGATGGACACGACCAGAGCGTGACAAAGTCATTCGCGTCACCTTCCGGCAAGGATCGGAAACTGGCTAACTTGAAGAGCAGGAGGAGTTCGAGAGTCGATGCGTGACTGAGGGGAATTGGGATGAGGAAGTGAGCAGTTGGAATATCCCGGGCCCTGCGCAGTGTTCCGATGATCAACTCCTTGAGGCCCGATGAAAGAGGTGCAGAGCACCAGAGACTGAAAGCGGTTGACACGGAGCGTGCCCTAACTACTTTGGGAATGAACCGATGGGATCCGATGCGCTTGCTATTACAATGGAGGAGTGCTGTAACTTCACTCTTATAGTCTTAAGGCAGTCCCAGAAGTAATCGGATTCTAGATCGACTGAATCTGAACCCAGGTTTAGATAGGTCAAAAGAGGGAAAATGCTAAGGTTGTACCTGGGTACCACCGATTCTTCCACGAAGTGTATACGAATATATAGGGGAGGTGTGGAGTAACAGATCGTGGTCGAAGTAGATCGCGGTTGAATGCCCAATCATAGCTCCATGGGCCAGGACCTAGGGAATTAAACGATAGGTACTGAAGATTGGCCCCAAGTTCAAGCAACTTCCATACTCAGCCCGTTGTGCCTTGAAGCTCAGCCTTTTCAAGGATAAAAGCAAAGGAAGAAGAGAGGGCAATGTTGGAATACGAGGGTAAAGACATGAGTCCATGAGCTATAACTTGCTCCAACGGTCCTTGAACTGCTTTGAAGGCGGCGAACAGAAGGCATCTTCATCAAATCGCATCTAAACGATGCGATGATCTGTTACATTTAGTATCGGATGGCCTGGCCTTCAACAATCTCCACCGAGAATTTTATGATATACAATAGGGAGCTGCTGCGACCGTGATTCTTTCTCGTTGCGATCAAGATTGATTTTCAGGGTCCGAATGAATGGGCCAATGCCTCTGGAGTCGGTGCGAATGGGACAAAATCTCCACGATCCAAGTGGCCGTAAACTGATTTCTTCTTGAAGACACTGCCCCCTTCAAACGTTAGTGTATTGAAGACATGGTGCAAATTCTCAGCGTTGCGACATCACGGATGGGGAGAAATGGTCCAACCTCTTGGAGGATCTCTATGTGAAGACTCTGACGAGTTGCAGTTGGAAAGAACACGGTACGTCCAGTCGCATTTTGCATTAAGGCCATGCATCCAGGAGGTTTCGAAGCATGACGGTGAGAATTCGGATTCAAGCTGCATGATGAGTGGCCCAAAAACTGATCACGGTATCGCAGAAATCTGAGTCAAAGTACGATGAGAGTTGTAAGTATACTGTGCTATACATACTTCCACGAAGGCCCGATTTTAGAGAACATGTGGCTCAATTGCAGATCTATAATATGATTTATAGGATTAACCCCCATCAACGAAGCTCTCGACTAGTTTGGTGTCCAAAGTACAGCATGCATTCGTCCTTTCGCGCTCTCAAGTCCGCACATAGTCAGATATTCGGATGAGAAAACCTTTCGTTGGTATTAATTAGCCAGTCTTTAAACAAATGTGGGGAGAAAGAAAGAAAAGGCGGGGAAAAGAATACTTAAAACAAGCACTACAAGTGGACATGCAGAGGGTGGGGCGAATACAGAAAAGAGCATGACATACTAGAATGGAGAATTTGGTGGGGGGAGGGATGAAATTACACCAAGCGAATGGATCAATTACAAAATACGTGAAACGAGGATCATGGATCTCTGATAAGTTTGATGATATGGTCGTAGTATTTAGGCCTTTGCCTCCCCTGTCGGTCGCTCATCCTTGAATCCGTCACGATCACCTTGACCGATGGAGTTGAGTGCAGCTTCTTTCTTGTCAAGTTCACGGAAACTGTTGCCATTGGAACGTGGTGTCAATAAAATGGGCCAAGCGACATAGGTCATCCTGGTACTTACACAAAGAAGAAGATGGTTCCAATAACCCAAGCAGTCACACCGAAAGAGCCGAACAACCATGTGAATCGGTACTCGACATTGACAGCAGTGAGAGCAAAGTTTAGTGCAGATGAAAGAGCATTTTGGAATTGAGAGAAGGCCATGACCACCGACCTCATCCTCTTGGGCGCCTTGGTGAAAGCATACTCAAGGGATGTGATGGAAGCAAAGATTTCGGACATTCCGACGAGGATGTATGGACCACACACCGCCCAGACGTTGATGGGTGCGGGACGCGGGTTACCAATTTCGTCGACACACTCCGAGGGTCTGTTATCGTGGCAGGGGGACTGCTCGTAAATGTATTTTTGGAGGATAGCGGCGTACAACATGGCTGGAAAATGATTTTAAAATTGTGAATAAATGAGAATATGAGTATAGTTTGACTCACCGAGACCAGCGACGAGGAAACCAGCATAGATACGCTTGATGGGGGAGAAGTTGATACCACGACGACGCAAGAAGGGGTAGATGACATAGTCAAATATAGGGATCATAACGATGATGGCGATGGGGTTCAGATTCCTGTCAGGGTGATATCATGTTAGATACTCCTTCAATAACGACGAATGAGACGGGCACACGTACTGAAAGAGGTGTCGGACAAAAACTCACGAATGGCAAAAGCAGTTTCTTGACCCTTTCCGAGAGCACCAGCAATACCAATGTTTCGGAACTCTGGGAGGACTGAACCGTCATTAGAACCAGGAGGGAGAGGAGCACGGATATAGTTGTTGTATATATTCGTTGTTCCGTAGTATGTCCATCTATGTGGGATGAGATACGAACCGGAATGAACAGAGGGCCAGGATCTACTCACCGTTCCGCAAACTCCACGATGACAACCAACCATGCCTGTATGGGCAGACGGTCAGCGACATGCCTCAAGGTAGCCATGTCGTGCTCGGTGACTCCCTCTGATCCCTCAATGTAGCTGGTGCTATCATTGCCAAGCTCAGCATGTTTCTCATCGAGCGAGGGATGAGAAATTTCTGTGCTCTTTTCGACAGTTTTCTCGTCGGGGTAGGAGGCCATGATCAAGCGAGACTATGGCGGTCTCAATGAGAGGGCGTGAAAGACTCCCCAAATTGACTGCCGGACTTTTATGGGCCGCATGAATGGACTGTGTGTATGGATTTCTTTCTGATAAGGCATCACGCTGTCAAGGACTTGACAGATGGGAGACCATGTGCAGTATGGGCTTGGGAATCGCTTCGTTTTGCCAAGGCAGGATCCCCAGGTTCCGTCGAGATTTCCCGACAGTCCAAGAGTTTGTCATTGGACCCTGGTTTTGTAAATACATCCCGAATATCTGCATTCCAACATTTTTTATCAATACACAGCATATCGTACAGTGTATGACGGAGAGATCCACACATCTAGCACAGTTGCAGACGAAGAACTGGGTACAGGAATACACCGGCCATCTCAACAACAAATTTGTTTTTCCATAAAATCTTGTTTTATTTGATGTACAGCTGTCATTAGTATATATCAACATTAAACAGCATATGCAGCGATAGCTTATGTCAGGTTCTGTGGGATTTGAACAAGAAATGCTGCAGCCAGTGCCATTTCAAGAGCGGATGGCTAAATTGGATAACAACTTGCCATCTGAACACGCGTGACAAATGACATATGTGTCACATGTCGTGAGGCGCCCTTGATACCCAGCACTCTTTCAATTCATTAAACATCGTGACGCACGAGATGTTTTGAAGGATAGAATAGAAAATGTCAATTCATCGTTTGAAAGATTCGGTGGTAGCCTCTAATTAATCGCCATGGCACGGAAATACCGCAGTGGAGATGATCCTCACGAATGATCTGCACATGGTCCGGGAAAATTTAGTTGTATGCCCCACTTCGACTCAATAAATATTGAATGATATGGAAAAATGCAGCATAACATATATGCTATCACGAAACCATTCCACATATCTCAACTCCGGCAGTGAAATTTGCAAGAAAGGCTTGATAATTATCGGAGGCCACGCCAACAAAATGCCGGGATATGTTACGTTACCTGTATGTGCAGTGTTTGGAGCGGAGACCATTGCAAAATATTTGTCACTTCAAAATAAATTTATCTTCAGGATCTCGACCAGCTCAAGGTCATATGCTAGGCTACTTAACAGCCTCATAAAGGTATACGGATGGAACTTGGATTCTCCTGCACATTTGGACAGGGCATTGACTGTTTTCGGCCACATCCAAGGTTCTTGGCGATGGGTGAAGTTGTTACACCCTCGCCAAACATCACAGATGTGCACACCCTCCGAGTCGAAGCTAAGGAGATTTCGTCAGCCATCAACTCTGACTGAAGCAAGCTGTGTTACCTTCACAAGCCGCGCACTTGGTTAACGCAAACGGTATGTTTTCCACATGGACCCCGATTCATCCACGACTCCAAGAGAACGGACCGTCCACAACCCGCCATATTAAGGCAACCTGCGAGGAATGCATAACTGATAACCGTGATGAGTGGCAGTCATCCAAAGTACGTCTGCCGATAATTGATAACGGTGTTTCCCCTAGGCAATATTGCTACATTGCATCCGTCTCTCTTGGTCTGCCGTCATGGACAACAGCCTACAACAGCATATTTCATGTGACTGGCGACCACAGTGCTTAGGCAGCGTGTGATGAACAAGCACCATACATGGCCCACTAGGCCGCAAAGATCCACCCTTGTTCTGGACAAAGGGGTACTGATGCACGTCTAATAACTGACTCAAGATCCATGAGTACAGGAACCATCAAGTCTAGCTTCTGACGGATGCAGGTAAACAAGCCCACCAGGTTCGGAGCCAGCTTGGCTTTACAGGATATCTATTATCGAACATTGTACGAAGTTCATTCCCCAACTGGATATATGATGGCTATCTGGCCTTCCCCTTGGTCGCGATTGAAACCAAAATACGTCGATCCTGAGAAAGGGGATGTACGTTAGTGGCATTTCATCCTATTACGATCAAGAACCAATCAGAACGTCTAGAGCCGTCTGGCTTGGGCGCATGCCATGTGCGCAGGCATGTTTTCTTGCCCCAAATGGTAAGTTGCGTCAGAATGGAAGGGGCAAAGATCAGTGTTTTGTTCGCCACTTGCCACTATGAGGCGTAGTGATAGGGAGAGGTGTAAAGTTTACAGCCGGCGTGGAGATATGCATGCCTTGTTGATACACCACTACCTTGGTAGCGCGCGTCACCGATCCTGGTGGAAACATACCTTGATTGGTGATTCTTGCATGTCAAAGCCCAGGCTCTTTCTATTGAACATTCATATGCCAATGCCGTCTATAGTACCGAGTTCATGATAGGATAAACTCGGGTAAAAAAAAGTTAGATCAAGGTTGACGCATTGACGTCAAAGTAAGGTGAGTGTCAATCTCAACATATATCGAAGTCTCCATATCCTATCCAGCGGAGTGTACCTTGCAAATCATCTATGTGTCAAAATTGACCCATATCTTCGTCCAGAGGAGGTTGAGCTTCCTGTACCTTGAATATAGACATCCAAACGGGGGGAAGGGAAGGCGCTTAATGAATTCTGCCAAGTCGCTACCAGACAAATCTCGAGAAACCCCCGTTCAAATCTCATGTGTTTTTGCGTGTTCACTCCTAGCCCCTAGGCGGGCGCTAGATTTCAACGACCTCGCATCAACGAAGGATCGCTAATTTTTTGTCCAGCAGATGATGACTTCGATAATCGGGTGTCGATCAGTCCTCCCTCCCTGCCCTGCTAACGCTTTCTGCGATAACCAATCGCCAGTGCTCCCTTCGGAATACCTGTTAACTCCGAGCAAGATTAATCAACGTGTGCACAATATTCTTCGAAATATACACATTGAACATCCTCCACAAAACGATAATAATACAATATGCCGAACATCATTATATGCGTAATCAGGTTGAATCTCAAAGTGCCCGACATAGACCGGAACACGCATGAACGAAAAGAAATTCCATGGACAAATATAAAATGCAAAGTGTCCGCCTCGCAAATAACCAACTGCCATCATCCCATCTCTACCCCACTGCCCCGCATCGCGGTAACGGGGTCAGATGCACCAGCTTCAAAAGCAAGCCCGGGTCCGCGTACGAGTCCGTGGATGCATGCTCAGCACGACTAGATCTGATGGCGAACCACTGTAGGCAACACCGATGTCGTGGCGCAGAACAACGAACGCAGCGCAGCTCCAAATAGCCTCGCGATACAATGATTGCTCCCCTGCATCGTCACATTTTTCAGCTGATGCATAGCTGTACTTGTCGGTGAAGAAAAGTGGGGTTTGGCCACTGGTTGTTCCACATCATCTTCCTCTCTTTCCTCATGATCCCCAGCACGTGTACTCGTCGCAGAATACTCCGCCGTGATGGAGCTAATACTGGTGGATGATGAACTTAGCGAGGTGGGGATGAGGATCCGTGGTGGGAGGGGCGTGAGTGAGCTTCGGGCATGTTGGTGGTGCGTCGGATAGTTCCAGTATAGAGGATGAAGAAGTTCTGGGGAAAGGTATTGAAATTCAGGTGAGCGAACTCTTCTTGGCGGGGATGGAGGTAGAACTGTCAGTGTTATGGGACATTCAGAGTCCAGCGAAGGCACCCTCGTTGAAGAAGCTGATGACATTGGGTTCTACATTTAAGTTCAAATTGACAAAGTCGTATCAAGGCGGGGTACTTGAGCATTCGCTTCAAAGAAGAAAATCCCTTCTACCTACCGAAGGAGGTTCTGATAAGTCTTCTTCCTCCAAAGTATCAACCTCAGCCTCCATGCTAGCTATTCGGCATGAGGTCATACTTCTCAAATGCCAAGGACCTGCTATATGGAAGAATCTCGGGGACCCTTCAAGGTAGACTTTTAAGGGTGGGAAGAAAAAGGGGTAGGAACAAGTCTTGATGTTCTTGATTGATTCTTGCGTGAGGGTGGGGGGAAAAGGAATGGAGGCTGGGAAATATGAAGGCGGGGTGGTATCGATGAATCGTGGTCGTTGTCAGACTCAAGACTTCCTCATAGGCGTGGATGAATCGACGAGGACCGAATACTCGTGCTTGCCATGAGGGCTGGGACATCACATGTGCCACTCTGCATTTATGGAGTTTGTCTATGTTTGGACACGGATCTCCTTGTGTGTCTCAATGCTACTTGGATGTGCCGAACATTAGGCTTCGAGAATTTCGGGCGCTGGGCGATCGTAACGGAACAAGAGAAGGTGGAGTATACAGTCAATTTGACGCGGGGAACACTGGGGACTACAGTCGAGGACAAGCAAAAGACTAGCTCAGATCCCGTGCCGACATTGGGTATAGGACCCCAAAATAAGTCGGAAAAGCGTTATTTAGTCAAACGGAAGAGACTCAACGAGCCGATTTTCATAAAAATCAATTTTTTAATTATTGACCCAAAATTTGGCCAGTACAGAGGAATTAATTAGAAATATGAAAAATATGCCATTGTACTCCTTCCATCAATTGGAGTTTGAACCTCATGCAGAAACGACGACCTTTTCAGCAAAAGAAAAAATAATTATCGGTGACAATTGTGACAGTGATTTCCAAAATCAAGAATTTAATCGTGCTTACCAAGGATGCTTAGATGAGCTGATTTAACGAGCCCAAATTAAACTGGGGGACTGCTGGATGCAATTAGAGACCAGATCTGGTTTAGAATTCACCACCCAACGATGATTATGTAATGCAATAAGATAAGATAAGATCCTTCGTTCAAAAATTTGGCCGGACCCATACATTCGTGTGATACACTTCGGAGATGCATTTTTCCGACGTATCTCAAGAACCTGAGTATGATTCCGTTAAAAAATTGACAAACCATCGAGTCGATCACGAGATACCCCATCGACAGTATCTGCCTGTCCTCGACTGTATCATTACTACTGGCGTGCAAAGGGCCAGAGTTAATGCAAATCGTAAATTCCTCTACAACGGTAGCTCGCTCCTAGAATCGTATGCTCGGCATTTTGAAAAAACGCATAAACATTGTAGAATTCAACTTTTAAGTAGATTCAACAGATGCTTCATTTTATTGATACATATTTTCCTGTGGGATTAGTGTAGTTCAGGAGCAAATTGAGCTTACAGAAGCCTATCCTCAAAAGAATTCTTCGAAACTTGTTTTTATGGCCTACCTTGTGAAGAATGGCTATCCCATATTTCAGAACACCATTGTGAATCTTCGGTGGGTACGTAGAGACGCAGAATTGGGACTTCAAAAAGCGTGGCAGCCCCTGTTAACTTCAACTACCACCACATTCGCCAGTGACAGAATTTGCATCTCCTTGTTTTTTTGCATGCCCCTGCGGCGGCAGTATTGTAGCATCCTCTTAACTTCATTTCATATCGAAATAAATACATAGGAATGATCCAAAAGCACCTGAACACTGCACCGGACATTCCAGCTTGGGTTCTGAAGTGATTGGTGACTAGGAGATCGGAGTGTTCTCTCTGAAAAAAACTTGAATATCCCTAGTAATGATAGGTGGAATGCCCCTGTCCAAGGTCACCAAGAATATCCTGCAGACCGGCAGAAAGTGCTCAATCCTACCACACTGCCTACCACTCAATTTGCACAAATAAAGACTTCTACCGCGGCAGCAGGTAAGTGGTATCACGTAGTTGCATCAACCTATATCACGCACAAGGACTATAAATGGCTGAGAGGTTTACCCACTTCAGGTTCCGTGGCTCATCTCCGTCGCAGATCAGTGAAAGAGATGGGTTCTATGTAAAATCAAGTAAAGGTAGTCGGAGTCCGTTCATTGGCCAGCTAGTCCAGAAGCAGCAGAGAAATAACAACAGGGTGAAGGAGAGTCGAAGTGTAGCAACGCCTCAAGCGTGCATCGTTACATAGTCCAGGTAAATAAGAAGCAAAGTTTCAAATATTTAAAGTAGGAAAGCATCAAATAAAATGCATCACAGAAGCCACAACAGACATAACCACACTCGAGACCAAAACCGGGACTGAAATCACTGTGTCTTCAGCCCCAGAAAGTGGTCGAAGTGCAGTAGGATTAGGCGTCTCGCTCGTCAATCCCGTTTCAGTCGAAATACCGACAGATTCAGGTTTTGGCGGAGGAGAAGGGGTTGCTGTATTTCTGGGAGAAGAAGGGTTCGTGACGGGTGGAGGTATCGATTCTTCGTGGTATATTCTAAGGTATCGGATTTCGAAGTAGGCATTATCGTATGTTGGACTTCCTGGTCCAATGATATTACTGGCGTACTGTGGAGTAATAAGTTAGGATCATGGCTTAGGGACGGGAGGTGGGAGGTTAGACACGTACGCAATTGCCAGGGCAGGTGCTAGAGTAGATATCGGGAATACCAGCCCTACATTTCGCACATTGTCATCTTGGACCATGCATCACAACGGCTACCAGTAAAACATACGAACCATGATCCGCAGAGAGTAATCAATAATATGAGTTGCTGAGGACCAAAATATTCCGTAATGTTGCATCCGGAAGCCGGGTACGCGGCGGATGGTAAACCCCATACACTCGTATTCATCGGAGTTTGAGGTGTAGCATCCCGTATGGATGCTGGAATATCCGGTCGCTAGAAAAACAAACGGTCAGTTTAAACCGCCACTTCCCACATCGGTGACTGCGGAATCAAGAAAGCGGAAACGATTTAGCACAATAAAATAATCAACATCACGTACACTCCAAAACCAAATGAACACCCCTGATACATCAAGCTGTACAGCCCAAACGCCTCCACCAGCTTCTGCGAACCCAGGTCCATAACTGTTCTGTTTCTTTTCACTGACGATGCAACCTCGATCGAGTGAACAATCTCGTTCGAGCGTTTGACCCGTTTGACCCGTTTGACCTGGAGGGTCGCTTTGTACACAACCTGCATCTGTATGCAGCGCCATTTGGTTGTTGGTCATCATGTTAATTCCTTCGACGATATCGATTTCTCCAGCAGAAGGCCATTCTTTGCCGACGCCGAGTGTCCAGAATGATGGCCATACCTAAGTCTTGGGATAAGGTGGATTGGGGAGGGATGGAGGGAAAGAAGAACGTACGGAGCAACCGTAAGGCAAGTGTTTGATATCTATAATCCACAAGCTACCTACGCCGTACGCTTCTTGCGTTGTTATGCGAACCTATCGGGCACATATGTCAAGTGTTATCAAAGCCACGTCGACGAATCATTTACCGAATCGCGATAAACCAGAGGTCCATCCTGGACATCAGTCTTGTTATCAACTGTTATAACAGCGTTCCCAGCGTCATTAACATAAGTCAATCGCTGCTGGGTAGCATCCCCTCGGTCGAGGTAGGTAACATTGCCTAACATTAACACGTGAGATACCAAGAAATTAGTGACCTCAAAACGCTCACCCCATGTCGTATTGTCATAAAACCCATAGTAATCCCACCCGTCAAAGAAACTGGTGCCCGCGTACTCTCGATAAGGCACATATACACCGTGCACCATCCACGCGTAACTCAACACCCCAATGCAGAGCTTTAAATGTCTCGACCTCATCACGAACCAACGGACTCAGTGTAGGCGGTTCAGAGTGTGAAAGATGGAGAGAAGCAGGTGGTAGTTCGAGTACAAGTCCGCGGGCCTCATAACATGAACACCAACAAGACTTTCACAAGAAATGATGACAGCATGGAATCGGCTCATGTTTCCATCAGCAAGGGACGCGTGCGCAGTCAACAAGCCCATAAACTATTTTTGCCAAGTCCGTGTGTGATAAGGCGTCGCGCTGATTAAATTCATCCAAAATAGACCGTGCCACGTGGTTCTTGATGTCCGTTGCGATTTTTGCCCCATGGTCGGTGGAGGAATGGGAGTATCATAGGTATGGATGACCGTTAGGATACTCAGATAACCACTTTTTTCATGTGAACGAACTCGTTAGACTTACCCCGGGTAGTAAATGGGCTCCACAACACGATGAGACGACCGCGGAGAACACTACTTGTAAAACGAATATCAACTGGAGATAAGATGACCAAGTCTATCAATTGGTTTTCTCAAGAGTTAACAAGCAAGGGTCGGTGTGTTCCCACAATCGCCAGGGACACCGACAACAATTATTGGTGCCATCTTGGACTTCTCTCTGCCACTCCAAGACGTGCTCAGGATCCTTGGCTTGTGTTGTATTTGACATTACTATACATATCCGGACATGTCAAAATACCTACGCTGCAAATGTCTCGAAGCCCGAAGTAGAAATTGCACAATCTCCAACTAGTACTCAGTCTATTTACCGTATTGTAAGTTGTTTTCTGGGAATTTACGGAATCCCACATATTGAGCCGTTCAAGCATGATGTCAGAGAGAAGAAATAGGTCTTTCCCGGTGCGACCAAATTGAAGCCTCGTGTCAATTTCGCGGCGTATGTTCGCAAAATAAATGATTACTGGGAAGTGGGCTCCCCTTGTTCGTGATAAATGGACTGTGTTCGCATGAGCCTCTAGTGTAAGCACCCCCACTGCTGAATGAAAGAACCTTGGAGCTCAAATGCTTCTAGTCGCCCGCTAACCTGGGTTTGGCAACGATGTTTCGGAACGAGCAACAGTGAGTTTGTTCCTCTCCTGGCGTAACCAAGTTCTGTCGACGTCGACGCGTTAACGAGCTAGCGCAGAAACATGAGAAGTATGGTCAAAATGGAAGACTGAGTTCTATCTGCTGATGGTGATAGACCGAAGTTCCGCGTGGTTCTACTATAATCAACACTTGGCAAAAGAACTGACACCGAACAAGAACCTGTCCTTTCGGCGTCTTCTGAAGGTTATCGTGTATCCGAGGACAATATCGCTATACAACTAGCGTATCGTGAAATTAAGTAAAATATAATGTAAGTAAGGTAAACTAGTGAAAGAACTGGGTGGCGAAGGTACAAGCACGATGCCACGACAATCCAAAACTTACGTGTCAGGTATAGGCAAGATAGCTTTAAGTAACCATGAGGACATGCAAATGATGGAGAGGAAAGCGAGAAAGCAACGACGGACGGCTGTAAAAAAAATGTTGCGAAAGTATGGAATAGCTAAGTGATGACAGGCAGGGTGAATCGCTCGAAAGGTAGGAAGGTGACCACCTTATGGATGTTGACGAGGAAGAAACTGAAGCTTGCATTCCATGGCCGCAGGAAAGATGACCTAGCACCGCAACGGTTAGTCAGGAATAAGAAGGAATGTAGTACCATGGTCGCCCACGCACAAAGCTATCTCGAATCTCCATCGATTTATCGTTGGTCTCGGGAGGTGCCACTATCTCGAAGTTCTTTACAAGAGCAACGACAACTACTTTTAACATGATCTGGGCCAGATTCTGCCCTCCACAAAGGCGTGTTCCGGTCCCAAAGGGCATCATCGACTGATTCATCCTTGAGAGTTCGTCCGTTGTTGAGTGCGTTTCGAGCCATCGCTCAGGCATAAATTGATCTGGCGAAGGAAAGATGGATGAATCCCGATGCATTGACCACGCTTGCGTCGCAACAATTGTTCGGGGAGGCAGTCCATATCCCATGAGGTCAAAGTCTTCACTGAGCACCCCATTCTTCAGAACGGAATCTGGGACAACTCGCTCCAGCAAGCTGGGGGCAGCTCCGTATAGCCGCAGGCCTTCATGAAGATACATTTAGGCAAGAAGAACGTCCAAATGTCACATGTCTCACCTTCTTTGATGAACGCGCCCAAATAAGGCAGTGATTGCAAGACAGCATAGTCGGGGATGGTTTTGGGGCTTGGAATAACATTTTCTAGTTCAGATAAGAGGTGGCGAATGATATCAGGCCGTCGACTTAGTTCCCAGCAGAAGTAGGAAAGAGTTGTGGAGGTTGTGTCGGAACCAGCAATCCTACGAGGAAATTAGCACATAGTCGTTCAATCGTTTCTTGTGCTTACATATGGCCCATGGACTCCGAAATAATATCACAATCGGGCATGCATGCTCCAACCGTTAGGCGGTAGTTCATGAGTCGCTGGAGAAGAGACGGCCGTTCGCGTTCGCATTCGCCGACCTTTCCTGCTTGGATCTGTGCTCTCATTTCGTAGACACGAGCGCTGACAAACTAGTCGTGCCACGCAATTAGAGACGTACGTTGAAAAAAGAAGAATCGCATACCTCTGCGACAATTTTATCGGAATCACACATCTGTCTCCAGCGTTTGTTTGGGATCCTGCAGATAAGGTCCCACGCCCAGGTAGGAACGGCGCTTCGCTAGAGAAGCAAGTATAAGGATGCGCATAAACTTCGCGAACAGAACCTACGAGGATACCCCTTTTTGGGAAATCATTAATAGCGGTGGATAGGGGATCTTCGATACCAGTAGCCCACTTGCCCAAGGCACCTGAACGGTATCCGTATGACGACGAGAGCATCACATCTACCATCAGGTGCCGGAAGAGGGTTATGCATTCTGGCGTCGATTTTCCGTCGACAGATTCTAGTATCTACATGGCATATAGTTCAGAAAAATACGCAAATCGGTTTGTACCACTAACCCTGACGAGTTCCAGAGTAAACTCGTGAATTTCCGGCTGGAACTTCATGAGGTTGGAAGGCGTATAGTGCGGGGCGTAGCTTTTTCTTCTCAAGGAATGGGAAGTGTGTTCCAGAGTTGTCATCCTAGCTCAGTTGAGTGATTAAGGGTGCATATAATCGCTTTAGTACGTACGCATGATCATTGTCGTTGCTGTAAGAAGCAGAGATAAGACTTGATGAGAAGACAGGTAGAATTTATGAGGACAAACAACGTACGTGAGGAGACTTTTATAGTAAGAGCTCTTATCAAACTTGTGTACGGAATACACAGAACGAGATGATGACAAGTCGCGGAACACCACCTTGTTGGGACCAACCCGGACTACCGGGCCGTAGATTTGGAATAGCTCATGTATCGTCTTGCATTGCTTGAGACGCAGAACGTGGGAGGTGAGCCACAGGTTTGATATCGCTGCATACCAGGGGCCGGGGATAGCGCTCAAAGGAGAGAAGGACAAGTGATAGATGATATGAAGGATGATATAAGTAAACGTAACAAATACGATCGACAAAAGAAGGTTTTGTGACACCCAGAGCGCGACGATCTGGACCACGAGCATTTGTCTCCGTGGATGAGTGCGTGGGATTTAGGAATAGTGTGGAGGTGAGAAGGTTGACGCGTGATTGTTACAAAGTATACGGAGGTTGCTTCACGTTACAGAAGGAAAGGGGCGCGGTGAGGAGCGAAGATAGAGGGAGGAGGAGGGAGGGAAGATGGGCGACGAGATGGAATGGGCTAGTATATATATTCCAGGAGACTGCTGACCAATCATATTGTTATCCTCTTGGACGAGTAGAGCTCTGTCGACTTGAGAGCAGGAGAAGTAGACAACTCTTCTTTTAAACTCCGCTCCCATAAAACGTCATAGCCTCTTTTGGTTAAATGCCTTCCTTTATGGGCATCACGTGTCGATCTGCCACACCTCCCTCTCGAAAATGAGGTGCTGTAAGTCAGTTTGCCGGTATACTTATTTGAAACTGATAGACATCGATTCGGCTCCGTATCGGGTCGCATACACTGAGTGTATGCAGGTGAGCGCTATGTGGCATGTTGTTAGACGATCAAATTACGACTCCGTGTCTCTCGTAGTCAGCCATTTGAATATCATTTCGGTAGCAGCTCGGTATACCTATGATATCTCGTGTTAGTGGAGCTGCTAGCGAGGTTTCATATGTTCCGTGTCTCAGATCGGTCCGTATTTCCGCATAACTGGTATATCAACCTTTTTGTGTACATACTACCAAGATAGTTGATTCTATATCGTTATCTGCTCAAGGTGTGAGCCAATATGTCACTCAGAAATCCCCACCCTGCTTGACATCCAGTACCTTGATAGATGCATATCTAAGTAGATATATCGATCAAAGATCTGCATTACGCCTCAGATAACTGCGCCACAACATCGTCAGACGGCAGCAGACCCGGAGGCTTGTGTCAGATTGAGAAGTGGAGATAAAGTGAGTCCTCCTATGCATGACACTGTAAATGCGGTCGTACGAAGCAAGATTACCATTGACTCGCGTCTCTGGTTTGGGTCCGGTGTATTTCCACCACGTCTGCCCCTACTTGTACGGCTGCTTTCCGCGGAATCCGGCTGGAACAGCCATATTGCTGCAAGAAGATGCAAGGAATGCACCACTTTAACGAAAAGTCTAAATGTTACATACCATACATACCATACTGCATCCCAACCTTTTGTACTAGAAGCCACGATAACGAAGATCCGCATGGAAGATGACTGTATAGTTTGAGCTTACAGCTCGGAAGCCCGGCGTTCTTGTCACCAGCCCGCCGAACTGCCCCCTCGACATGTCACACCCGCTTTGAAAGCCGAAAGGAATCGATCCTCCACCGAGCTAAACAAGGGGGTAAGGTAAGAGGCGTTCGACTGGCTTAGTCTTCCCGTGCAGGTAGCGGCGTGATGCAAGGTGCAGTATGTTCCACTTTTAGCCTCGAGCTCGTAGCCCGGGGAACTTACCGATGGCTGCATCACGGCATTTTGTGAACATTGGAGGCGGAAAAATACAGACCGATGGCTTGCAACGTTACTCCAGTGGCTTCGTCTTATAATACTATCACTCGCTTACCGATCTGTATTAGGATGCCATTCTTGGAATAGGAGACAAACACTACCGGATGACCCGAGGTACTGCCCCCACTGACACGCAACTGAACAGAAGGCGGGTTCTCTTTCATTAGCTCTAGCACTATCTTGTACCACTCACTCACACAACTAGCTATCTGGCATGCGGATCAACCACACACAACGCCCCATATTATGCGCATATTACGCCTAGGTGGTTCGATGAATCGACTAGAAATCATACCGTACCAGGTCGGCCTCGTCGACCGCCTCTATCCCATCCAGGTAATTTCGTCACCTTGTAGAATGATATGAAGCCACATTACAGCACGAGGCCGATCCTCCAATTAATCCTATCATTCAGAATGAGCCTACTCTGCCTCAAGGTCACACCATGGACATCGATTAACTCCAATCAAGGGCTTGATTCACGTTTGCTTTACGTCCGAGTTGATGCATACAGACAGTGTGAGTGAGTCTTACGGCGTTCATATAGGCATGTTCACCACCTGTTAAGACAGTTAAAGGTCAGCTCAACACAAAATCTCAAGCGCTCAGATATCGATAACGGCAAAGGGTCTGTCCATAGCAGTGATTTGATATGATAGCAAGCGACGTGATAACCCCGGATTCGATGCTCCACTCGAACGTTGGCTCAGGCGGACGTACACGATAGTCAAAAATGACAGGGTGTGAGTGAGGACACATGGCAGGTAGGAAGATCTAAATTAACGGAATCTCGACCCTGGTCCAGCTTCCTTCTCTACCCTGCAGCTATGATTCGAAATTGGTATTAGCACTAAATAGCCCTTTGACCATTGTCAAGTCGTGAACCATGCTGGAAGATCCAGAGCCCTTTAGGATCTCACAATATGTTTATACTATCAATGATTGAACGCCGCATCAGATTGCACTAGAACCAACACACACTAATATCGGCTGGCCATGCCATGTCATTAGCCGACAACCCAGAAACGACAGTCTATCGGATCTTCGGGCTGTAGAATCACAAAATTATTGAAGCAATTGTACTAGCAATGGGGAATAAATTATAGAAACGCCTCACCTGCGGCACCGAAGGTTCAACAAACTGACGTATTGAACACCTCAAGGCGCGTTAATAACACCATAAATTGCCCAGATCCTCTGCCTCGTGCAGTTTGCTTGACTATATGCGCGCAGCTCTTCACCTACTAGGCCGTATGAACTACTGATCCAGGGTTGACAGATTCCAGTTGGCACAAAGAGGTGAGTAACTCAGGTGGAGTAAAAATCGCGTTTGCGTCAGACGCATGTAATGAGGTACGTATAACACTTTTTACGCTAGACTTGGTAATATTCAAGGGTTATTATTCCCCAGATATCAACCATGTTCCTGGTTTCGGGTGATCACTCATGGAAAGGACTTGAGCTCATCGAAATGTTCCTTTCCAGTCGAAGGTATTCCTGTTCCCAAGCATGCCAGAACGCGTACGTGTTTGGCACCAACACAGGTCAAGCATTTCTTTTCGTGCAACCTGAATCGTCAGGAACATTCGAGTCGCAGCACCGAACTGGATTCTCAACATGATTCAAGGTACCAGCAACTCAAACACGGAACCAAAAAATGCAACGAAGTGCTTGATGTTCCAGGAGGCGTCGAGGCTGACTCTACAGGTAGGCGTTTCAACCTCGTGGCGTAAATCAGGTACGAACTTCACCTCCCTCGTTGGAAGGACAACGGATTACGAAACATGATGGAGCAACGATCATTAGGTGCCGTAATTCTGAATTTTTGAACAAGCAGAGCCCGTTCTTGATAAGCACCATCAGTGCCCCAAAAACATGGCAATTGTCGCAGATAGCCGGGCTAGTTCACATCCACTTTCAGCGGATATCTCTCTGTCGTCACGAGATTCGGCAGGAACCCAACTGCATCGAGACATTGGGATTCACCTTGGCCTTCTGCTTCTCAGACGAAACACGCAAGAGCACATTTAACCATCTTCATCGCCACGCGAGCCCTCATTCACGCCTTCCAAACTCACCATTACGTATACCCATGTCAAAGTGTCAGAGAAAAGGTCTCTTCTCAGTGCCTCAGGAATGCCAGAATGCCACCCACAAACGTGTGTTAGACGGATGAGGCACGTCGAAGGTCCTGAGTCTGGGCGCTTTGACACTGCCAGCGGCATGTGTTGCATCATCTGACGTCTTATCACTGGTATGCCTCAAACTTGAATGATATGGCCGCAGATGCTCCCGGGCAAGGATCGCGTACTCGTCAACGTCAGTATGTGCCATCTTTGCTCACCTAAAGCTCAGCTGTCCAGTGTAATTGAAAGCGCTGATCGTCGGTTGTGCAAACGGCGGACGTACCGTTTGTGTATATCGTATATCAGTGGAGTGTCGCCATCGACGCGGTCTGTTGAGCGTTCATCAAACCATTCGAGGCACCCTGCAACATTTTAGGAACAAAGGACTACGCACAAAGTTGTGAATGATGGCAAATTCAGAAAGGTCGGTCGACGCACTCGCTGTTCCATTTCATGTCATTTACGATGCTGGCATTTCGACGTCTCAGGGTGTCAGTGTAGAATGTGCATGCTTTCGATAGCGACATTTGACGGCCATGGGCGTCAGCGAGGAACGTGTAGAACGCATAATTTCACTGTCTTTGGTGATAGAAGAACATTATCTCCCTGTAATCCCCACGCAGCGCAATACCGAAATGAGGTCAGGAAGGGTATACCTACCACCACAAGCTGACTTCTATAGCTACAATGCCACTAGTTAGTATAACAGAAGTGCCAAGTTGGTTGGCACCTCTGCGACATTAACTAGTGATATTCTAACTGCCGAGAAGATGACAACAAGTCAAGAATGAAAGAGGATGTAAGTATAGGAAACTTCGTCTAGATCATCCTTATCGTTCAGGTGGATTCACCACTCGTTGAGGTCGAAAATGTGAAAGTTTGACCCAGAATTGGAAGTGAATTCCCAATCATCATCACTTCCTTCATTGTCCGCCACAACGGCTTCTTCGGGGACAAGTGGTAATCTGAACTCAGCAAATCGTACGTTTTGGTCGAATCGAACCCCCTTCATAGCTTGGGAGCTGCCACTTTGAGGTGATTGGGGGCGATGTAATGGTGAAGGTGGTGACCTGGGCGGCGTAAGAAGAATAGCTGAACTCTGCACTTTGGGCTCCATTGATGATGATAAGGAGGGCCCCAGAATAGGCGAGGAAACCTGATATCGAGTCATATTCAACGTTTCCGCTTCCGCCTTGTCGCTTTCTGCGATTGCGACTACTTCATAATCGGTGGTTTTGTCCTTGTCCTCCTCCTCAGCCTTAGCTCTTTTTGAGGACTATAAGCATTCGAATGTATCAGCATATATACTCTGACTCAGTGATACCACCAAGCTGTTAATCATGAACGATACGTACCCATAGTTCGGCAAAACTGCACACTGTGGTGAGCACAATCGCGCCAATACCCACACCCTTCGCCACTCGTCGGGGACTCCAACTGTTATCTTTCCCGATCATGACAACTTATACCCTTTTTTCCTAGTAGAGTTGGCGATGATTAAAGGTCAGGTGCTTCTGGAAGCCTACTGGAAGGTGAGGATATTAAGGGATCTGTGGGTTGGAGGCAATTCTCTGGCCGCACGGCTGAAGCGTTTATATACTTGATTTTTGTCCCTGCGCTGAGCCAGTTGTAGCTCAGCTTGGAGTAGACTGAGCGCAAAGTACTGAGCTGCGTTCGCGTCTTCGAAATGTCTACGGCGATCTACACGGCAGAGCAGACTAGATACGCTGCTGCGCCATTTCTGAAATCGTATGAATTGGGTATTTTTGAGCCATGTATGTGGCTATTCAAGACGCTGAGAAAAGAATCAGCTGCGTACACAGGACCAAGAAAAAGTATTGACATTCTCACGTCCGCCAATTGATGGTTGGTGAACTACCCCTCGCATTCTGCACAGCACTTACCCTTCAAGCTTCAATTTTCGAGGTTTCCACAGTGACTGCGACACTAGGGCGAATTTATTACCATTCTAATCACTGAAGGCTGGGTGCAAGGCACAGGCACTGAGGTAGAGTTGCGTGCCAGCACCACGGCGGATGTTTTGTGTCACGTTCAAAAATCTCGTGCCTTTGTTACTTGCCTCCCAACCTGCTAAAGCACCAGTCAATCCTTGACTTTCTACGGTTTTCAGCAGTCCACTTTGAATCGAAATCATTTGAAGTGACACATGCAAGCACAACGACAAAGCTACAAATATCAAAAATGCAATACCATCAAACGTGTTTATGTGGTATCGAGAGATTAGGAAGATCCTCGACGTCTGGGAAAACCACACTATAAGTAGACACTTTCGATTCCGAATCGTCCATTAGTAACAGTTCCGTCTACTCCCAGCTGTCCTGTTCCGAGATCAGTGGTTTGCATTCCATCATTAAGCCTCCCATTTGGATGAAGAACCCGTGTGTTAACGTCCCAGTAAAGATCGCTTCTGTTGTGGGCGATTCTTCAATATTTGTCAGTGTTTTTTCAGTAGTTCTCTGGCAACCTACCATAATCGTAAAAATGTCGGTTAGCATTTCATTTTTGCGATTTCGAGTGATTTTCAATGTAATCTGAACTAGTTAAAGATTTTCAGTAATTTCAAGGCATCAAAAGCATACCCAGAGTGCTCTGCACTCAGAAATTGCGAGAACCCGTGGCAGCACACTAAAAATCACATAAAAATCAAAATAATCATTGAAAAAACCCTCCAGTATTTGCTCGTTGATTTACAATGGTTTCTGTTCGTCTGTAGGCTACTGTACAGCTCCCTGTGCCGCTCAAAACTACTAAATACAAATTAGCTTGCATTTTGAATGACTTTGACAGCGCTCAATTCGGTTATCAATTATTTTGAGTCATTTTTCGATACGCAAATGAGATCGGGAACGGCGCGCGGCCGTTGATGTATTTTTCGAGTCCAACGACGCCTTCTTGATGGGTGCTGGTTTTCGTGACCTATTCTGTGGATGAAATGAGCCACAATCTACTGTATCGTGAAAATTGTTCAACTTACCACATCTGTGGATTTTGCTTGCTTGACAAGCATTTCAAACGGTCAGTTGAATGCCAACGGAGACGATTTTGATGATGTACCCCCTTACCCCCTTTATAACAGGGTCAAGCACTTTCTGGTCCACGTCGGTTCGGGATTTTGGCACCCATGGATTGGCAAGCTGCTACTGAGACTGGCAGAGTTGACAACAATGAGGGAAGCATCAATGAGCAGCTGATGGGGATCACCTCGCAGTGTATTGAAACTGTAGCTATAGACGACATCATATTTCGTTGAACAGGGTCTAGCGCACTCTGATGAGTTCTGTATCACGCTTTGGGTGTGTTTGGGTTTGCTTCATGTTGCCAGGGAGGGTGTACTAACCTATAGAACTGAGCGTGGATGAAAGGACCCGGAAATATGCTGACTTAGTAGTGTTTGGTGTTCATTGATGTGCATGGTCCATGCTGTGGACTTTTAGTTTCCGCTGCACACAACCATTTGCGGCCTAGCGGCGTATATCGGGATGAGTTCCTAATATGCACTGGACAAGAAGTGTAGATCACTGTAACCATGCGTTTGGGGAAGGTGGATGGAGTGGAGGTGAGGAGGAGCTGAGAGATTGATGGGGGTTGTGGTTTGAGGATACTTGGTATCGAAGTTGAGTGCATGATTGAGTAAGCAGAAAACTAGTTGCGGGTTCAGGCAGATTTGGAGGAGTAAATTGTGAAAAAAAGTTTATTAATCGCTGGAAGCAGCTCGATGGTACAAGCAATCAGGTAGTTCTACCAAAAATGAACCAAAAATCGATCACAGCATATTAATGTGTGAAAAATAGAACCGATGTTCAGTGGGTGATAGCGTCCACCCACGATCTGCCAGATTATCCATGTCATCTTCCCTCCCTATCTTACCAAGACTCACACCTATTCTTCTCTGCAATCCTCGCCGCAGCAATCCTCTGCCTCAGTGCCCACATGATCGCTACCTCAAGAGTTAAAAGTGCTTAAATCGTTGTCTTGAGTCTCATCCACGTCGTTTTCATCTACGACTTCCCTTGGTCAGGGACATTATGGTGTCTGGAGATGTAGATACAAAGGATGATGACGCCAAGACAGCTGTAGACGATCTCGAAGATAAATCGTCGTTTCATGGTGTCGCATCTGCACAACAACTTGTAGTTAAACCGGCGGAAACGACGCATAGGGGACTTGGGATGGGGTTCGCAGGCGTAGCGACTGGAGTTGGGGAAGAGATCATGCAAATGCAGCGATGAAGAGAATTACAAGGAACATGACGACGCTTGTGCTCGGAATTCGTGATGGGTGTTATCAGCCTCTATATCCCCTTCTGTACGTGATAAGGACCGAAAATTATTTGTCCAGGGCGTCTCGTCATTTGGAAGCACAGCGCCAGTGACGGCTTGCTCATCTCACTTCATGTTGCATCCAACCCTAGCTCGGAAGACCCTGGACATGGACTGGTATGGATCGTAATTCGCTCCGAGCGGATTTTGCCTCACAGGATGGGAGGATGTACGGAATATGCGTACGGATCTAGGATGGAGGACTGGGTGAGGCGCCACGGGAAGTGTGTATGAAGCATTGTGACACGAGTTTGTTTGACAGGGGTCTATTTTCGGCGACAAGCGCATGGGACTGCGCTCAAAGGAATTGTAGTCTTGGCGAAACACGGGAACACACCTCAATTCAGATTTTCTAAATTAGTATTATATTATACCGGGAGTGACAATGGTGCATTGTATCGTCGCGACCACTACATCGCCGAAATATGGCACCTCCGAAAAGACAATATTTGAAATGAGGTACCTTGACAAATGATTCAATGACCAACCTGGACTCGGATGATATTGAGGATGATACCTATGAGGTAGGTGTTACAGCATACAGGTGTGGATGTGGCATTGTCCATTAAAGTGAGGGTTCATCATAATGTTCAGGTTAACGCGTTCAGGGGAAGACCGACCCATTAACAAGTTGCTAATAGGGGCCACCTGTCACTGAGATTCTCACTGACTGAAAACAACCCAGCGCAGTGCATTAATTCCACGCACGACTGAGCGATTATCACACTCAACTGGATCATAGATGCGCGCGGGAGCTTTCGGATCTAAGTTCGTTATGATACTATGACTATTGTCAAAGTTTGGTCCTTATTTTTGATAACCGCAGCATCGAGGACAGGCCACCAGCACTACTATCGATTCCAGACCTCTCCCTTCCCCGTTTCTGCACATCAACGCCGGCAGTCTTCGCGACAACGTCCCAATCAACATTAATTCCTTCTTTCTCGATGGCATCACGAAAGATAGGTTTTCTGTACATTGCCCATGCGATTCGTTGTGCAGAAGTGGGAGCATTAGGGGGGTGGATATCGTAATCGGGAAGACGGACATATCCTTTCAAAGCTACGTGTATTAGGATAGCGCTGAATTCACGTGGGAACCGTGAGGATTTAAGATGGAAGAAACGAACAATAAGACCGCTGTTTGGTAGTCAAAAAAAGACACAATGACTTACGCAGTCAAACCAAATACAGGCTTGATTCCCCCAGCTTCCCGTCCCGTGAGAAACCGATGCGTCCTCAAGTTCCACAACTTGCCATTTGGCGCTGGTGATGTGTAATCGTTGGATGTGTGATATGGAAATTCAAGAAACTCAGGTTCAGACGGAAATGGCGGAGTGGAGGTGACAAGGAACGAATGGAGAGGGTGGGAGAAGAGTGATGTTACTTCTGCTGAGTTGAGCATTGGCTGATAGGTGGTGTGAAGGAGGGAAGACGGTGGAAGGGGGTGGGGATTGGCAGAGGACATTGGAGAAAGGGTAAATCAGTTCTGAGTGGCTCAGGGGGAGCCAACAGGACATACGCGAAGGGTATTATCCGTGATGAGCACAACAACCCTAAAAAGGATCAATATACGGACGCGTCATTCGAAGACAGGAAGACATACGGAGTGACTATAAGATCGTTTCCCGCAAGAAACGGCTCGAGTATGCACAGCAACGGGACTTTTTTCTGATCTCTCGATAGTCCAATCTACTAGAACGCAATGAGTCTGTCCGGTACACTGGGGAAATAAAGGTTGAATGAACCTCTTCGTAGGCTTCACGTCTCTAGATAAAGGAAATGAGTTGCAAATTTACGGGGGATGGGGGATGATGGGACTACGCACAGCCGTTTCTTCCACGTTCGCATCTCCATCCTCCATCTTCCCACCAGGTAGAGATGTATCACCGGCATATGTTCTCAACGTTGATGAACGACTATTGACGTCAGCAGGAAACAGGCAACACCGGAAAACAAGAGAGAGAGAGTATCATTTACGCTGAACATATCGACTGTGCTCCCACTTACCGATTTAGTAAAACATATAAATCACCCATCCGTCCGACGAACAAAGCGACTAGGACAGCCGCGCACCGCGATCTCGGATATGGAAACCGGGGTTTGGGTGCTCTGTATGAAGCCAAGTTCCGGATACACCTGGTCATGAGTATGTGAGTTAAGTTTTCAAGTAAGCCATAACGATGAGATTCGTTTGATACTCGACAACAGAATGAGCGATAACTACCTTTTGGACTCGGGTTTGAGAGTTGCGATGTTAGTTCCATGGTCAAGGAGTCGTCGTCTTGATCGATGGAAGTTTAACAAACTGGTCCGTTTGAATGATTGAGTGGCATTTCCCCTACTTCCTGGGGACATCGGAGGAGTGTTCGAAAGCTGCAAGCCAAGCTGAGGTAAGTGTTGCGGACTCGTTCTATTGTGGGGTTGTTTGCGCATTGTTTGTATGTCGCTATTTATAGGCGATGGGAAGAAGGTTGGCGCGCTTCAAGTTATAGTGTAGCTGGAACGGCGCTCTCAATCCAACAGGTCGGGATCATGCATCACTCCTTGTCATTTTATGTCGAGCGGAAGGTAAAAAATGTAACGTAAAATTGGATCGACATTATCAACCTCAAAACATCCGTAGTAGGCACTGTCTTCCTCATGTCCCCTACACCCAGCTACGCTGTAGCAACTCTACAACATCAAAACATACAGAATAAAAGATAATATGAGATGTTGTTTGGAAGCAGATAATAAACTTTTATCCTTGCGTCATTTTGATGTACAATCATTCAGACCTCGTGCGTTTAATAGCCAAGCTCTGAGTATGAGGTAACGTCGCTCTCAGCGGCAATTGAAATAGAAATGACAAAATGCGAGTATCGCACAGCAAATGGCGAGAAGTGACATTGCAATTGCCATCCTGGTATATTCTTTTGCTTCAGTTCCGCGACTATTATGATCACGAGCTGGTGAATGGAAGATAGGTATTGAACGCCTCAGTATCCACATACTCAGTTTCTGTCGAGGGATGCCAGTGACTGACCTGGGTAGACATTAAGGCTCGCGTTCTTCCTGCCGCCAGTGATGGTCACATCGCCAACGACGTGAAGTACAGACGAGCATGTGCTTGGGGAGCGTCTAGAAGAGCGAGTTTGCGGGAAAGCCATTTGTGATGCTTGGCTGTGGTGGAAGATGGGCAAGTTACCACTGCAATCGGTGCATTATAAGGCCCACAGGCTTGCCGAAATTCCTGAAACTAGCTGATGAATATTAGACTCCGCATTAAATTTTGTACTTTTATCTTTTTTCCCCCAACTAAATGTTATACATCCTTTGAGTTGTCATGATAATAGAGCCGGTTCGCTTCCCGAAACAAACAGAACTGAAGAGGTGTCAAGAAGATTAAGCCACCGAGATTAGCCTTGTGGCACAGATTGCGAGCAAATTCTCCGCACATCTCGTCCTTCAGATCCGTAAAGGTTGTCAGCATCTTGCTAATGTTCTACTCATGATAACTTTCATGTCATTGCATGTCATTGACTGTGCGTTTTACATGACACAATTTATACTAAAAGATCTGACCCTTAGTTACTCCAAAAAATTGATCATCGCCTGGTTACTGTCTCCGTCCCTCGAGAAGGCATGAGATATATTCCCTTGCTATGGGCGAACATTGTCTGCAAAATTGAAAATGATTATTATCCTAATGTGACAGGGCTGTGACTTGGAATGTGAGCAACTTAAGCTGCAAGCTGCAGTGAGTAGAAAGGGAAAACAACTCTTACATAGTTTAAAGATACAATTATTCGAACCTCTCAATCTTGGAGCGAGTTAATCACCGGCGCTATACATCTATACGCACCATAAAATTGTTTATTATGTGTTACGCACTATATTGGGGGAGGCGTTTTGGACCGACGTCCATAGAACGGCCGAGCTAATTGGTTGACATCCCTTGTCCTTTGAGGATACCACATATGGGCACGACAGGGCAAGATGGAGCACGACGAGGGATGAGCTAACACTTAAATGATATATTGCATCGGTTTCGAATCTTTCGATTGTGAGCGTCGGGGTGTTCGTTGTGTTGGGCTTTTTTTTCAGTCAAATATACACCGTCAGTTATACACTCCCTTTCGGTAACCTTATCATCATACGGCCTTCGATTGCACCAAATGGAGTATCATTTCCTCGCTTAGAATGGGCGAGGTTGTTCCTCTCAATTATCTCATTCTTCTGCTCCTATGACGTTTTCAGGTCCGAGTTCCGTCTTGCAAGCGCCCCAAGAAGAGATAGCCGGATAAGTACTAGTGATTAGATCCTGCCGGCCATCTTCGTCTTTTGTGTCGTCCGTGAGAAGGATCTGGTCAGAACGCATGGCGTGGCGCTGTTTTCAGAAGAAGTTTATTGCGGACAAACAGCTTCCAGGATGTGAGAGGACCCGAGTGCTGCGAATAATATCTACTTAATCTGTTGACCGGATATTAGTATGAACGGCTTATTTACAAGGTTCGAAACCTGACTTATTCTGCGTGATGCCCTGCGGAATCCAAATACTATGAGAATTGCAATGCAGAACATGCATGTTCAATTCCCTAACATGTTGGATAAGAATCGACGAACAACACCCGCAGAGTGAAAACCCGCTTCAGGTCCAACAATATGATAATCCGCTGATTTTGTTGGCACCACTCGACTGTCAGAGGGCCGTGAGTTGGCGAATTGCTTGTCAAGGCGAACTCAACGTGCAACTCGTTCTGATTTGAATTAAAGGAGGAATTCAAAAGCAATCAGAGCGCCGCACATCGCCGACACTTAAGATTAAAAACCGGGATCTCGTTACTTTGTATGCAAACATCTACAGCCATGGTACTACGGTGGTAGTGATGGGTGTGACATGAAAGGTAAAATATGGGGGGACAAAAGATTGGAATGAATACAATTAAAACCCTTTAGAATATTCTGGTTTCATGAGTGGAAACTTGTTACAAGGTCCTGTCAGCACGAGTCAAAAAATGTCAGAGTGACAATATCAGGAGATCTAATACTCACCGAGAGGCTCGGCATGGAGTGAATGCTTATTGAACTGGTTGAGGACAATGGGGGGCGAGGGATAGCCTGGTCGTTAATGCCCGTTTGTTATATATCTGCAACCCTTGGAGGCTTCAGGGCTCAAGGCCGAACTCTTGTCTCGCGGTTCGTCACTTGCGCGAGGTGTATAGATATGTATTGGAAGCTACGTAAAGGTTGGGGAAAGGACAAGGAGAAAGCTATAGGAAAGGAGAGGGGAGAAAGAGCCGATAGACCGAGGCATGTCCTGCGCGCAGCGCGTGCTGGCGGCTTCCAAGATGTAGGGTGGGTGGGAGGTAAAGTAAATAGGAGAGTAGAATAGTAATAGGCGATGTAAGCTACCTATGTGTGCTTAACTCCGAAATCGCAGCAGTGGGTATCATAAAAGCGTGTGGACCGACCGAGAAAATAAAGTGAACCACCCTAACCTTAAAGAACCTTACAATGGGCCCTAACGACCCTAACCACTACTCTGAACTGCTTACTCTTTCGAGGGGCGACAGGGCACCTATCCCAAAGAAGGAAAGTCGCGGGGACTAACTATGAAGGTGGTGGGTAGTTAGGTAGATGATATATCGTGATACACTGGAGCATGATATCATTCAAATCAATAACAAGCCCTCCATAATGCATGGTTCTAAGTAGGTGTCTAGGCCATGATGTGTCATGATATATCATCCTGCCAGCTACAGGCGCAGAGCACTGATGAACTACGAGACGGAGATATAGAACGGAAATAGCCGAATGAGAATAGCCGAGGACGAACATTCGTACTTCAGTATTTTTCGACATTTTTCGCAAGCTATGGAACTTGGCAGTAGACGGGTCCTGACGGGAAGTTATGTTTGGGATAATTACGCAAGTACAGCACGCTCGTCTTGCGTTGATTACTAAACGGTGGCACCATGGTCTCATTATTACAACTACCTCGCTCTCAACGAAAGACTGCATGATGCTCAAATTTTGGAGGGCATTGATGCATTAGCATTGACTCTGTCGAAATGTATATACTGGTAGCTCACTTCTGGAAAGAGAGACAAACATGATGAAATCGCTCGACCTCAGCTACGACATCGACTTAGTCCTTTGCCAATTGTATCACATGCGAGCGATAAATCGTCAATCATTAATCATTGATGAGAATTGACTGCAAGTGCTTGAGATATGAGTATTATAACAAAAATATTGAGCCGATGCAGAGAATAGTTTAAAATACCAGCACCATGTCGCATTAATCATTAATGAATGTCGAAGAAGATTACAAAGAGGTAAAATACTCCACACGACGCGCATACAAGTTCCAGTATTCAAGGGAGGGGCATTGTACATCTATCTAGTTAACGTTAGTTTATTTGCAAGTACGTTCCATCTAGCATAAATTCGTAAAGATTCATTACAAACGATACCCCGTCCATGACCATCGTCACACCTAATCATCACAAGCCTTTACATCTGACTCAAATATTAAGACCACCCCAAGCTTCAATCTACAAGGCCTGCTCTGACCTACACTCGGCGATGACGTATGCCCCCATCCCAATCAGCGACTATCTGGACTGCTCCGCATGCAGTACTACTCGCACTCATGGATGTAGCGGTATTTAGCGTCTGACCGTTCGGCGTAACGTCAACACTAACGAAATTGATATCCCCTGCATGACTATCACAGTTTGGACCTGGGCTCGTTGAGGATCTGGATCAGACGCGGTTATGCCCTGTTGTTGGAGGTCGTGCCATAGCTAACGAGGATAGGAGCGTTCCTTCCGTGTTACGGTTCCATGCTTTACCTTTCGCGACGCGGAAGATGATCAGGAGTGGTGCAATGATCTGTAATCATAGTCATAATTATATCCAATTTAAGAAGAATAGAGACTCGGAGGGGGACGAACCTGTATTTGAGAAAGTGCAGCGATGAAGACCCATTGAGCGGGGTTGTCGATCGCGTAGAGGACAATGAAAATGATAGAGACTACGCCATACAGCGCAGCGGATTCGATGAGCATAGCTGCTATACTCGTATACTGTGTGCTGAACCTCGCTTCTACATAAGCAGCAAACAAACGTTTGGGAGAAGAAATTCCAACCAACGATTACTACTAACGCACGGAAGATCATTGAGGTGGTGCTTACCGAGTATGCCTCTGACTTTCTGTCGAAAATAATACAAACGGAGAATCATAAGAGATGTCGTAAGAGTCGTCGAGGAGATAGAGAACGAAAAGTAGGCGAGGATGATGTTTAGGGCTGGTTTGGACAGTACAGATTCGTTGGGTGTAGAAGAAGTAAGTATGACGAATAGAAAACCGAATGCTGCATCCCGTGATTCAAGTTTAGTATATGTACATGGGTCTCATTGGTATGAAATGGAAAATAAACCCACCCAAACATCCGCCGTATAACAGACAGGGAATGGCAGCTAGAAGAGGAAGAAATCGCATTCCGCGATACAAGACAATGAACCTCCACAGCTGAAAAGCCCATCTCGGTGAGTGAAATAGCATGGCAAGTTGAGAGAAACATAGACACACCATTAATCCATCCGCCATCCAATTCAAAATAACCCAACACGCATTCCCCATGGCCGTTGTCGGATCTGAATGAATCCGCAATGCAAACTCCTCCTGTCCCTCCTCATGCAGCCCCGGCATCGCATATGCCAGATTCGTCGCCTTCGCACTGGACACTAAATACATGGTCCCAAGGGTCCACATCACCGTCGTATACACCAGATAAAACCACGTCCTCCGTCGGCTGTCTTTGTCTATGCGGAGTTGTAGGCGGAGGAAGTGGATACAGATGAGGTAGAGAGTGAACATGGCGCCGTAGGCGACGCCGGTGACGACAGTGGACGCGAGGAGGTAAACGAGGTCGTGAAATTGGGTGGCTGAAGAGGTGTTGGGGATCCCTTCGGTGCTTGGATCTATAGAGGACATGATGGAACTTGGACTGGAGGTAAGGATGCCGGCGACACCTCTAAAAACGGGAGGAGAGCGTGAGCGAGAGTTTGGATGTTCGTACCTGGGGATCTTAATTTATATGGGTTCCATTAATGTACAACTTTATGTAGAGGGTTAGATTGACCCCACGTAATGAGTAGATGAGTATCAGTATCACCACGAGTTCCTGGTCGCGGGCGTGTTTACGGTATGCACCGCAAATCAAGGGTCTGAACCGAGCAACTGCTGGCTGAACCAGCAAGTGAGGTACGAGTAATGTATAGATCTAGTTTCTCCAAGCGATTTTGCATGTGCTCTGACGGTTGAAAGTTTGATGCACGTTGATGAGGAGAGTGAATGTACAACGTGATGAACTGTAGGACAGAGCAGGTAATCGAGAAAAGGAAGCTTCAGCTGGGCCAACTCGGAAGTCAAACTGCTATTGAGCATAAGTGACCTTACGATCGAGCGCTAAACTCGAATCTAACTGCATTTCGCCCGATAAACCAACACCAAATGTCCTGGGAGTGAGATCGTTCCAACAATAGCAGGAATATTTGTAAGTACTGACGGAATTGGATCTTGGCCATACGATGGTATGGCATTAAAAGTCATTGCATTTACCACAAACTGCACGCAACAGCACTTGAAATGCAGGCTTAACTGCGGAAGTTCTATGTTGGCATCGCATTTTAAAAAGATGACTTTTGTGTTGCTGTGCATCGAGAGGAAGGGGAGGACGCATAGATTAGGTGTTGTAAGTGCATGCTCTGATTTCCAAAAGCAGCATCACTTTGGAGTGATCATGAGAGTGTACATGGATAGCCGAGTATTAGTTGGTTACATACCGACTAAGGAACACAAAGATTCCTTTGGCATATACGTGTAAACAAGGGCGGGGTTTACAATAGCCGCACCCTTCAGTACTTCAGTGGTTATGGATAGCCGCCCATCCAAAGGTGTACTTGTGCAATGGGTCAGCGACGACGATGACAAGTTATGTTGAAACTCGTCAATATAAAAGAATTTAGATGATGATCGCGGGTGACTCTTATATTTGGGTTTGATAGTCGCGAAATTGGCGTTATGGCCAAAAGCATCCTTGCGGCGAAGTCGCGGTGGTCGTCGATGACTGGATGGAGTTCCAGCGTGAGAGGGTGGTTGTTTGCAACTCAGCGATCCGGCCGATCCGATTCACTACGTGGCAGGGATAGAAGGCCAGGAATGCTCGCTCCGGCTTCTTCTCGCGATGACGTCGACCTCAACTCAACCAACCACTCCGACGAATCAACGCTCGAGTGCTCAGCTATTAAAGCAACCAGGCGTACACTATAACCCCTCTGTTCTAGGGATGCAAAGGTTGTGTTGACATTGTCCGAAGGCCGAGGCGTTGGGCGTAAGCATGGAGTGACTAGGAGCTTGGGCATCTCGGTGTTCTGGACGTTGGTTCTGGACGTGGGTGCGTCGTTGCTTTGAGCCAGATTTAAGGATGGGATTTCTGACTCTTTCCTGTACTTTTGGTTTTATATTGGCAGTATACTGATTCGCTGTGCGGGCCTGTGTCCGACTTCCTCGACCCTTGGCATGAATTGGCCATACACCATGCACTACGCATGATAACATGGCCATCACGATGCCATTTTCAAGCAGGATGATTGTCATCCATCATCATAACCGGTGAACTCAAAGCTCCGAGTCCCAATTTATTGATCACCCACCTTTTTCCATTTCTAAAGTCCGAAGAGAAATGGACTCTTACTCAAAGTCAAAGTTGATGTACTCAAAAATACCCTCATTCCTCGCCTGTAACCAATATCCGCAATCGACTGACCACGTTCCTAGGACCCAAACACAACGCTGGAAAGTTGATATGAGGATGCCGAGAACCCGAGTCCTATTTAGGCCTCTTTCAAAGTTCAAAGTTCAGGTTCGACGATTTCTAGACTTCTGCAAACGTTTCATAAGTTTCACACCTAGTACGCCAATCAACCGACCCACCAACCTGCTGCAGAGAGCTCGAACTTTCCGCCTGGTGACTCTCGTACCCCATGCCTCGACCCTTCCTTCTTTTCTATCCATCACCCAAGCACCCATTCGACTTTTGGAATGGTTTGCCTAGTCTGGTAACATGCATAATGCTGATCATCATCTTTTGTCATTTGGCATCACGGTCAAGCCTGCGGCGATGACGAATTGCATATCTTGTGTTTGTATCGATTCCTCGAGGCGACCGCATGCTCGATCTTTACTAGCCTCACGCACGATGGGACTTTGTTACAGTAACCCCTTCACATTTACGCTCTATAATATTTAGGGTGCTGTATTATGTCCAATCGGTGATTAATACCTTGACTTGGGGTATAAAGTTTGCAAGGTGGTTACGGGTTCTGAAGCAACCATACCTCCTGCTGAACGAGCACTTACGGTGTTCTGTACTGTCGCTCATTCCCAATCGCACTTGACATTCTCACTGTCTACACCCATCTTTCAATTACCCGGCATCCATCCATCATCTTACCATGGGTTTCCCAGCAAGTCGACAAACCGTCACTCGTCCCCCTTCAACCCGAAAATCGAAGTCATACTCTACCATCTACTCCAGTCCTTCTCTGATCCCCAGCGTACGAAAGATTAAATCCACCCCCAATGCCAACGGCAACCGTAACGGTGGTAGGCGACGTGGATCATGGGATCAAACCGTGGGTCTAGTTAGCCCAGCCATTTCGTTGGCAGGTTTTAAAACCCTTCGTATTAATGCCAAGGCTACGAATATGGGGCAATCAGGCACCGAGGGAGCCGATACTGGTGCTAACGGTTTAAGGTCCCGATCAAGTGTAGGCGCCGGTTTAGTATCCCGAGCGAACCCGAAACCACAGCTGAGTATCAGGATTGAGAGAGGTATGGAAGTCATAACGGATGAGGATATGACGAAAGCGAGGAATGGGAGTGCAGATGAAGAGGTTTGGATCCCGCCTCCGTTAATTTGTACGAAAGGAGATAGATTGGGACCGGGAGCGTTTGCGGATGAGGCGGGGGATTTACCTTTGTGTGAGCCGATTAAAGATCTAATTAGGGAGGCGGAGTTGGAGAGGGAGAGGGGGAGGGAAGCGGTGTTGAGACGCGAGAGGGACGAGAAGAGGTTGAAGGAAGAGGCGGAAGCAAAGGAGAGAGAAAGTGAGAAAGTGAAGACGACCAGGACGAAGGGCCTTGCTAATGATGGTTGCTCAACCGCTTCGTCTTCATTATCTCATACCTCGACTCTGCTCAAAGTCCCTATATTTGACTTGCCCACGCATCAAAATGTGCAGCAGCAACAACCAAAGATCCCGTTCCCATCTCTGACGCCGCTCACTTTAGCTGGATCCAGATGGTCACGCATTGGCCGTCGAACTAGCTCACTTCAAGTCAATCATACGCCTGTCGTCGAGAAGATTAGAATTTCGGGTAACAGCTTTGGTTATAGTTATCGGAATAGCCACGGCACGGCGAACGGGATTTGTGGTGGTGATGCTGGTGATGATTTAATCCGTGCAGGAGACTTGGGTGTTGTAGAGATTGTCGTGGCACCCTCGAAACGTGAGATGGGATTTGGGATGATTCATTCCAAGGCTGGGTCGGGGTATTATACTGGTTCCATGGAGAAGGTAAATATGTACCCAAATGAGAAGGAGGAGGAATTGGAGAGCCCTGTACGAAAGGATGGATTCTTTAGAGCGTTGAGAAGGAGACTGTGCTTCTGATCAAATGGGTGATGGTACGCTACCGGACCCTTGGTTATTGACCTGGTATTTATATTGGCCTTGCGCGCTATTATGCTATTATAGGACCTTATTGTAGGTACATGGTTATGTAGCATAGTATGTACGGATGTCATATTAGGAAACTTATGTCTAGTAGTTATGTACACGGAAATTCCACAGAAGTGACTATTTCGCACTCTGACCTTTATCCCGGCGTTGGCTTTCGTGCTCCTACTGAGCAGAGCGTGACGAGAGAGGGTGTGACTGCACATGTCACAATTCGCTTTCCTCAGTTGCATTGTACCATCTGCAATGTCATCGAGAATAATTGTTCATCTTGTAAGCTCGGCTATGAGCCTGACCTTGTTCTGACCGGCGTTTTGGGCGTCAAGCGCCTAACACTGCATTCCATCAGACTCTCACGGCGCAAAGCATGAAGACAATGAGGCCGATCCTGAATCAACCTTTACGTTGTTCCCTCCCCATTTCGCCTGTCAGGCAGCAGCGTTTCGCTCAAGGCTGTGCCGTATGTCGAGACCATGGCACCTTTGCTCGAACGGGATAGGAATATCGACCTCCGACGACAAATGTCATGTTGTGGTTGGAATTTGAGTAAGGTGTCGACAACGTGTTGTTGCACATGAATCATTCAAATGCGTTGTCTATTCGGGTAAGTCTCCCTGCCTCGTGCTGATAGTAATTCGTTCTCGGCCGTCATGGTAATTCAATGCCAACTACTTTAGGGATAAATGGCCCCGGTCGTCGGCATTTACAGCATCGCAGCGCTCCTGTTTCCTCATGCAACCTATTCCATTTTCCATCAACGTCACCGCTCCATTGCGAAACAATTTCAGCCTCCTTATTCCTTTCTAACAACAAAACGTGCTGATACATCTCGACTAGCAATCAACAGAGCATGATTGAGGACTCTGACTCGTATTCCCGGTCAACAGCGTGTCAACATCCACGCCGCAGTCGTCCCTCACAACTGATACAGTTACACATCCCAAACCAATTATTCTTTATTTCTCAAAAAAACTCAGGTCTACCCCATCCTCCATCCATTCATCGGCATCTCTTTGGAACATCCCTCCCCCTTTCTTACTTCCTTTGGTATACATTACGGTTTTCCCCTCGAGCCTTAAGGCTTCCTCACGCCTCAAGGCCTGCGTTCCAAATACAAATAGGAAAGGTACAAAAATCACACCTTACACGCGCCGCTTTCATTCCTCGTTTCCCCAGCCCTTGGATCTTACATCCTCCATACTCGTCCTTCTACGCGTATTTCAACTACGAACAATTCAAGTGATCATTTTGGTTGACCTAAAACACGACTACACGCCCCCATCTGTTACGCTTGACAAGACGTAAAGCTCCTTTGTGTCTGTTACTTCAAGTCCGTATCATTCCGCAGCATTTGCGCGGTTGTCTTCCTTGCCTTCGACCACGACCTTGCTGTTCCTTGCTGATTCTTATCCTCCCCCCACGCATACATCCACCTCCTGAGCTCTGCTTGCACTCTGAAACTGTATTCTTGTATCCTCATCGACAAACCTACGCCTCTTCAGCAAACGCGCATAAAACTTATTTTTGCTTAACAAATCGTATAAGCCTGTGATTCCGAGAGTCACTTGCACTTATACAGCTCGTGAGTGTCGTATTAGTCTCCAAGGCGCTGCTCCTGATGGGTTTATGCTCTCATCCTCTCCGCTTCCTTCTCTATCCTCTTTTTCACGTTTTATCCATGCATCGCATCTGCTCTCTTCCGTCTTCCCGATTCAAAGCCACACTTACGTTTATTAAACTTTTCGAATTAACGCACTACAATGAGCACAACCCCAACCTCCAGTCCCGCCAAAGGAACTAGTAGCAGATGGTCCCGTGTTGCTCGTCGAACTTCTTCGATCCTCTCCGTCAATCGAGCTTTTCAAAACACAGTTGACAAACCCAAAGAAGATCCTGCACCTTCCGCTGTACCCGCGACCCCTAGTGCGCCTCCTCCCCCTGGCCCGGCTCAAACGACCACACCCTCTCGTCCTGCTACTCCTTCACGCAGCAATACATTTTCAGGCAACCGTGATGTTCCACCTTCACCCGAGCCAGGAGCGTCTAGGATCCGTGGGACGTCCCCTACTATAACCCCTCCTGTTGTCACTCAATCCGCCGCCCTCCCTCCTCCACAAGCAGGGAATCCAATTAGCCCGATTGCAGAATCGCCTGCCCGCGAAGCCGCTGCTTCCAGAGAGGAAGTCAACGTCCTTGGACCTTCGTCTTTGTCGCAAGCTATTGGTAGTTCGAGTAACGTTGGTGCTGGTGGATCTACAGCTGGATCTCTACCTCCGCCAGCCAACATTTTAAGTCGAAGGGATAAGGAAAAAGGTGGTATTTCGTCGAGCATCGAATCGTCGGATTATGGGAATATGCGTGGAGCTACTGAATCTCAGGAAGTTGTTGGAGAGAGAAAAGAGGACGAGGGCGAATGGACTGCACCGCCTTTGGTTGATTCGAATGTAGCTGGAACAGGACCTGGCGCTTTTATCGATGATAATGATGATCTGCCTCCTTCTAATCCCATTCGTGATCCCTCGCTTTATCACGTCTCAACTCAGGGAGATAGCGAAGCTGAAGGAGGTGCAGGAGCCAGAGGCCGAGATAACGGGATGGAGAAGGAAAGAATCCCTGAACCTTCTAGTTCTCCAGATTTCCGTGATACGACTCGTAATGGACATGCGACTGTTCCTACCGCAGGCGGTGCTGGCAATCACGACCCATACTTTTCCGATCGCAACATGAGTGGTACACCTGAACCAGAAATTGGATCATCCTTGGGACGTCATTCCTCTTTCCGTTCCTCTTCATCCATTGGCAACCTTCGAAGACGAACCTCGAATCAGGGGTTGCTTTATTCAAGTGGAAATCCTACGACTGAGTCGCTGGGTAAATCGGCAAGTAGCAGTAGTGGACGGGAACGGTCTTTATCTCGTGCTTCGTCTCATGGTTCACATCCAATTTTCAATCCTCCGACTCAAACTCCCGCCCGTACACCAGCGGCTATTCCTCCTGCCACGACGGCAACTACAGTAACGGCTGGTGCTACGGCTACTAGTGTCGCTGTCATTGCACGTACTCCATCTCCCAGTCCTGCTCAAGGCCCGCCAGTTCCTCGTATTCCTTTGAAATCTGCAAATCCTGATCCTGCGCCTCCTGCTCCAGTTCCTGGTCCAACTATGGGTCCGGTTTCAGTGCCTATGCCCGTTCTTCAGCCTGCACCTGCACCTGCGCCTCCTGCCCCAGCCCCAGCTCCAGTGACGAGTCGGGAAGTTCCACCACCCGCTATGCATGACCCACATGTAGGAATAGAAACGAATGTTTGGAGCGACCTTCCTCGCCGAAATACCTCTATCTCCTCTGAGAAGAAACTGGAGGAAGGATACGCGCAAGAGTATTATAACCCTCAACCCCCACCTACTTCCAGCACGGCGCCACCTTCACAGGGAGCGAATAAGGATGAAAAACCGACACCAAGTGGCGATCTAGCTACAATTCCGGTGGCAACAGTAGTAGCCGCTAGTGCAGCAGCAGCTAGAGCCGCTCATTACGCGCATGAACAGTCACGATCGCAATCACAATTACAAAATCAGCCTCATGGACAACAGATGTCAATGCCGTATCCTCAGCCTCAAGGTAGTCAGGGACAACCACGAGGTGAAATGGGATATACACCCCAACCTTCAGGTGCTTCTGGTGTCGCACCTTCGCTGCCTTACCCCCTTCCTCAACCTTCACTTCCACCATCATCATCTCATCCGCAACCTCAACCACACCCGCAGTACAGTCAAGACCAGTATAATTTGCCGATCCCAGCCCCGCAGTATCCTTGGGTCCCTCTTGTTCAACCTGGTCAACAACCGCAGCCACAAACACCGATGTATCAACAGCCGACGGGGTATAATCCCCAGGTTATGCCTCCCGCTCCTCCACCTACGAATTATTTCGGAATGCCGGGACCTGTGATACCTCCTCATGGTTCTAACATGCCTATGCCTTTTGCCAATCCTGCTCCTGGACCAGAGACAAAGGATCCCTCGAGAAGGAGAAAGAAGTCAACCATGCCCGGTGTCAGTCCTACGCCAACTCCAGCGCCAGGTCCAGGTCAGGCACAGGGTCATGGGTCCGTGCCTATGCCAGCACCAGTCCCCGCGCAAGCATCAAATGTCCCTGCTGGGCCTGGTGATGCCAGTGACAGTGATCATGAACATGTGAAAGGGAACGGAGGAGCTAAGGGGACGCATAGGGCTTTGCCGCCTTGGGATGATGTTACGAGCGGGAAACGAAGTGCTGCTGGGTGAGTGTGCTGTTTCTTTTTCCTTTTCTTTTGCCTATTTCTTCGTATTGCCTTCCTGCCTTCCTGTTTACGCGTGGCCTTGTGGCTTTTTGTCCCCCCTTTCGTCCTCGTGGTGATTCGGTTCTCGTTCACTCGTGCTCCGATCCTTTCACATCACCATCTCTGTGATTGGCCCCTTTGTTTCATGTATTCTTCGGCCGGAACCCGTCACTTGTTATCATTGCTTTGCTTAAATGAGAGTGGCTTACTGACTGTTGATGATACGCTTCCAGTGCACCTATGAGGCGAAATGACTCGTTTGAGAGTTTGGAGCACAAGAACCCACGTGGCGGACAGTAAGTATGGTTTGTAAGGCTTATCTCCGTCGAGGCTCATCACCTTTCACCCAGCCTCGAGAACGAGCCTCTCCTTCAACGTTCTGGCCCTAAGGGAACAACTCAAGGTGGTTATCCTGAAATCTCTCCTTCAACGTCATCCAACAGCTCCAGTGACCACGTGGCTCAACACCACAACTATGGCGCTATCCCTCACGGCAGCCACGACCAAGGAGCAAGTGGTAATGCTAAATATACTCCATGGCCTGGCCAAATCCCAACTAGTGCCAAACTCCGCGATCGTAACTGGAAAGAATATCAACTCCCCGATTCCACGAGATATTTCTTCAACCATCGTACTAAAGTTGTGACGGATATCGATTTGTATCGGTCCAGATATGCGGATTATGTTCACGAGTTTTTGGAGGAGAAATTTAGTATGAAACCTGTTCCGGATGGCTGGGAGTTGTGGTTGAGAGACGGGAACATCACGGGATCTCCTAATGGTAGTGGATCTATTCCTGGACCTGCTGGACGATCTGGGAAGAGAAAGGGAATGTATGTGGCGTATTGGGTTAATCATCAGAAGAGGACGCTGGGAATTCAGTCTCCCTATGATGAGCCCGAGAGCAGGGGCAAGAAAAAGAGCGGCAGCCAAGCCGAAGATCGTAAGTTCAGTAACATTGGGTCGATTTATGATTATTGAAGTCGGTCATGTTTTAGAACTGGATATGGAGTATAGGTACTGGGCTTTCATTGAAACTCACCCTGCTCATGCCCCCCTTCCTCACGGTGCCAAGAAGGATGCGGAAGATGCACTCAACTGGGCTTGGTCTGGCAAGTTGCCTTTCTTTAACCTGGCTTATCAACTGGACTCAGTTCCGCTTCGTAGACCGTATATTACCTGATCATCGTGCCGTACCCGCGCCTTTCACTCGGGATGAATGCAAGGAGTTGATGGATTTGTTAAAGGCTTCTAACAGTACGTCGGCCCCTACGGTTTGTATGTTACATCAATCTAAGTACGCTTCATACGCCAGCTTCCAGCAAGTCTGATGATGCGGCCGTGCAATCTCTCATTCAGACTCGCTTGGTTTCTCGTGTCCTCCTTCGTCTTAGTAAGCCTTTTGTTCCACCCAACTGGCGTCAATCACTTACTTCCGCTCTCGTAGCTCACTGGCGCCAAACTCACTTCCGTTCTGGCCGACCACTTCCGCAAGACGCTGGTACTGGACCGCTTTCTTCAGCTATCGCAGCTCCTCGCCCTCGTCCAATCAGCCGTACCGTCTTCCATTTCATTGTTTCGTGCCTCTTTTTGGGAATTCCAGCCCTGTTTTTTGAAAAGAGCCGATTTAACAGAGGGGACGAAGAGAGCGGATATCGACCAGCTACGCCAATGTTCATTATGGGAGCCGTTACCTGCTTGGTGGTGAGTGTTTTGTCGGTTTGGCTTTAGAGGCAGGCACCCTTCCCTCCGACATACCACTCCCTTCGAACTGTTTATATTATACCCCTCCTCCACGAGCACGAAGGACTGCCACATCCACCTCACGTATATCTATCCGAAAAACGGGTTCTCACGAAAACTCTCTTTTTCCTTCTCCCGCCGCTTGTTTCCTCGTCTCTTTTCTCCTCTCACTCGCGAAACCTCACGAAAAAAAAAATGACAAAAAGGCGGCGATCGTTCTGAGTGCATCTGTTACGTTCCTTTCTTTCTCAGGCTTGGGTGATGTCACTAGGGTTGCCGGATTCATCGCCATCATCCTGGCTTCCCTCTCCATGGCGTCAACGCTCCTCTCCATCTTTAGATTCAAATTAGAAATGGCTAAGCCAGCTTCGTCAGCAAGCTTGAGGAATAGGGATGGAGCTGCTGGTGTTGGTGAAGGGCTTCTGAATCTCTCGGTGCGTTATCGTTTCTTCTTTGTGGATCTTGTCATGGATGTTGGCTAATGGTGGAATCTTGATCTGAATATAGACTCGAAGCATCATCTACTCTCTTCCTTTGGTTTTCCTCGTCTATTCGATGATTGCGTTCGTAACCGCGGTCGTACTTTACTCCCTTCAAGGAAAGGAGATCAACTGGTACCCCTTCGGAGATCTTTCTATTTGGACCGTTTTGGGCTTATTAGGAGGCATGACTGGAATCTTCACCGTAGTATTGCTCACGATCCGTCGGTAAGGACAATGGACTAAGCTAGGACGACGGTGCGGTCAACTTCAACGAGAGAGATAGCTAATGGAGATGAGTTTTTTTGACTCACGTTGCATGATGGATTACGATATATTGTAATGAAACTTTGGCGAAATATGACAAAGTGTAGAGATCTTTGGAGGTCAGCTGTGGAATTGGGTAGTTTTTGTGGCTGTTTGGACTCGCGCTCTTGATTCTTGGATGTCATAAGCTGTGTTCACGTTTTCCTTCTATCACATATTTAAATGAAGCATATGGGTGTGTGCTGAAAAAGTTCTTGTGCTTGAAATAATGGCTTCTCTTCAACTAAAGTCTGAACTTGCCTTGCCAATACCAAGTATACGATTGTACGCAGACAACGGGGAGCTAACTGCTCGCCACGTTTACTTGTTTTGCCTTGCTTGCCGAGTGCCAAATTGGGCGATATATTGCTTGCCTCTGTTTGACCCAGCCTCATTGTCCCCCCTTTTCAAGATCCCTCTATACCTTTATCGCCTTGCCACCAGCGACCACATTGGCCTTCTAAGCAAATCCTTTAATTCTGTCTTCATTATGGAAGAATCACCAGGAGTGAAGGTTCCAATACCTGATTTGATACCAGACCCCCCTCGACGATCGTTGAAGCGTTCAGCATCGTTGGCTTCATTGCCAACTCCTCCCAGGACCCACCATAAGCATAAAGGCAAGAAGTCCAGGAGTGGTAGCAGAAAGGGCTCAGAGTCTGCTCAGGAAAGTGACTCTGAAGCTTCCGGATTGGAGGAGGCTGGGGACGAAGGGGTAGAGACGTCAAAGAGACGGCGCATTGACTCGAAGGGCGAGGAAGAGGAAGAAGATGCCTTCTGGTTGGGACCTGCCAAATCCATCTCAAAATCAGAGGGCACATCACAAGCTACATCCTTATCTGCACCTAAGAAGCAGGCAGACGTAACACAGCTATCCAGCCAGGAAACCTCCACTTTGAAAGAATTGAAGGCCAAGGATGATCAGCCTACCAAGATTCCTCCTCCCTCTCCATCACACCGTCGTCGCACGGATACCGTCACCCTTCCTGTCTCTCCTCCGCCCTCCCGTAGAACACCTCGCAAGAGGCGCTTCATCGCTACTCCTAAGAAAGCAATCAAATTACCTCGGTTGGCTTCACCACCCCGTACTCCCACTCATTCCACTGCGGACGACACCAAGTATCCTATAAGAGACTCTCCAGATAATCCTTTCCTCGATTCTCCAATTGGTCTCAAGGATGACCTCGTCGAGTCATCACCGGGACCTAGCGCACGTGTTGATGCTGACTTTGAGAATCCTACTGTGACTTACGTATTGTATGTCCCCTTGATTATCCTTTTGACTGCAAGCTAACATGGGTGGAAATGTCCAGCCGAGGTGTCAAAGCCAAGTTCCCCAACCCTTACTATAATCCTGCGACAGCACGGGCGCGAACACCACCTCCTAATTCTAGACTCCCAATTGAGCACCCTGATTATTCCCCCGATCTACGGTGCCCTCCTAAACTCCTTTTCCCCAAACGGACAAGAGGGAAGAAGGCGCCAAGCACCCCAAAGAAGGCTGGAGCAAGTGCAGATCCTGCGTCAGATTCTGAGGACGGTGGAAAGGCTAGTGCCGGAAAGAGTAACGGGGAGAGTGGTAAGAAGAGCGGTGGAAGCTTATTGGACAGACTCAAGGCAAAGCGGACACTCTCGCCATTCGCTGAAAGCGATGATGACGGCGACGATGAGGACTTTTCACTCGGTCCAATCAAACCCATCCAACTCAGGTTGGAGTCCACAAAGCCATCGACCGAGAAGAAAGGGAAGGCAGTTAGATCTAAAGCTCCACTGTTGGAGGACGAGAGCGATCCCTTCGTCACAAAAACTGAGAAGCCAAATAAAGCCAAATTCCAAATTCCCACCAAGCTCCCAATCAAAGAGTCTCCCTTACCACAGCGAACTCGGTCTTCACCAAGATTGTTGGCCCGGGCTAGTAAACTTGGTGGACATAGCTCTCCATTCTAACGTCTAACTCCCCTTTTCACTCCTTCGTCTTATTTAAGCCTGCCAAGGGAGTCGGACTCTCACGTATCTTATTTATTTCACAAGCAGTAGTGGCCCTATTTTGGTTTATATGTCGGAATCCATGTATGCGGTTTTGATTGTCTGAAATGCTGAGAATAACAACTTGCGTTCGTTACCAATTATTTAAATCGGTCAGATCGACCTTTGCACCGGTAAATCTCGACCCAGATCGGATTGGAATCCAAACCCTACCATTTGCCGTTTGTGTATCGATCGTGTCGACGACTAGGCACACCGGATCTGGAGTAAGGTTCCAGGCGCAGTAGTGCACTGAAAGAATCGTACTACTACTACTTGATAGTGCCTCCAATGAAAGATAGTACAAGTATGCATACCAAATGTTTCTCTGATAAGTGAAGTACAGACCCAAAACGGTGAACTCGATCGCAAAGAGAAAGTCTAATAATGTGAGAGGCAGCTGATGATTTTCATAAAGCCGATACCTGGGAAACAAGAGAGTGCCATCTTCCGAGCCGAATCCCAAAAGTTTGAACAAGAAAGCCAATATATGGGATATGCACCATGATGACAAACTCATACTTCTCCAATCCTCGCTTTCACATTTGTCCAATGCTTTAGCTACGGAGATTGCTCAAATCCATCCTGTGTATGGACCGTTGACGAGTCGCTGAGCCTAAAGCGACCTCCACAGCGCGATTTCCAATCATTACGAAATCGAAGGTCCACCACCCCTTCAAGGTTTAGGCCTCATCATTGGTGACGGAGGACTCATCACATAATATTTGGAATCACCACTTTGTGCATGGTAGCCTGCGGGTATCCAAGCGCACCAGAAGGTCCGGCGATTGCACTTCCACCACCAGTGGTCGCGGCTGAGTAGTCCGGAGGCGCACTCCGGGGTGGCAGTGGTCTATCGAGCGCTTGATGAGGCGGTTGTGGTTGCGATTGTGGCGGTGGTTGATGGTCCGGGCGAGGATGAGTATGAGCATAGTAGGCATTCACGTCCGGACGTGGATTTGGAAGCGGGCCCGGTTGTGCGACTCCATCCATCCTGCCACCACTCCGACTCCCTTGTCCCCTGTCGTACTCAGATAGCAATGATTGACTGTTATTGGGCATCCCTGGATAACCCCAAGCCGCTGTTGAACCGGGACCAGCAGAATGTCCTTGTTGATAATTTCCCATGTCGTACCCTCCACTGCTCCCTTGAGTTGTTTGAGAATAAACTGAATAACTGTTCATTCTTGCAGACCCAGCAGACCCAGCAGCACCCGCAGCCACAGCTGCAACAGGAGCAGAATGTCCTTGATGTCCAACGAGATTATTTACTCTAGATGAATACATCTCACCGTAAAAAATTCCACCATTCCTGCTACCATCACTGTAGGCAGAACTTGAGACTGTGTGGGACCCAAACGCTGCTGTCATTGGAGCTAAGGGTGCCGACCCAGAAGCTGGCGAAGCAGTGAATATGGATAGCCGATTTGGATTGAGTTGATCATTCGGCGTGAACGCTGTATTGTCTCCAGGGCGTAACGGCACAGGTCCAACAGAAGCCCACGTTGTTTCACTTCCTGTCCTCAGCTTCTTCTGTCCTCGCTTTCTACAGTACCAGAAAAGCACCCCGAGGAAGATAAGCGCGAATGAACCAGCTACCACGCCAACTATAATGGGAATAAGCGGAGGATTTGACTTCGAGTTGGATGAACTTGAGCTGTCGCTGTCGTTGTTGCCGTGTTGAGCGTCACCTGTGGGCGTTGGTACCGGACCACCAATGTTAGAGCTGATAGATGAAGATGAAGTCTGGCTGTCTATATGTACCAGCTCAACTATTCTGAACAACACGTCAACGGTCTATTAATAAACGTAACAATTTACTCACACGAAACCATCAACAATGGCATAAGGTTCCCCGGCACCTACACGCACCACCAAATGATGCGTTCCATTCTGCAAGCCAACTCTAGACCACACACGACTCGACGCTACAGTCTCCGGACCATTGGTCGTATCAGGATTACTGCGGTCGATAAGTTCAACTATCTCCCCTGGTTCGTCGTCAAGTTGAAGTCCCGTGGATACGTGATATGGCCATAATGGTGCCAAAAAATGTATCCCAACACCTATCCATCCATACACATGAGTTGGAAAGAGCGCGCTATAATTGGGGACGAAGGGTGAAATTATCACATACCAACGAATTCAAGACTCGCTACAGCATCAGGACTCTCAGTCAGCATATGACTCCCGCCATAGTTTAAGTTCGTGGGTGCTGCACGCGACCATTGATCCTGGGGCCGATAAGTGATCCTAGAATCGTTGTCATCAATGGTGATATCCCTCGTTCCTTGTGCGTTTGTAATATTGAAAAGCTGAGAGAAGATGACGTGTAGAAATAGGAAAATGGAGAAAGCGCCCTGGGTGCAATAGCGTGGAAATTGTTTACTGGGGCGGGAGGGCATGTTAAAACTTGTGAGATGGGGCCTGATGTAGGAAATTTAGGCTTGAGGATGACGAAGAGATAATTTGGTTAATCGATTTGAAATTGCCGCTGCCGCCGCCTGTCGTCGAGGTAGCCGTCGTCGATAGGATACGCCCTATAACCCAGCAGGTGCAAAAGAGAAGCACTACGAACACCCAACACAATGGAAAACGTAAGCGACGAGGAACCAATGTCTCCACCCTACACACAGAACTGGGGTAGAAAGAAGGTGAACAGCAGAGGAGCTGTTTAGGTAGGTAAGTACCGATTATTTCTCTCTGGGCCATCATTTGAATTGTCCTCAAGCGCTCTCAGCCTGGCTAACATCGCCATATACGGAAGAAAGGTACGTATGCTGTACGTCTCTGGATGGCCACGTTCGATCCAGGGAATGGGTAAAGTTCTTTTTCAGGTCCAACCCTTACAAAAACTCACAACCTCCAGGTGACGATGGGCAAGTGCACGTTTTCATCATGCGGTAAGTTACGCTCTGCCTCCATCACTTGAAAGATAGGGAATCCTCGACTGAGGGACCAGTATCGACCCTGTAGCTGAAAATCAGCGGCAATGATAATTACGTACAAAGGCTGAAAAGGAGAAAAAAAAAATGGATGTCCCCTGATCTGGTGCTGCTTTTGATGTGAATGGAGAGGCAAAAGTGCATTGTGAAGCCGGGACTCACAACGCCCGTGGATGTAGGAAGGTGATCGTAAGCTGGAGAATAATGCAGGTATGAACATCGGCATCATGATCAACACTTGAGATCAACTTGAACAAGCTTAAGAGGCGCCGAACATTTCCCTGGCAGCGACTTACATAATCTAGATCTATTGACCTTTTCAACTCCCCGCCTCGATTGCCAGAGTTGAAGCACATTCTCAATGGCAATCTCGACATAATGCCGGGTTGGTATTTCGCCACTTCCATCTCAAATATTTTCACTTTGTTCGGTATCCAATCAGGTTCACCTTCGCCGTATGTTTCATTTCGACTGCATCAGAACCACCGGATGATTGGATTGAAGGGATCTAGGTATACATGAATCGTAGAAAATCAACCCGCGAGAGCTGTTAACAGTATGCACGAATATATCGAGCAAATGTCAAGTGCAAGGCAAATACTATTCAGGCATGTGGAGCATAGACCGCAAGAGCATCAATGAGCTTGAGTGAAAAGGGGAAAACTACAATTAGAGAAGGGTAGCCAATGATATCCATGAAGTCGAAAAGAATATACTACAAAGAAAATGGAAGGCTTTTAGAAATATTTAAGAAGAGGTCCTGTCCCGAGTAGAATCACGAACACGAAAAGTCCATGTTGTAAACATCGACATATGGAATGCACACCTGACTTGCGATTAGTTTTCTCCACGGAATGAGAACTCATGTCCTTCTCCCCGCCTCCGCGTTTTGACCTTTGAAAGGTTCCATGTTACGACGTGGTTCCACCCCCACCACACAACGGTCCGGTAAGTCGCCGAATCGAATTGATTACCATGAACCCACCTCCACAGCTTGACCCCCCATTGGAACTAGGACGATGGACCATCCTCATCCCTTGGCGATGGAGGATTCATCACGTGGAACTCAGGATCGCGTGTCTTGGAATCCTGCGGGTATGACCGCGCACCAGAAGACTCTGCAATCTCACTCTCAACGTCGATCGTGGCTGAGTAGGCTGGAGGTGCACTAGAAGAATCTCGCTGAACACCAATCGTCGTTGCTGCAGAACTTGGTTGTGATGGAGCCTGCTGAGGTAGTGGTGGTGATTGACGCTCTGGCTGAGTTTGACTATAGTAGGCATTTGAGTCTTCATGCGGATTTGGAAGTGGGCCTTGTTGTCCGACTCTATCCATTCCTCCGCTATCTCTCCGTACTTCGTTGTACGCAAATATCAACGGCTGATGGTTATTGGCCGTCATAATCCCCGGATAACCCCAAACTGCTCTAGAACCTAGAGCATCTTCCACATCGTAACCCCTACCAGTCCCTTGACTTCGCAGACTCTGCTGACTCGTTTAAGAATAAACTGAGTAGCCGTGAATCCCTCCAGACCAGATTGCGTCATCAGCTGCGCCAACAGCAGAAGGCGCCTGAGGTCCAACGACTTTGTTCGCGCATGATGAAACCCCCCCATTGCCATAGAAGCTTCCACCATTGCTGGTCTCAGTGTATCCTGAACTCGAGATCGTGTGAGACCCAAATGGTGCTGACATTGGTTTTAATAAAGGTGTTGACCCTGAGGAAGGTGAGGCCATGTGCCTATAAAGGTGATTAGGACCGGATTGCCTGTACTCCATAGATGGTAGTGGCCCAGGACCACCGGAAGCCCTGGGATCTTCTGACCAAATTCTCTCGCTTTCTGCCCTCATCTTCTTCTGCCCTCGCCTTCTGCAGTACCAGAAGAGCGCCACGAGGGCGATGAGTGCAACTCCCCCAACGACTGAACCGACGACTATTGGAACCAGGTGAGGTTGAGATTCCGAGTTGGATGCATTAGAGTCAGAATTATTGCCTGTACGGGAAGCAGGACCACCGCCTGTATTAGAAGGACTGGATATATCATCTGAAGTGGAAAAACAAGTACCTGTTGCAGAAGGACTAGGGTTAGAGTTGGTAGTAGAAGAACTACTTGATGAGCTTGTATCGCCATCTACCAACTGCCTTACCCTGGACAAAATGAATTCACGCCAAACGCACCGCAGAAAAAAAATCAATCAACGACGTAAAGCAACAGCACAAATCACTCGCATGAATCCATCGACGATGGCAAATGGTTCCCCTGTACCGACAAAGACCATTACAGTGTGCATCCCATTACTCAAATTGGTTGCAGACCACACATAATTGATCTGACAATTTCCGATCCGTTGTTAATGGCCGACTCGGGCAGATTATGGTCGATGAGCTCCATAACCTTCCCGGGGTTATCATCAAGTTGAATCCCCGATAGTGATGTGGTACGGCCACAAAGGTGCAATAAAATATACGTCAACGCCTATACAACGAGTAAATACGAGTACGGAATAGAAGAGAGCGAACGAGCACGCTGGAAATGGGCAGGGCAGTGTGATAAGAGTAGTCACTCACCAACAAACTCGAACCTCGCGGTAGCATCAGAGTCTGATGTCACTAAATGACTTCCACCATAATTCAACTCTGTAGGAATTGTGCGTTGCCCCGAGCACGCAGGTTGATAAATGATCCTTTCATCACTGTCATCAATGAAAAGATCCCGTATTACTTGGGCATTCGTCACAGTGGTAAGATGCGAGAGGACGATGTCGAGAAGTGGTAAAATGTGGAAAGAGATAAGGATAAAGAAGCCCGGGAAACGTTTGTGATGGGGAGGGTGACGCATGTTTGAAACCTGTGAGACTCGGGGAAGATATGAGATGACGAGGAAAGGGTTTGCGTAATCGCTTTGAGATCACTGTCGCCGTGGTGGGGTCGTAGGAGTTGGTGGTAAGCACCGTATATCCCAGGAATTGCAAAAGGTAAGCACTACGGACCCGACTCGACGAAAAATGAGTGAATGAGGATCAATCCCTTCACATAGAAGGCGAAGAAGGGGTAAGAGAGAGAAAAGCAGAGGAAAGGCTGTAGGAAGGGTATCGGATGACATTCTTCCGCACTTATATTCGACTGAGCTGTAAACTTGGGCTAACCTCGCCATAAGTGGAAGGAAGTGTACGTATCCCGTGGATGCGACCATGCAGACGGGGCAGATGAACGGACATTCAATCTCAGGAACAAGTAAACACCTCTATTTGGTCCATATATCTTCAAGGATTCATGAGACCGTAAACAGCCACAACCCCTTCTCTTCGATGATCAGAAGATGCAGTGGACCCATAATACACCAGAACGGACCCACATAACAAAACAAACTACCGGCTGGTTTATATACCGGTTCAGGGAATTTTCCGTCATCCAGTGCTTGTGTTCTTCCACCATCACTTGGCAGCGTGTCCTCTTCACGAACGGAGCAGTCACCGGGGTGTAACGAACAGATGTTTCTGACAGGACTCTTCAACTGAGGCCTCTAATTATCATTAGCGGCTTGTGCCTGAAAATCGTTCGTGGTTACGAACAATACAGCCATGGTCAATGCGTCACTCACATGACCTGTCAAACTATCCGCATTCAACGTTCAACTCCCAATACGTCGTATTGGATGTTCATCATATCCCCCAACATTAACCACAGCATGCGCTCCAAGCCATCGATTTATCTGCGGACCTGCTGAAGAACATCGACGATAGTCGCTGAGAACATACCTTCATTTATCAAAGGACACCAGCACCGAATGCCTGCTAGACTCCCTTGTTTACCACGCCTTATCCCACATACGTTTCATGGTTCTCGACAAAGCTTATTATTCCGCTTAGGGAACAAGGGCTGGTCGCGACGAAGCATATGAATTTTTTGATAAACTTGCTTATCCCCAGCATCGAACAGCCCTTACGACCACACAGGCCATAGCACTCACTGACCCCTTTATTTCCGCAAACGTTCGATGGGGATCAGCAGGGAACGCAGCAAGGAAACAACTGTCAAACTTTGATTGCGGCATGTCCCGTTGGCCGATTAAGATCACCTCAACCGAGGCAGCTCCAGGGAAGCGGGTAATTCCGATTCTCTGCTCTGCTGCTTGCAGCACAGGGCACAGTCTTGGTTTTTGCAAATCCTTTATGCTTGCTATTTGATGTAACTCGCGATGCACACCGTACATGAATATTGCTACAACGCATCATCGTCGACGCCATCTACCTGCAAAATCAATTCTGGAAAGGTGGAGGAACATAATCGTCAGTCCACTAAAGCGCCTAGTATCTGGCATACGCTACCTGTGAAGAACCGAATTCCTTCGACATGGGTCTTGATTTCTAAAAGGATGAGATAAAAAGCGACGTAAAGTCGATATCTCGGAGCGTATAAGAAGTATACGAACTGAGTTTCTCATCCACTGTATGGATATTGACTTTCTCTCCAACCCGAACAGGACTCCAGCGATAAATGTTGCGAGACCTAGGATAAGGGTGTAGATTGGCAGGAATTGAGTGAATATATGCGCAGTAAAGGGGGAATGGACGTACAAGTTCCACTATTATGGTCGTACGAGTATGGTTACTACTTGACTGAAACGTAGAAACGGCCGAAACTTACATAGTATCTCGTATCTACAACGCACATATACGGTAATCAGCATCTTCTTCAGCATAGAGAAGATAGGTCGTACCTGTATTCCCTGTCATCGCGCTAGGCGCTGTAATTACGTTTTCGCCAAACGTGGCTTGAATTGCCTTTGAGAATACATGCCAAGACCCGGAATCAACAGGGGATATCGGACTTGGCTCGAGTGGTCCACTGAATCCTAACGTTATGTTTCCTATGGGTGTCTCGGTAGAAAGGATTTCATCATTTAGACGGAATGAGTATTTCTTTGCAATGGGACGGATGAGATCAAGGTATGCCTCCCGAACCTCTCTGGCTATAGAGCGTAAGGAGATAAATATGAAACATAGCACCATGTGGTGAAACGACGTGATCGCAAGACTTACTAGAGCTGAATATGTCGATCCTTGTGTTATAGTTGACGACAGCACTTTCTGCTAGAGCATTGGTCTACCACGTGTCAAATTAATTAGAACAATTGTAGCGACGTGACGCAAAGTTTTACCTTAATACCGCCATTTACGATAGTCGGGGCCTTGCTCGTTTGGATCAGATACCGATTCATAGGGGAAGTCTCTGCGAATTCTTCGGCAGCTCTTTGAAGGTCTGGGTTTTCGCCAAGGACGGAATCCCGGAGCCAGTTAGGGATTTGGTTATTGTCCCCATGGCGTGCTAAACAATTCAAATAGCCCCAAATAGGACTCGACAGCTCAAGGTGGGGTCGGAAGATGGGGGAATCTCTGTGGGCGTGATGTTGATGAGGACCACATGCAAGACATTTCCATGAAGAACTTCCTTACTCAATCTCCGATGTAATCTTGGCCAAGATTCCGATAGAACTGTGCGGCGGGGGCACTGATGAACTGGGACAAAGCGAATTACCCTCAGTCCTTTGTAATTACGTAACAAAGATATATGTGAACTCACTGCCCTCCTTGTGTGTCGACTTCGATTTCGAAGTTCTACCAAATCACTTTCAGTCACAACTCTAGTGTAGCTCGGGAACACCTACAATGTAACCTTTTTCAGCAACTCCAGGAAGGGCGAACTCTGTTCCATATACATCACCGACTCCCATCCCGCCTTCATCCACAATCATAGCAATACCGTTTTTGGGATATACGGACTCAAGATGCCTGGCAATGTTGATGGCTCCTGTGAACCCGGAAATTTCTTCGTCTTGCCCAAATGCGATGACTATACGAGGTCAGCAAAAGAGCGCTTAATTAGAATTAAGCAATACCAATTGTCCGAGTTGGTTTCCAATTGCTCTCGATCAAATGTTCGACAGCGGATAAGATCCCAACGAGCGTGTTTTTGGTATCAGAAGCCCCTCTGCCATAAATCCACTCTCCGTCAATAGTCCCATCGAAAGGTGGGTACGTCCATCTAGTCGTGTCATCAGCGAATGAATGATGTTGCGTACTGACGACCATTACCTGTCCAGTGACGTCACGCTACAAAGAATCATCAGCCGAGTAACCCAACCAGAAATAAAAGATGAGCATATACCTAGGAACTACGTCGATGTGAGCGGTCAACATAAGTGGTTTGAGGTCCGGCTTGGAACCCCTCCAAGTGTAGATAGGGGAGTAGCCGCCGACAATCTCTAGGTCCAAGTTCTCGTAACTAGAAGAAGTGTTGAGTATAGACGCTTTGAATTGAGATAGGCGGCACTTGCATAGTTGGAAATGTCTTTTTCAGGTATACGAGAAAATCTCCAAACGGCTTCCACCGCTCATCCTCTCCAACAGGACCCATATCATCGAACGACCTTTCCAACAATGAGCTAAACAAACTTCTGATCCAAACGGTGCTTACATTGTCGGAACTTGGATGGCACCAGATAGGCGCATTGCGCTGCGGGCATGGAACTCGGGCGTCTCATATAACGAAGAATAGTTGGAGGGTCTCCCAGGAGGTGAAGGTTGAGGACATGTCTCACCCCCAGATGTCGGAAATACGACAGCAGGAGAGGCCGGAGAAAGCCTGAATAATCCTCCACAGCCGTTCTGGAACACTTGGCCCTTGTAAAAATGATAACTTATGAAAGAAACGAGAACTGAGATGGCGACAAATGTGCAGAGTTTCTTCCACGTTTTCCACGTCTTTTCTGGGAGCGAATGAGACTGAGATGGAAGAAGATCAGACTTCATAACGGTGGATTGTAGGATGGTGGTGGTAGAAGGTCGAGATAAAGAAGGGGGTAGCGTGCACAAACTGAACAACGATGCTCCGACCCTTCAACTTGTCATTCCGCACGACATTGACTATCGGTTCCTTTTATATTTGATTCTTTCGATGCCATTGGGTCGACATCGCGTGGATAACACCAGCCAAAAATAACGGGCGCATCATATGCTCAGAGGGTTTCACAAAGTCGCATGCTCACATTGATGGCAACATTAATTTTGGCGGTCCGTCGGTATCTCGAGGTCCCCGGGTCTATCAGGACCCCGGAAAATCTGAGCGAAGCTCTGATCCCGTTTCGGAAAAATTTGGCTCCTCTGGGGCCGAAATCCTGGGGGTTTTTTTCGGATAAAAAACGCGTGTTTGGGCCGTACCGCCAGGTCCAGGTTCCGACATGGGGAGGGTGCGAAGTGGATTCATAAACACCAAAACGAACACGGGTGAGGTTGAAGAATTGGATAATGCGTTGTAGTTTGATGTGTTTGAACGCGAGCTCATGTTCAAGCTCGTGCTAATGTAGCTTTTTTTGCCTGTGGTGATATCCAATGTCTCATGTTCGAACCTCGGTAATACAAGGCTTTGTGCATCGTCTCTGGATACGATAGAGACGGCAGATGGCATCAGTCTTCTGCTGGAGATTATGAAACAACTCCGAGTCCTACCCCTGGACAAATGCGCAGCCACAGTAGCTTGTTTAACTGCTTCGAACGTAAGTCTATGCTTTTATTCTGTTAGGTTGATTTATGGAATCACACATGCATCTCAATTAGCTTCAAAACCGTCGAGAGGATGCCATGCAGGAAGCTAAGGTCCCTCATGCTCGGGACTTGATTGATGCGCGCGTCTCACAAATTTCGAACGGGGGAATTTGGTCTTGTGTTCGTGCGATAAGATATTGTTGCTTGCAGAAGTGAGTCTACGCTAATCCTTGAATCCTCGGGCTCATAGAGACTCTGATGTAGTCATTGCAATGAGCTCAAAGACGGGTGGTAGGGGTGCAAAGCATTTGCCCGTGACCAGGTCAATCAACGATACCTCATGCACATGGTTGAGGTTTTTGCTCAGTTCCACGGCCACCTTTTCTGCGTGCTACAGCGACCACGAAGAAGATTTGGCTCGGAGCCAATGTTGAAGCAGTTAAGGACGCTATCACGCGCTACAAGAACTTAACCACCTGACCAGTCCAGCCAAGTCCGTAGCTCACAGATGGCGTCAATTCTAATTGGTGATGGATCACAACGCGCGCCAAGGCTCGGAAGCTGAGAGGGGCTCGTAGATTTGTCTCATCACTTGTTATAAAGCCATATCGTGTCGCAATATACCATTCAACACTTTTTGAGGACTTTTTCAGTATTTTTTGGATATTTTAGCAGAATTTCCGGGCTTGATTACAAAACTCGGACATCAGAGGGCTCTGCAGGCCTATGCTAGGTGCAATACGACAAAAAATCCGGACATTCAGTCCATGAACGAAATATTACGTCCGGACATGAACCGCCTTCGGGATCAGACCTCTACCTAGATTTTCCGGGGTCCTTGCAAGCGTAAATAGTCACGTGCACTTTGATTTTGATTTTGACTTTGAATATGGCTTGTTAAGAGCAAGCGCCGGGAAGCAAAATGTCTGTTGTAACGCTCCTCCTCCACTCTATTGAAATTCAAAATGGATCAAGTATCCTCTCTCAAGACACGGGAATCACCAGATGTGATTCTTAATGTCTCTCAGGGAGACGAACAACCTACAGGTACGTTCCGTCATGTTCTCTCGCGCGAGTTCAGTGAAGTTAAAAAAGAACCTGGCACAACCAGGATTATTCAAGAAACTGGGAATTCTCGACAAACTTCTCACTCCTTTAATTATACTCGCGATGATTGTTGGTGTCATCATTGGCGAGTTCGTTCCAGGCGTTCAAGAAGCATTCGATACTGCACAATTTGATACAGTATCTGTTCGTAAGTATTCCGCTACAAAATTGCACAAATATTCTAACATAGCTTAATATCTGCCCTCACTAGCCATTGCTATAGGACTGATAGTCATGATGTGGCCTATCTTGACGAAGGTCCGCTACGAAGCCCTTCCGTCTCTTTTCAGCACATCCCATCTTTGGTTCCACATCCTCATCTCCGTAATCCTCAACTGGATTATCGGGCCCTTTATTATGCTCGCTCTAGCATGGGCGACTCTTCCAGACTTACCAACCTACCGCACTGGTGTGATAATGGTAGGCTTAGCGAGATGTATCGCAATGGTCATGATCTGGAACAGCCTCGCAAAAGGAGACGAAGAATATTGCGCCATACTCGTCGTCATAAACTCCGTCCTCCAGATTATTTTGTACTCCCCAATGTCAGTTTTATTCATCAACGTAATCGGAGGAGAGAGTCAAGTCGAGACTCACGTTACGTACGGCAAAGTAGCTATATCCGTCCTCATTGTAAGTCATTCTATAATGTCCTACATTTTCCAGTGACATTTCATCTCTTATTGTCGCGCAGTACCTCGGAATACCATTAGCAGCTGGAATTTTAACCCGCTTCGCCGTCATTTTCCTCACGTCCAAAAGCTTCCTCCAACGCACCTTCCTCCCTCTTTTCTCTCCGCTCTCCCTCCTCGGTCTCCTCTACACCATCATCGTCATCTTCGCATACCAAGCCCGCCATATCTTACATAATATAGGTCCCTCATTCAGAGTCTTTGTACCCATGATACTATACTTCATTATCATGTGGTTAGGCGTCTTTGGGTCGCTCTACTATTCGAGCAAGATGATCCTTCGGCGAAAACAATCTCATAGTATCAGCACGGGCGTGATTCATAACTCAAAACCACTCCTCGGATATGATAAGGTAGTCGTACAAGCGTTCACAGCTGGAAGCAACAACTTCGTAAGTTCACCGGCACCCACCGTACTCTTGACCTATATACGCTTACTCCGATTATCTCCAGGAACTAGCCATAGCAGTAACCATCTCCGTCTATGGTGTATCATCAGATCAAGCTCTAGCAGCTACAATCGGTCCTTTAGTCGAGGTCCCTGTATTATTATCTCTCACCTGGGTTTCCTTGTACTTTAGCAAAAAGCTAGATTGGGCTTAGGATGTACCATAAGCATAGACATAGCATATGCCTCCATGAAAAACTCATTATATTCCCTCCCTCCCTCTCTCCCTCCGTGTTCGTATTCATAGATTCAGAAAGCCTATCACGAGATGACGGCATGGGCTTGTTACTGATCCCGAGCGCTTTGACAATAGCCACCGCCCACGAAGAAGCATACTTTTCGGACCTCGAAGACTTCAAAAGCTAAGAAGGCTCCTATCACGGCGATTGACGTATCTATCCCAATTCTGTACAACTTCTCCCATCACCATCACCTTTATCAACCTCATTGAACCCGAAACATCGTTCCCATCAAAACGTAAAGCTAACTTATCCAAGACCAGTGCTCGAGTCTAATAATCACACATTCGAGCCATCAATCACGGAGTCAGTGCACGTACGCTCAACTCTCGTTGGCATCCAGCACAGCACAGCTTGCTTTTGAACGTGAATACTTGAATCGCGATTCCGACCCTTTCCCGATGATCGAGGCGCTCATGACCAACACGAAGCGCCGACCACCACGGCGCGGTGTTTCTTACAACCGTATACACCCTCCCGTGATGGACACGACACGAGTTAAAATCCCGCGGATATTCTATGTATAGCTTTCTGCACCATAATTATATCTCTACCCCCAGCTATATCTCAGCGGCGCAACAAGCCCATCGACACGTACACCTGTACAGCACTGGCAGTGAGTCCAGCTCGCGATCTTGGTGCGCTTCTCTGGATCCACGAATCACAACAGGCAGAAGTCGAGTATACTTTTACCCCTCTCTCTTTGCTTCTTTGACCTTGACGCAAGCTGAGCTGAACTAAGACTCCGAGTCGTCATCGGTAGTGTCTACCGTCCGAGTCCACACTAACAGCACACCTACTTCCAGCTATTCTCACCACTTATGCATGTGCGGCATAGCACCTCAATTGACAGAACCCTACTACCACTTGCGTCCGTACCTCGCGCTAGAGCTAATCAATAAGTCGATCTAGACCTTCAAACCTGTCTCCACCTAGTCACTACGTTTAAGCTTCTCCTGAAACCTAGGTCCCTGATGCAAATCCCACCAACAATGCACATGCCTTCACATACGTTAAGACTCAAATGCCATCACGAATCTCGAACTCTCCGTTTATCCCTATGTATTACATTTCCAACGACCAAAGCGCGGAATCAGTCGAAAATCCATCGGCCAACTCTCGCATAGGAATACTGACACCTGATGCGATTCTGCCGACATATGCACGAAGGTCTCAGCCGATGGTAGTTAGCACTGGCCATCCTCACACTGAGGACTAAATTGAACTAAAATAAGCGGCAGTCTCCCAATTCAAGCTCAACCCAAGCCGAATACCCACCTCATGATCACATCCCCCCTCTTTCATGTTCACAGGCCACGGAACCACATAATTCAGAAAGGCCATTCAATTCTGTACAGTAGTCTGGTCTCAAATGTATACAAACGAACGTGGACTAATGAACACTGCGAGACGGGAAATGACAAGATAACTAGCGGTGACGACAAAATGGGATAATGCAACATGTATCCTAAGGGATATGGTTGAGATTGAGAGGTGAAAGAGCCAAAGGTGGGGATATAAAAAGACGAAAACTGGCAACGAATCAGCCAGTAAAACCTAACTGACGACCTCAGATCGTAAGGTGTAAAACCACCGCTAGTACTACGAACAAGTCCGTAAAGACTCCATGATGGGATGATAACTTTCGAACAATCGAACATGCGCACCTCAACGTACCACACGTCGAACTCCACGAGCCAACAGCTTGTTTCTCATGAAGTCGAAAAGAGAACGGTAGAAATGGCAAATGACGACTTTTCTCCGAACCCAGGCCCAAGATTAAACCCAATTGCATGTGCACACGCTCCCATGAGACTGAAACTCTGCCACCAATCAACTCGACACCCTCGTCAAAAAAAGCGGATCTTCAAGAATCAGGTTCCACTTCTTGCCCATCAACAACAGGAGAGTCATTATCTAATCCATCGGTCGGCGAAGGCGAAGTGACAGTAATAGTAGTCCCACCAGCAGCAACAGCCGTTGACGTGGCCGGACGGTTGGGTGATGCCCTGCCACTACCTTCCGCAAGAGCAGCGACGCGTCTGTTGGCAGGTGGAGAGGACGATAACGACGAACGAGGCGAGTTTCTACTATTTGGTGATGTCGTTCCTTCGCGTTTAGACCGTGGAGACGCGTTAAAGTGGCCGCATTTCGGGCAAAGGTATTCTGAAAAAGTATCAGCGAACCCATCGAGTGAAACCGCCAAACGCAAGATGCTCACGAGTATCCTGCCACATGCTCTCCTTCACCAATCCATTATGAGCAAAACATCTCTCGCAAATCAACGCATATCGAGAAATCGCTGGGTTTGGCGCTTGATCATCGTCTCCCAGTACTGCATCAGCAAGCTTGTCATACCACTTCTTCTGCGGTGGTGCCATAGGAAATGGCGAAAGAAGCGTTTCTGTTGACACATCACGACATACCACCACAAACGAAAGGCATCATTTGATAAATCAGGATCATCTAAAAACACGAGGTACTCACGCGGAACAAGGTGTGAGGGCCCGGATCTAATACCATCAGGCGGAACAGCCAACGCAGCGAGTTGTGGCAGACGTTGTGGGGAGTTACTTCCACCCGGAGGAGGCGTGACCCTCACGTTTGGATTTGGAGCGGGAAACTCTCCCGATGGTCGTTGACGAGTGGGGGTAGTTGGCGTCATAGAGCCATCGCCGTATTTCTCCAGAATCTTGAGCGTGGTGTTATAATTAGTCTTCTGTTTCATCTCCTCCACCTTACTACGCTGTTCTTTGAGTAATGCGCGCAGAGTTTTTTCTGTTGAGATTACCGATAAATATGTGTGTGGCCGAGACAAATGAGAGCACAACGCACCTTCCGCATCGCCGATCCTTTGGTACCAAATCTGAACAATGCGTCTCACGAAGAGGATACTGTAACAGACCCACAAGAATGCCAGAGATGCATCATCACGAAAACTCGAAACAAATATGAATTTGTTACTCACATTATTGGACCAATAACGACAAAGAAGCCCTTTAGTGCTCTCTCGAATCTGACCCTCCGATAGTGCGCTAGAAATCTTGGGAGAAGATCTAAATACCACAAAGTGGCGTAGGCGACCCATGCGGCAATGGTGTAAAGGGTGACTAAGAGTGTAGCGCGTCTCTCTCTGAGACGAATTTCAGAGAGCTGTGTCTGTCTATCGGTGATATTCTTTGCGAGATTGGCGAGAATAGTTTCATAGTCTTCAGGTCCATTCTTCTGTTAACCACGTCAATTCCGGGGCTCGAAAGCGTTATACGACTCGATACGCACCTTTCGAAAGAAGCGAGTAAGAAAAGACATTCAAAGGAGTGCAGAATTATAAAACAAGGAGGAGAGAGCAGGAAACCAAAAAATGAGATCACAGTCAGTGGCAGAAGGGCCGGAGTGACGTGTCACGCGCGACGCACACCTTCGGTACCTTGTGATGTCACACTTGGATGTGTATGTTTGGCGCCCGTCTGTGCCAATCCGCTCCCAGATCGCCATGATGCTCGACAATCGCTCCCCAGCAGTGGCGCGATCAGTCACGTACTTTTTTCGGTATATGATTTCAAATGGAGCATGCTAGCCCAATTCTCGCTTTTGGTTCGTTGGGTCGCTTGACCTGCGGCCTTCTCACGGTTGCTCATAAACCTTTTGGTCATGGGGTTGTGCAGGGTATCATGCTCGACAATTGGTCGGGACTAAGACTGACTGCGGATATTGACGGTACTGCTTCTTGACTGCGGCCCGGATTGCCAGTCTTATGTCCAATGACGAGCATTGCACAAGGCATTTGATGTTCAAATGATCCAGGTCTATTGCCACCCAACACGACTAGGCACACATAACTGTACCGGGTATAATTGATCCACCCGTTATCATAACCATCTCTTACGATACACAGAGTCGAATAAATGTTTCAGGAGAGATTGACGTGCTGGAGCAAAAGCCATCTCGACGTTATGAATCTGCCAATACCGACAGTCGTATCTGCCTGAGCCACCGACATCTACTCGGATTGGTTACCAAAGCTACCCGCCCCACATTCCATTTCAGCACCAACCGTTCATTCCAAACGAGCCAATCAAGATTCAAGACCCGTTGCTAACGGGGATGGACAGCCATTGTCGATCTGACGCTATCCAAGTTGTATCCAAGGCTCTTTTGGATCAACAAACCATAAACCGCCATGATCCCCGGGGAAATCTAGCCGATTCAACAGATTCACACTTCACCACTTACTTCAGCTGTCAATTTGATAAATTCACGTTTCACCGCACCGGCTCCGGCTCTCATTAATATTGTTACCCTTTTTGTTACCCTTTTTCACAGCCTTGTGCATGCTAACCTAGCACGTGTCATTTTTTGGAGTACCATGCTGACTGACTCGGGGTGTTGGGCGATACTGTGGGGGAAGAACGCACTGGCATTTCAGCTTAAATCTTTCAGCGGCGGATCTCAGTGCTTTCGTGTGTTATCCAAAGGGCTGTCAAAAAGGGTGGCCCGAGATGTTCGGCGGGCTGCATAAAGCATGCGTACTTCCTGCTTTACGTCAGCATTCGAATTATCTCCTTCGAGACCTACTTCCCTCATGCATCAACGAAAGTTAATACAAAAGCGCGCCCAATGGCTGAAGACTTTCAGGAATAGTCATAGTCAGGTTCCATCAAAAGAGAAGCTGCATGCGTTCGGTGCAGGACTGGTCCGATAATTGACGCTAAGAAACAAACACAGTACTACATTCATACAAAATACCGTGCCCCTACCGGCGGACGCCCCAATGAGTCGAGACTCCCCTCCCTGCCAAACTTCATCTTTAGCATTGCTAATAACGCTTATTTTTACCAATCCGGCCATTAAATCTCGGGTCCTCTCGACTGACCTCACATCATTTATTAAACCTGCAATCAAAACGAGTCGTAATCCTTATTCGGGAGACCGTCCAATCGCACACCGCATCCCCCCACCCCCCCTCTTTTACTGGATTCTGTCCATTATTCTTCTAGTTTGTATATAAGTGGCCACGGGAATTTGTTTAGGCACGTGCAGCCTCTCTCGACCACTCCTCTGCCCATCCTTCAAAGATGAGCCACTTCTCCGAACCTACTATCGCCATTTCACGTCGAGGCAACTTGACTTCCAAACCCCGGAACACGACTCCCAGCGACTCTACATCTCCCCATTTTCCACCGGCCACATCATCTCTCCCTGTACCAGATTGGTCTTCAATGTTAACCTTACCATCCTCAATGGACGATGACTTTGGTGGTTGTGAGTGCAATTCCCTTGTTCCAAATTTTCCTCGAAGAACAGAAATGATTCATGACAACACATTGGGGGTGAAACCATTATGGAACAGATCACCACAGGAGATTCTCCGCACCAGAGCTTGGCTATCTCGGCATGTATAACGCCCCTCCCTACGATTCTACAACGTCCACGAGCAGCAATAGTCAATCTACCAACATGAAGTCCCAACAGTGGACGTGGGTTCCGCAACAATACACAGGCAAGTCCTTTGCATTTTTTCCCTGTGCGTCACCCTTTTCTCATGAAACGCAGGAACAGTGGGCAACAGTGGTTCCACTGGAATTTCGGGAGAATTCCATCCTGAGCCTTTGCATGGATTTCGTCATCAGCATTCCTCTGCTTCTCACAAAGCGGCACAAGGTTTGGAGCCCCCCGATCATCGACCTCGATCACTTCTGGTTCAACACCAACAGTCGGAGACGGGGTGGTCAAACAGCCGAAGCGAACAAGCCAGTCCGCTTCCACCTTCTTCGCATAACCTCGTCCTCCGAATTCAGAATAACGAAGATATTATAACCCCGTCTGGTCCTTCTCCGCTACCCTCATCTGCCCACTCTTCTTCATCCACATCGTCCACTGCTAATTGGCTAGATCCTGAAAGCATGATCCCCATGCGTAGGAATATCAAAATCCAACCGTCTCCTACACCCACTTTGGGTGCTCATGGTTCTGCTACAACTACCTCTTCGTCAGATTATTCCAGTTTTCCTCTCTCCATGTCTTCTCCAGCTCAAGGTGTGAGTGGCTGGAGAGCAGGGAGCGGTACAACTGCAACAGAATCCTTTGTTCGGCAGCTCTCTTCTGGCTCTCAGGCTTCTAGTTCATCGCCTTCATCTAGCAACAGGGACCTACAGGACCTTATTGTTACTAACAGGCGGGTGACCCCTGCTCACCCGAACATCTCGGTTCCCACTCCCACTGCCTCATTATCTTCATCGTGGGATCCAAACTACTTCGATGGGTTCAGATACTCCCTTAGCTCACCGTGGACACCCACGAGCGCAGCATCAGCAACAACTGCCCATACCCCATCGTCATCTTCAGCTTCCCACTATAATCACCATTCTCATTCCCGCCACCATCATAATAATACTTTAGCCGACTCGCTAATCAATACAGCACACTTATCGGTTAATCACTCGCCTTCAAATTCGGTTTCTACGGTACTTCATCCGACCGAACAACTCTCTGCTTCCACTGGCGGTGCTAATGATGGTAGCAGCGTATCTTCCTTCGGATATAATATCTCCCTGAACGGTAATCCTGGTACTCCTACCACTTCCTCGAATACCACCCCTTCGCCCCCAACATTTCCCTTAACCTTGTCTTCCCCAATATCTGGCGTAATCGGTTACCCAAACCACCGATCCCCCGCCCATTCGCGATCATCTCAACTCCGGTTAAACGATAATGCACACACAAAAGCCCCAACAAGATCCCCGTACACACGACCGCGTAGCGCCGAAAGCGTTCGTTCTGATGCTGCAAAAAAAGAATGTTCCCATTGTAAAGCCACCTCCACCCCTCTTTGGCGCAGGGAACCGACGACGCTCAAACCATTATGTAACGCCTGTGGTCTCTATCTTCAACAGCGACACAAATGGAGACCCCAAGAACTGATTGATGCTGATGCCGAAGAATTAATTGATGACGATACGACTAATTGTCAAGCTGGCGACGGCACGGGCTCAAACGTCGGGCATGGAGGTCCGACCTGCAGTCACTGTTCGGCTCGGTACACCTCGGTATGGAGGAGGAGCCCAGACGGAGCACAGCTATGTAACGCCTGCGGAGTTTATTTGAGGTTGAGGGGTGTACCTAGGCCGCTGACATTGAGGAGGAGAAAGCCTAAGCCAAGGAGCCGCCATTCGAATACTAGTACCGGCAACGCTAACCCCCTGGCCAATGTTAGCGTCAGTGTAGCAAACACTAGCTTGACCCCCAAGGGCTTGATGCAAGGCATCCCCACTGCTCCGATGACTCCGATGACGAGGATTAAATAGAGGGATCCTTTCGTCTTTCTCTGTCTCCTTGTTCCCCACTGCTTTTGCGTCCATTGCTATCACACGCTCTGTCTTTTGTCAAAGGACTTCGTACGATCCTTTGTTCGACACCCACATCTCTTTCACACATCTCATACCTGGCTTGGATTCACCACTCTTTTATCTTGCATTAGTATGATATGATACTCACTTGGATATCATTCGCTACTTTTCGAAAGCTGTCCTTCGTCAATTTCCACTATGTACTTATTCCAATATCTGCGTGCTATGATAGGTTTGGCCCGCCCCACAACTGCATTCTATGTCGTCCATTCTGTCACTAATACCGATCCTACCCGGACTTGTAATATGCCCTACTGTATGCTCTACTCTAGATTTACCGAACCGTTCGTCCCTTGCTTGGTTATTTACTTGGTCACTAGCTGGGCAGTGTTTCTCCTACGCTCCCCACTGCATCGACTGTAGTTACTACGTAGTAGTATCATCCACTGTCAATCAGCTACAATCCCTTCAATGGTATGACCAACATCTCATTCAACCCGGAGCGAAGCAAGAGTCATAACTAATCAATCCAATGGAGAGAGCTTATCCCCATGAAGCCAAAATCTAGCTATCCAATAAAATCAAGCTCGACGATGTACTAGCACCATGCCAAGGGACCGCCACCTACACAGCCCACATCGTGACAAAAAAGAACCCACATTAGAAGCACGGAGGTGCTGCTTCCCAGGTCCCGATGATGTAATATGACCCAATCAGAGTACTGGCTTTGGGACGTGGGAAACACAAGTTTGGTCGAGCGGCATCGAAGCGAGGATCGGCAAAGTGCCTAAAAAGGCAATCGGAACCAAGGGCAATCCACCTCCGAAATATGGTCATACGGTATACCAGACCGTTAACGTTATATTGAACATACCAGTCAACAATCCAGTGGATTGTCTGATTGGCGAGTGAGTGATGTGAACTCCTGCCAAGCCTCCTGATTTAGTTAGATCCATATGCTCTCATTTAGGGTCGAAAGCTCATACGACGATTTGCCTTTGGTGGTCGGGAACGGTGTTCAGGCCTGGGGAATTGGAAGGGAGATGCTGGAGATTGGTTTCGTGAAGAGAAGAACCAATGGCAGTGCCAGAGACCATCACGAAGTTTGGACTATTCAAGTACGACTGCACCTCTCATGTCAACAGCATGATGATCTTAACCCCTATCGCTCGACGTGCATTGTCAGTAATGTCAATGTCCTCATCTATCTGTCTGACACGCACATCTTTTGTTGTTCAATGGCATATATAAGTGGGGCTCTGTGGTGCGGAGGTGAGCAGCATGTTGGAGTAATCGATGTTGTTTTCGTGACGATGAAACACGGGATGGATGGCTTGCGGAACGCGTGGTTTTGCTTCTTGCCTGCCGATCTCATTTGTTGCTAGGGTAAGATACGAATGACATTGAGGGTGATGATTACACCTTCATCTAATGTCCCCTGATCATTGCTGCGAGCTGCCGCTATACCGTAATAACTGCGCAGAGAGGAACCACATGCACGGGGATGTTACTTGGCTGGGAGCTGAGTACACAAATTGCCTACCTCATGCACCTTAAGCGCATTACTGATCAACGGCGTTCATTGCCAATGGTCAACCCACGACGTCTATTTTCAGCTCCTCCTTTACCACATAACCTACGTGATTCACGGATCCATAAACGAACAAAATGAGCGTGAGATCAGCTAATGTTCCCACGCCTCCGCCACAAAGCCGGAGGCAAATCGCCTAATGACTAGGCCGAACTAGGTTAAGCCCTCCTTCGAGGAGGCTTTTTGCTCTCATCACGGACTATATACGATGACCACCGGGTGCTTGGGCAGCCTCGACATCTAGGACCATAATTCAGGGCTAGGAACACTGCCAAGGCCCAGAGCGCAAGCCAAGAGCTATCCGAAGTAGTCAAAAATAAAGCCTCACCCTCTCTGGTATCGGTCATGAAATGCTAGAGCGCATGATGACACTTGGGTTTATAGTTCTAATATCCGACTGCGGGCGTAGCGCCAGGTTTCTGGATTCAAATGTAGGCAAATGCAGCACAGCATCAGCACCCCCGGATTTTGCTACATCTGGGTGACTGCCGGGGTTTCATCATTACTCATAGTATCCACTTGTTTTCTTCCATTCATTCACTTACACAAGGTCAACCAACCAATGGATTTATTCTCCTTCTTTGTAGTCTTCTGGGTGGTGGTGTTCTGGATTTTCATTCTCGCTCCCAGTTGAGGTCGGCTGGTCTGGGGTTGAGGGGCATTGGACAAAAACGTGTTGTTGGAGCGCGGTATTTGTTCGTTTTGATATCACAAGAAGCACCTGGAACCGGAGGGAATCACCGGGAACCCGCGATCCTGGGTTCATTCATTGCCGTGATGGGTTAGAGTGGTGGGGTGCATGTACATCCAATGCATACATACACGATGACGTTGTTCGGTTGCAGGACCAGCCTAGGAATGAATGGCTGGAAGACCTTGGATGTCGTTCGGGACAGGTTCTTGTTCGCTGCGCTGCATGGTTTTCGCTCGAGGCGATCCGATGGAGGCTAGAAAGAGTCCCCAGAACTTCAGTCAATGCGGGTATATTGACAGGCGCTGAGCAGTACAATTAGCCTAGCGCATCGCCGTAATAGAGCGGCGTGGTGTCTTCAAGGACAGCCTCCCCCGAATTTGAACAATGTAAAAACGCTCGCTTGTTTCGCTTGCAAGAGACAAATAACAGACGAAGACTCTCACCGGTCCCATAGCATAGCCGATGGACCAGCTCTAAGGGGGGTAGCAACTCAACCACTCCAACGCTGCACTCGAACGCCCGAAAGGCGCCAACCCCACAAGGGCCGGAAACTCGGGGCCATACTGAATCCCAACCTTGTTCAAACGCGCCTTGTGGCAGTTAATCTAACCGAAACGACCCTGCAAATCAGTCCGTGTAGCACGCAGGTTATATTAAATAACCCAGGATGGCAATTAAATAGTCCATGACCGGAAGCCTGGATACACGAGAGGCATAGGTTGTATAGTAAGGAAAGTTTCAAGTCCGTATCTCAAATGTCATGCATTGTACGGAACAAACCCAGAGCGAGAGCTAAAACGAGCGAACATGTGTAGGATGGTAATCTTTTGATGGTTATGACTATAGGACGCCAGAAGGCTCTATATACGTGCTGTTATGATGGTAAAATATGCAGAGACGCGGTGAGAGGATGCAGTGCGTATTGTTCTGAGGGAAGGACAAGACAGAAGAAAGGAAAGAAAGTCCAGACAAACTAACCAAAATTTGCAAGATAGGATTAGGCAACGCAAAAACCAAAGATTGTCGGAGATATAGTAATGAAAGAAGTGCCATTGAGAGGAGAGAAAGTCTATGATTCTGAAAGGATCTGGTCGATGGACTGATTTAAGAAGTCCTTCTTTGATGTCAAGTCCGCCTTGGGGAATTTGACGGCGATAGCCTCCCGAGCGGTTCTAAGGAATGGACGTTAGCACTCCACAAAACGGAGGTTGATAACTTCCGAGACAACTTACTTCTTCGTAACAGTCATGAGGTCTTGTGTGCTGAGGTAATTCCTTAGAGCGGTGAACAGCTCATCATGTGTCGGGTTCGCATTCGTGCTAGGCCCAGCGAAGGGGTTAACAGTCGTGGCCAAGGAGAACGATGACAATGGTCGCGCATCACCAGCACCTCCGAGAGCAGGTATGGATGGAGGAACACCACCCACACCACCGGCTTGAGAACCTCCGAAGCTACCACCACCGAACATGTTCATATTGGTCATCATCGTGTTCCTCGCAGCAGGCGGCGGCATCATTCCATACATGCTTCCCGTATTCTGGTAACCCATGGGCATCGCCATCGGCATTGCTCCAAAGTCATGCATAGATCCCGTGACAGATGGAGCACCTCCAGCGAAAGGCATGAAAGGCAGTTGAGGAGCACCAAATTGCGACATGGGAGGGGCAGTATGTTGCATCATCTGATGCTGTGACATGTTGCTGTGCGAAAGCTGACTACCCATCTTGGAACCTTGAGTGAGGTTGGTATCACGGTAGTAATCGCCAGCTTGAGACGCATTATGATAGGTATGGGGAGACTCCGCACGGGATCGGGCTGGGCGCACTCGGGAATGAGCTTTGCTGCCACTAATACCTGTTTCATCCGAATGACGAGATGCAGTATCCCATGCTTCGGCCTCGTACTCTGTAATACCCATAAGCAACAAAGCGCAGGAGAGTCTATATAGCCACGTACCGCTGAATTTCTTGAGGGGAATCATCGATTCGTCAAACTTCTCTTCCTCATTGACCAGGACCTTCTTTTCCTTTCCTTCACCAACGACAAGACGCGTGTTACCCCAACTGAACTCGTCCATACACCAGAAGGAATAGATCGGCAGGAAGAAACTGTAGATCGGGTATCTGTTGGGGAGCTTGAATGGAGAGTAGGCATAAGGAAATCCAAGAGACCCACGATGCGATGTAGACAACCATCCAGCCGACAAGCATAAACTCTCGTTTAATGATGAAAATGATGGCCTGTAAACCGTACACCACTGATAACATGATGATGGCGAGCATAGGGAGCGGCTTGTTGCCGATAGAGACCGTAACAACGAGATAGATCAACTAAAGAGAAGGTGAGCCCCGAGAAAAGTGCGCCAAACATGTCAAGGACTCACATAGACGACAGTGGAGGGCAAGATCTAGACGCAGGTCAGCCTCTTGCTGCGATCCAGTAAGACTAGGACTGCACTCACCAAAGTGGACAACAAATCAATGAACACGAAGAACCGCATCGAGAAACAACAGAACCCAAACAACTCCGGCAACATCACCAATTCACACAAGTTATGCACCGTCGAATTGATCCATCGACGCCGCTGCGAAAACAAGATCCTCCAGCTCTCAGGGGCCATCGTATGCGCGACAGCATCCGGAATAAACTTGGTCTTGAACGTCGGGAAATGCTTCATCAACAACGTCGTCAAGAACCGATCTTCACCGAGCGAGAACAGATTCTTCTTGTGCAGCGTGTCGACATTTGGTTCGGCATACTCGTCAATGACACGGTTGGAGATGATGATGGGCCTTCCCTTGTCCGCAGTACGAATCCTGTACAGTGAGAAACAACCTGGCAAACAAGTTACGGAACCAAACAGACTCTCGAACGCCTTGGACAGGTGATGAGAGATGTAGTATTCGTAAACCTGAATCATCGTCCACCATGATGCCTCGGGGTTCTCCAATTTGGTCTCCCCACAAATACCAATAATACTAGAGTCGTCAGCACAAGATGCCACTAATCGGTTTACCGAGTCAGGATTAACGGTCTTTTAACACAAACTTGGGTTAGCAGGACAGCCCAACTTTGCTGATTCTTGACTCACCGTATCGGCATCGACGGTAAAGATGTACTCATAGAACGCAGGATCAATACCGATAACGTTCCTCATTTGGTGATAGACTTCCAGTTCCAGCGGTGACATGGGCGCGTCAAAGTGTACTCGGTTGAGGTAATGCATGACCAGAATTTGACTATCCCGTTTGCCGCGATTTCCTGGTTTACTTCTTTCGGTCGGTTTGCCAACTTTCACAACGACCATGTATCTGAAATGCCACCATATCAGTTAGCCACCTCCCCGTTAGTCATCAATAAAGGAAATGATACCCACGGAACGACGTGGCCCTCAAACTCATATAACCCGGAGTATACCTTCCCATAGTTTAGTGCCTTTGAACCCTCGCCGACGGACTTGAACAATAAAGGCTCGGGATCCACTTTCGGATCGACGCCCAAAATATCCAACACAATGCGGGGCGTGGTACGATCATTTCCACTTCCAATAATGTTCCCATCACAGATGATAAAGATCAGCTTGCGCTTATCATCATAATTCAATGCGGCCAGGGAATCGATCGTTCGTCGGAGTGAATCTTCACCTTCGGTATAACAAGGAACCTGACATATGACAAATTTATCCTGCAACTCGGGGTGACGTTTAGGGCCAAGTTGCAATGCGGCCAAGACTATTGAGGTTCGGTTCGATGTTTATCAGTCACCAGTTTTCCTCGAAGTAAACAACAAGCTTGCCGCCGGTAGACGCAAACACAGGAACTCAAAAAAGAATACTCACATTTTATCGCCATCGAAGCCATCAACAATGCCGAGAAGCTGATAAGAATATAATTCTGTGTTTGACACCGGGCCGTCTGACGGAAATCTACACCGCCCATGTAGAAGGCGTTCTGCAGACAGTTGACGTTGAGGACGCGAGTCTGTGAGTCGAGACCGGCCAGCACCTTGTTCATCGGCTCCGTCACATCTTGACCTGCGCGCTGCTTGAAGATATCAACCATGTCTGCGTTTAACCAGCTGAACAGCTCGACGTTGGACGGCGCGAAACTTTGAGTGTAGAGGTAATCACTGAGATCATAAACCGAGTTATCCCAGATCACCCAGTTCCTAAAGACCGATCGTCAGCAATAGCCAGGGCAATGAAACAAATTTAACCGACTTTTTGAGGTCAGGGTCCTCCGCCGCCGCCGCCACATCCTTCCTGGAAAAGACCAATGGTCCCTTCCTGAACGTTCGAATCTTGGGCAAGAACCGATCGGTATACCAATTAAGGTCATCCAACTTTGTTCCCTGAGCAGATTGTTGAGGGCCAGACGTATGCATGGCCGTAGGGACAAACAACGAAAAGTTCGCCTTCATCAGACTCATGTTGTCATCATCCACAAGTCCCTGACAAGCCAAAACCAGCGGGGGTGGGAAATAACCAGTAAGATCCAGCCCGGCAAGTTGTTCCAAAGAATCTGGTCCATTACTCGGGGTGCCGAGGATATCACTGTGGTCTCCATGAACAAAGTTGGAAACGTCATAAACGTTGCCTTGAATCGCGACCCAAAAGTCGTTATTGCCCTGATGCTGCAGCAAGTCACTCGTCGACCAAGCCTTGTCAAAGTCCGGACACAACAGCAAACCAAACTCGACGATCCAGAAGATGACGACGGCGTTGAGCAATATGATGAGCCAAAAGATCGCAAACTTCTCTCTCCACGCCAATCGAATATCCGGTCGTTTCATCCGCCCAATAACCTTCATGAGGAATGAAGGAATCCACCACGTCATCGCCCAAACGATCCACAACCAAACACGGCGGATTCGACTCGTCGGAACGGCTTCCACAGCATTGGGCGCAGTATTAACGACCATTCCACCCGCCTCCTTAGTCAAAGGGAAGTTGGTCGAATTTGGGGACATGGCCCCTTTCTTGTCGTCCTCCGCGGTCCAGTCGTCGTCATTACGTGGGGTCAGCATCCCCCGTGAGTAAGGTGCGTTTGGTGTATGATAGTTCGTGCCATTAGTTCCCGTTCGAGTAAGCAGTAGGTTGTCGTTACTTTCGTCAAAATATCCACCTCCACCTCCATGTCCTGTGCCACTAGTATCCTGATGGGTATACTCCGTATTGTCATCAGGGGCAACGTCATCCTCATCCTCATCCTCTCTCGTCCCCTTTCTCATCTCCTTCTCCAACTCTCTCAAACTATCCTCAACCATCTTCCACGCTCCATAAGATAACCAAATCATTCGGTGCCCAACAACATAATCCATCCCGTCTCTCCACCCATTTGCTCTAGCACATTGCATAACCCTCTCTGTATCTGAGCCTTGCATCGTTGGAACATATCGTTCGCAGAAAGCGTTCAACTCCAACTCTGCAACGTACTCCACGGATTTCCTCGATGCCAGATCAGGTAGCAACAACGAGCGTATCTGCGCTTTCACACGTCGTTTATCGAATGAATTGGGAGACCCAGAATCATTGGGTCGGATGCAGGAAAGCGTCCATAATCGCGTACGGTCGAGGTTGGCGAAAACTTCCGATAGTGTGAAGTTGATTTGGGCAGTAACAGGATAAGTCTTCATCGGGTCCAGATGTGGATGTTCTTCCTTCTCGGAAGGCAGTGCGCCATCTACAACGACGGGAGTGGGCTGACGTAGTGGACGTGATGAAACCTGTGCTTGTACGACGATATTCACATCCATGTTGTGCCTCTCTGCGGCCAAGCTTGGTCCCGAAAGCAGCTTGGAAATGAACGAATCCGACGAGGAACGAAGGAGAGGGACGAACGCCGAATCAAGCAGGTCGCAATCCTTCTCGACGAAAGACTTGACTTCGTATGAAGCGGGACCAGCATAATGATTGATGCCGAAGAAAGTTCTGTTATGGGCGTTTCCTCCAGGGTTGGCCACGAATGATGCGTGAATGCCAAACTTGGTCACGAGCTCTTGCAACATATCTTCATCCTTGTGATCCCCCACCTTTCCGGACTTGAACGAGGAAGATGTTTTGTTCATGATACCCAACAAGCCTCCGGGCTTCCTCTGAGCACGCTCGTTGAGTTGAGCACCACGTAGCAGCTCCACACAAGCGCCGTTATCCATAGTGGAGATCGCGGGCAAGGGAATGCCATCGCCAACCATCTGACTATTGTAGCCAACTTGATCTTCAAAAGTATGTCGGAGTACGTAAGATTGGACGAGCTCATCACTAAAGTTGATGCAGAACTCGTCGAACCCGTTTTGCCCGTACGGGGTAATCAGAGGAGCGTTGCCGAATACCATAGATGTCGTGCCGGATGGACCCTTGGTCTGGAAACCAGGTTGATCAAGTATGACGATTTGCGAAACGGGCGCAGGGTCTTTGGCCGAAGGCGCAAGGCGATGATTGGCCGTTTCGACAACGAATGCAAACAAGATGGCATACAGGTCCCGGACGAGGTGGTCCCGCTGAATTGCACTCTGCTCCGCGTTCAACAGGACGGTGTAAAGCTCTTTGCGAACGTAGCTGGTCTTGTTTGTGAGAACTTGGTGAAGCTCCTCTGCAGCAATACCCAACAACCGAGCGACTTGATCCAACACTTGAGTGTTGAAGATGTATGCTGACACGTCGTGTGCATCACCGTCTCTGAATTCAATGTTTCCGAGGAGGAGGATAGCCACGATAAGGCTGTAGATGGAGGAGTAGTGTTTAGGTTTGAACCCCAAAGTTTTCATGGCGGATCGGAGTTCTGACATGCCTATGGAGTCATCACTGAAAGCACCGGCGGGGAGACGGTAGCAGCTGGAAGAAGCAAGGAGGGCATAGTCGGAGGGGTCTTCGAGATTGTAAGCGTCACGTTCGGCAGGTGTTGCACCAGCTAGGAACTGGTAGAAGATGTGGTATGTTCGCTCCTCGTGTGACAGGCGTACGAGGCGAGACTTGTCGAGTCCGAATGTAAGTACTTTAGCAGCTGCAATGCGTCCCCTTTCGTTGAAGTGAAGTTCGAAATAGCGAGTGTGGCGGGAGGCATTAGGGTTCATGACGGTTTTAGCATTACCAAACGAGTCGAGGACGGTGTGTAAAGCTTTGATTTGTTCAGCAATGCGGCCTTCTCGTTTTGAATGCGCGGACAGTTTGAGGACTTGGTTGAGGACAAGACGGATGCTTGAAGATTTGCCAGAACCTGTGATACCTCTGTCGGTTGAGAAAGTCGTCAGCAAGGAGTCCATGACAAGTAAGGCAGCACTTACCTAGCGACGAGGGATTGGGACTCATTCCTGCGTCTCATCATGAGGTATATCTTGGCTGCCAACTCGTAAAGGTGTGGCTCGAGCGGCCTAGGGGAGTTGGCCATGGGAATGGCGGTATCCTTGTAGCAGCGTTCTTCATACTCTTTGGCGCTGAGGTCGTTTACATTTGCGAGGGTCTTGTAAGGATTGACAACTACCAAGTTGGTTGCTCCGATGCTAGTGTAGGGCAGATCGGCACGAAAACGTGTTTGGAGGACGGAGAGGATGGCGTCGTCAGAGGGGTAGATGGTGGCCGAGCCTGAGGAAGACACGAGGTCGACGAGGTCGCCGGAGACAACGGCCTGTGTGTGGTTGGAGGCCATTGTCGGTGAGGAAAGAGGCAGCTGGACGCTGTCGTCGACGGTGACGAGGAGGGGAGGGAGCAGAAGGGATGGGGTTTGAAGCGAGAGCCGAGCGTTTTCCCACTAGCCGCGTTACCGCCATCCCGTGGGAATTTTGTAAATTGTCCCTCCCTCTCGACACGACACCATCAATGCTCTTCGAGGTCAACGTATGTGCTGACTATATGCGCGTTTGTTCTGTGATCCGACCCTTCTTTGACAGAGAAAGTTGTTCACTCGCTCGGACAGAGTCAAGGGTGTCGACTTCCACCCAACAGAGCCATGGCTGCTTGCCGGTCTCTATAACGGCACCGTTAATATCTATAACCACGAAACTGGCGCAGTCATCAAGACCTTCGAAGTCGCGGAGGTGCCCGTCCGCTGCGTCAAGTTCATCCCCAGAAAGAGTTGGTTCGTCGCCGGTTCAGACGACTTCCAGCTCCGCGTCTTCAATTACAACACACACGAGAAGGTCATCGCTTTCGAGGCTCATCCTGATTACATCAGATGCCTGACAGTGCATCCCACCGCAAGCATCGTCCTAACCGGCAGTGATGACATGACGATCAAGGCTTGGGACTGGGAAAAGAACTGGCGTAACATCCAGGTAAACCCTCCCTTCCTCGTTCTTTCTTCTCTCACGCGAAATCTCAGACTTATGAAGGCCATACCCACTATATCATGTGTCTTACTTTCAATCCAAAAGATTCCAACACATTTGCTTCAGCATGTCTCGATCGCACAGTGAAGATGTGGTCAATAGGCACGGGAAGTGCCAACTTCACCATGGAAGCCCATGACAAAGGCGTCAATTACGTCGATTTCTACCCTGGCGCAGATAAGCCTTATCTTGTCACTTGTGGTGATGACAAGACGGTCAAAGTCTGGGACTACCTCAGCAAGAGTTGTGTGCAGACAATGGAGGGTCACACAAACAACGTTTCCTTCTCAGTTTTCCACCCCAACCTACCCATCATCGTCAGTGGAAGCGAAGACGGGACAGTGAAGATCTGGAACAGTGGAACATATCGAATTGAAAATACTCTAAGCTATGCTTTGGAACGTGCATGGTGTACGACACTGCAGAAGGGTGCGAACGAGGTGGCTGTCGGTTTCGATGAGGGTCTTGTGGTCCTTAAGGTGCGCATTCCCTTATTTATATATACCTACTATTCATTACGACCCTTAGCTTGGTCGCGACGAGCCAACTTATAGCATGGACCCCTCCGGTAAACTCATCTACACCCGCAACCACGAAGTCATCTCCGGTAACTTCCAAACCCTCGGTGACGACTTCACCTCCTCCGACGGTGGCAAAATCCCCTTATCCGTCAAAGAAATCGGCACAACAGAAATCTTCGCCAACGCCCTCCTCCATTCTCCCAACGGTCGTTTCGTCACCGTCGTCGGCGATGGCGAATACATCACCTACACCGCCCTTGCATGGCGCAACAAGAGCTTTGGAAACGGTATCTCCTTTGCATGGGCCCCCGATTCGAATACCTATGCCGTGCTGGAAAGCAAAGTCAAGCTAAAAGTCTACAAAAACTTTAAAGAGCGACCTGGGTCAGGGGTCAAAGGCGCTGGTAGCTGGTCTGTCGATGCGATATACGGCGGACCTCTATTAGGCGCACGAGGAAACGGTTTCGTCATGTTCTGGGACTGGGAAACGGGGGAGATCGTCCGACGGGTGGACGTTGACGCCAAAAACGTGAGCTCGACCCCTGAGTTTTCTCCTTCTCACGTTCGCATCTCACCCATTATCACTGCGCTCAGGTTTTTTGGTCAGGAACGGGTACCCTGGTTGCCATCGCGTCCGAAGATACTTACTACATTCTTAAATTTGATCGAGATGCCTATAATTCTAAACTTGAAGAGGGTGCTTTGATCACTGATGAGGGTGTAGAAGAGGCGTTCGACCTAGTGGCTGAAGTTTCAGAAGGGTAAGTTGCGAATAGATTCATCTCTACGGTATTCTCACTTCGAGTTTATCAGAGTCAAAACTGCTAAATGGGTTGGCGACTGCTTCGTCTACACCACGTCCAACAACCGACTCAACTACCTTGTCGGAGCTGAATCATATACCATAAGTCCCTTCGACACGTACGTCCCCTCCCCATCCCTTAGACTTGTACTCATCTCGCGCGGTATAGTCCAATCTACCTCCTAGGATACATCCCAGCCCACAACCGCGTATACCTCTCCAACAAAGACATGCACATCTTCAGCTACTCCCTCTCTCTCAACGTCGTTGAATATCAAACAGCGGTGTTGAGAGGAGATATGGATGCTGCTGCCGAGATACTGGCTACCGTTCCAAAAGAACAGCTGAATAAAGTCGCTCGGTTCCTCGAGAGTAAAGGTAAGCGACGACAAGGACAACCTTGCAAATACACCTTGTTAACTTCACTTTCTTTCTTTGTCAGACCACAAAGAACTCGCCATCCAGGTGACCACCGACCCCGACCACAAATTCGATCTCGCCCTGCAACTCGACGACCTCGACACCGCGCACGAGATTGCCAAAACTGTGCCTGAGACGGAAGCCGAGGTGAAATGGAAAGCACTGGGCGATCGTGCGCTGGCGGTGTGGAGATTTGATTTGGCGAGGGAGAGTTTTGAAAAGGCAGGGGATTTAAGTGCGTTGATGTTGATTATGATAAGCACGGGAGATAGGCAGGGTTTGAAGATGCTGGCTGAGAAGGCTGGTATGTATGATTCTATTACCTCTATTTGCTTCTTTCGTGGTGTTGACGAGTGGCTCATTCTCTCCTGCCTTCCTTTGATGTTGTCGTGTGTAGAGGAGAAGGGACAAAACAATTTAGCGTTTGCTGTCCACCTCCAGTTAGGCAACACGCAATCCTGCGCTGATCTATTAATCAAGACCAATCGTGCACCCGAAGCTGCGTTATTCGCACGAACGTATGCACCAAGGTGAGTGACCGTCAATCATCTCAACCCGACCTTTGGCACCGATATATTTACGCCTCTATCTCTACACTTTTTATAGCCAAGTACCTAAAGCGGTGGAAGCGTGGAAGGCTGAGTTGACGAGCAAGAAGAGACCCAAGATCGCGGCGGGGATTGCTGATCCAGTGAAGGATGCAAATTTATTCGAGGAGGGGTGGGAAGAAGCGCTTGAGAAGGAACGTAAGTTGAGATTTTTTTTTGAACTTGCATTGGCCGTTTCTATCTGTCTCCATGTGTGGTATTGCCAATCCTCACTAACTTTGTTCTTGTCTGTTCTGGACGAATTTAGGATCGATACCGCCGGCTTCGGAAGGTGTTTTGATAGATGCGGATTGATTCGTGGATATTAATGTGGGTATTAAACAGTGCATACAGTTGTATTCGTAACACCCAAAAATGCTGTGGTAGAGCTTTCGTATGCGGTGTTGTGTAGGTTTATCGTTGGAGACGTGCGTAGTTGGGTACATGGTTGTGCTTGAATCGGCAGGAACTCGACGGTGTTGTCGCTGTAAGTGTCTGTTATTGTCATTGGATACCCAAGCACTGTGCTCCATCAACGCTGCGTGGACGAATATCGTTAATGAGGATAACGGGCTGACTCTTCTGCACGACTTTATTGCAACTGCCACATGATGACCCCCGTAATATAGTCCGAGTTTACAAGTGAACATGAAGTTGCATAGGGGATAGGTATATTGAATATGTGCGCATGTCACTAAACGAGCATAAAATACGGAAGCATTGCAAAGGCATGTGCCCTGAATCTAGAGAGCCTCGTTGTCGGTATCAAACACTCAATCTAAAACAAAACGACTCATGATGCATGATGCATGATGATTCTCCTTCCCGTGGGCTCATGCGTCGTCCACCCGTCTTTTCTTTGTAGCCTTTATCATTCTTACCCTGACCTTTCCTCTTCTTCTTCTCAGGGTTCTCCGAGTTGGGGTGTACCCAATCTGGTGGTATCGCAGCCAGTTCGCGTTGGAGATTCTCGTCATTACCAACACAGCTCATGCAATAGATGCCTAGTAACCAATGTTTCAGAAAAACACCAGTTCGTAAGTATATTGGTCATTGTAAAGATTGACACACAGCTCCTTTCCGTCCGCAAAATCTTGCCCTATATCTTTGGGATCAACCTCTACCTTGCCTATACCAGCGATTCTCCCTGCCTCGATGTCTTCATTTGTAGCCTCCACCGTTCAAGCTGAACAGCTATTCTTGTGTCTTCACCCCACCCTCTTGTCGCAATACCTTTGGCCTAGTGTAAGCAGAACTGTCCAGAAAACACCACAGTCAGTACAGCTATCCCAGAAATCAACAGGGAATACTGACTGCCTCGGGTTGTGATTTCCACTCTTCTCCCGTAATTGAAGTCGCCCTATGGAATTGATACTGTCCTACATATATCCATTTCGCAGCCCTGGACCTAACCAATACACGTTTTATATCCGAATCCATACCACCACAATACAACCCGGGATCACCAGGATGCTTAGGGGCACGGGGATTATACTCGTACTTGAAGTATGCAAAGCCATGCATCCCGTGAGTAAATTTTCTGTTGCTGATTTGGGGGAACGTATCTTGTGAACTTCCACCGTACATCCAAGACGTCCATTCCCGACGAACGGTGCGCAACTTGATTGAATCATCTAGTGGAATTGGGTAACGGTCGATGTTTAATCGCATGTGGACGAGCAAGTAAGCTCTCATCAGACATGCGAAATCCCTTCTTGATTTTTATATCAGCCTGCGTATCTGAGGTGGACTGGGTTTACAAGATCGACGCATCTCGAGGGCTTACGTTGTCGATAGTTACAAGCCGGGTTGCTTCTTCTTCTGTAATTGGCTCCAGCTTAATGGAGACTGGATTTGTACTGTCTCCGTCGGTCCACTTGGAGCTGGAGTCGCGACGGCGCTGGTGTAGCGGAAGGGCGGATACGCAACACAAGCGATGCTACCGTTGGTAATTCAATAGCAACCATGAGCATCCGGGCTCGCTTCCGAGGTGTGGGCTTGTTTCCTGTACCCCATCCTCTTTATCGACCTCCATGGGTAGAAATTCATCAGGAGGAGCTTGAGTAAGCTTAGGGGTTGTAGAGACAGAGATTTGGTCTTCTCCATCACCGTCTTTGAACCCAACCACAACTGACGCTCCCCCTATGTTGTTCGAATGCGCTGGCTGCGTCTCATGTGAGCAACTGGATTAAAGCTGTGACTTGCCTTGGTATACTCGACCTTCAGATTCGGGAGCTTAATGTCTTCTGATCCGCCTTGAGCGTTGCAAAGTCAGACGATGTTGATGGGTTCATTTCAACCTTTGGTTCCGGCTAAAGTAAGCAAAGTTCCTCGATGATCAAAGAATAATTACTAGAAAACGAACCTTCATATTTTCGTGTTTCAACATCGTGGGCTTGGACTCTTCCTTCTTGGCTGCCATTGACACAGAACTATGAGTATCCAACAAGGCATCTACATCTTCAACTGTGTTACTAGCCGATACTGACGCACGAGTCGCATTTGCTCGCACGGCCACATCGTTTGGATCGAAATCTTCATTGGGACCTTGTGTTGTTGCCCTGTTTGATTTTGGTATCTAGCATTCAGGTCAGTGCATGTGCATTTCTCACCTGGTTCAATATGATGATGCAAGGTCATTGCTTACTTTGCTATTCATCCCCTCTGCCCATGCCTCACTGCCAACTACGGTCAAAGTTGATGACGACTCCAACAAACTAGACGCGTTTTTCACGACGTTCGACGCGTCAATGGCATCTACATCTACGTTTACGCTATTTTCCTGTTGTAACGCGTGGGCTGCACGGGTTAACATGATGTCGTTCGGTCAAAATCCTCATTGGCTTCTGTGATTACAATATCCTTGCCTTGCTCAGGCTTCTGTGCGTAGGAACGAAGGAAGAGAGGTCAGGATTCACAACGGAAATAGAGACCAACAACCTTACCGGTGGTGCCTCCAATTTGAGTATGCTAGTCTTCGCCTCCGACTTCAAGACTGGTGGTTTCGTTTCCGACGCATTTTGCTATAAATGGATTACTGACTCAAGCCCATCGTTGCTTAGAGTCTCAACTTATGGAAACTTCAATCTAATGACACACCTGCGTCAAGACATATTGAATGCTTTTGTATACTCAAGCTATAGCGTACCAATGACTGGATCCCGCTTGACAGGTTGCCCCAACCTTTCGACCTTGGCTGCAGCCTTCACCATAGAGACAAAGATTGAAAGGACGACAGAGAGCGAATTTCAACGATGAGACGGATGTCGTAAGAGACAACGATTGCGGTAAGGTACGCAACCACCCGCACCATCGAGCTCGCTTGCATGCCTGGTCGCACGGCGTCCTCCGCCGAATCCTTAGGCCCTTGACTACGGCACTTGACATGTATTGTGTGAGAATGTAACTCAGTACGATTGGAATTGTCTGAGGTGATTTTCGAGGGTTTGAGTGACGATATATGAGGGTTATAACAAAGAACGATTGTCTACATTGAGTGAAAGAAAAGTACCAAAGGTCAATGATTGTGTTCGGAGCATAAGTGATAATATCTGACATATTGTAGCTCAGCCCTCAACGTTCACGATGTAAGGAACTTGAGCGTTGAACAGAAAACAGTTTTGTACTTTGTGCAAATTGTGCCGTTGCGCGCATCACGAAATCTATGTCCGTCCGTCCGTCCGTGCAGTGGAAATGAAGTAGCTGGGATCCATGCACGGAGTGACACTACCTGTTGCCCATCTCGCACCGGAGAGATTGTGCTATATGCCATTTGCACTGTTAGTGTAAGAAAGAGCCATATATTATAAATAATATCTACTGAGGAAGTCGTCATGTCTGCGCCTCTACCTTGCGACTTAGATCGAGTTGTGTACTTGCTTGCTGCAGCTCCTGTATGAGAAAGTCGCACGATTTTACAGTTACAAATGCATGAAGGTAGAAGTACATGTTCTGGATAACGACACTAAAAAAGTAGGTATTATTTACACCCTCAATTAGATACCCCGGCAGAGCTAGAACAGATTTTGGGTCCCTAGCGTCTATAAATAGATCAAGGAGATGGAATATCACGAGAAATGGACCAGAAGGCAGAACGGAAGGAAACATAGGCTATCGAGCTGTTGGATGCTTAACGTACCGTATGGCCATGGTAATTACCCGGTCCATCGATTCAGTCACGCATTCCCACGCGCAGAGAATGCACATTCGGTCCTGAACGGACAAAACGGACAAAACTGAATTGATTTGTAACCCGTCTCCCCCCCGCAAGCGGCAGTTATCTAGTTTGGAATACGAGGATCACCACCGACGCGACCTCGGTGAAGTCGAGATCTTCACAATCACGCGTCATTCACTCGTACCTATTACCTAGTTACCCTATTCTTCCTCTCTTCCTTTTCCCAGTACCTTTACTATTCGTTTACCTTCTCTCTTATCTGTCCAAAACTACTCCTACTCTCGTTTTCAATATCTCGTCGAGACTTGTTACTTTAGGGATTTGTCTTATCATCCAATAGGATGAGTACCGTAGCTCCTCGAGTATTCTTTACATATATGCTCGCTCTCGTGTATTCGTCTCTATGGTGAATTTTACTTCCCCTTGCCTCCATATCTCCTCTCGTCCTAGTTCCTCAAGCTAAAGCTGAAGTCTAAATTCTTTTACTCGACCAAACGCGCTCTGATTAACGTATCCTGTCCTTTAAGTGTTAACGTACCTCCTTATTTTATCTCCCTGCCCTGACATTCTTCTTCAATAGCGTCAATTTGGCCGTCAACAAAACACACAAGGTCACAGTCAAGCCATCGATAACTATCCCGCACGATTCCAACGATTCCACTTCCACAGACTCGGTTTGGCATCCGTTGAAAAATGGATCTGGAGAACTTGCAGACAATCTATTGCAGGCATTATGCATCATGTACCTTAGCAGCACAATGCACTTTCATCAAATATCGTATAAATAAATAGCTACGTTCTGCCATCCCTATCCCTCAGTTCCATCTTCACTACGTTCCTCATCCTCATCATCTCGATCTCTATAGTGTATACTCTAGGCTGATCACATAATACCCTTCATTTTTTTTAAAAAGGATGCACCCTTTCCGTTATATGATAACGTTTCATTGGATATTTGATGCCGCGGTATAGGCAAAACCATTGATGTGTATGAGACGAATTCTTCTTCGGTTCTCATAAATACCACTGATTATCGTTTAATCACTAGGGCAACCATGCTCAAGCACTTCCACTTCCGCTTTCCTTAGTATCTTTAGTACTTGCTTCGGTGATGACGGCACCCATTCAATACGCAACGCCCAAAAGTAGGCCGTGGTTAGACATATTCGACATTCGTCCCCCCCGATTTGTGTGTCGACGCGCTCAAAATCACGGTAGAGGAAGCGTTGAGCTCGATATCCAAGCTTCTGCACTCCAACTAAGAACGTCCTACAGTCCAACTCCTTTCACTCTCTCATTCTCCTCTCCTTCCCCGTCGTCGTCCTCCGAGCGTACCACTCGTCCCTATCAACGACGTACTTGATATCTTAGTTGTTGGTCATTCCATCATGAAATTCATCACCACTGGACCTTTCATCGTTGCATTGAGTCTATTGGCTCGAACCGGGATAGTTGTGGCGAATCCAGCCTATCCTCCAAGTGGTTTTCCGCGAGCTCTACTCGCCAGACAGAATTCTGGTGTCCCTGCAGAGTGCGAAGCCTCTTGTGCTCCAGTCATTCAAGCGATCAGTGGCGTAAGTTCATTCTCGTTTTCGTTCTCATTCTTTGAGACATTTTCGAATCTTTTCTTGTGTTTTTATTTCTGCTCCTTCAGTTCCACCTATCCTACTCTTTTTCGTAAAACTCTCGCTGTGGATATGGGTCACTGACTCAAAATACCTCTTGCGGGACCAACAGGACTCATCGGGCGGTTCAGATACATCCACCTGTACTGCAGCATTCGTAAACGGCTACTTTGCTTGCGAGAGCTGCATCGGTAAATCCACTCAAGCCACTGATTACTCCATGCCTCAACAAGAACTGGACGGTAAGTCATCACCTTCCACCCACCCCTAATGTCTTTCTCATCTCTCTCTCTTGCCCGATCATCAACGAAAATACTTAACCACGTTTCCTTTAGAGATCGAGGAGGCCTGCTCCCTAGAAGGGGTCACAGGCCTCCCTGTTTTATTTTTCCCAGGTCAAGGTCCCAGTCGTCCTCTCGCCACTGCTACTCCGGCCCCGGCCCCCGTCCCCGCCTCCGCCCAACCACCCGCAACGCCCACCAACAACCCTGCTCCACCCGCCGGGGGCGACGCTAACCCCAATCCTGGCACTACACCCGATGCTGACCCTCAACCCAGTGCTGGCACTAGCATCGATGCTGACAATAACGCTGGCGCTGACACCAACACGGACGCCGACACTAATGCTGACTCCGACACTAGCACTGATTCCCACACTAACACTGACACTGACATTATCACTGAGCTTGCCACTGCAATGGACTCAGCTGCAACCACTAGGAAGTCTGTGACAGAGCCTATACGCCTCACTGTAACCTCTCTTCCAACATGGGCCATTACAGGTGATGATAGTGCTGCGCTCAGAGTCGAAGCGCGAGTGTGGGTCAAGACATTTGGTGCAGTTGTGATCGCTTTGATGGCGGGTGGCACTACTATCTTGGCTTGATAATGGACCTTCCGATTATTCTTCTCATCCGTTGTTGTTTTCTTTTTCTTTCGGGTTCTCCGTCTGTATCTGGGTTCTCCATATGTGTGTGTATGTGCCAGTGCGGCGGAGACGATGAAACTTTTTGGTTTCGTCTCTTCAGTATATCCGACTGTTAATATACCAGACGCTCAGGTACATTAATGGTGAAATCTGGACGTGAAAGTTGTGTTTTCGTTAGAATCAGGCCGAGCCTGGGCCTGAGCCTGAGGGATCACCGACACTGGATATTCTGTGCCACAGTGCCCACCACCAAGCAGTTCATCACATGGACATCCGCCGTGGTATTTGATGGTATCTCACAAGCCGCGAGTCCACAAGCAGGAAAGACCGGTGTCATCGTGAACGGGCCGAGGGGAGCAGCTGCACTGTAGCCTCACAAACTGATGAATTTCACCGGGTAAATCAGTAGAATTTCGGGTGAAAGTAATATCTCTTCTATAAAATGATATGTTGGACATGTATACCAGCCGAGAACCAAGATGCAAATTCAAGTTGCGAGGTGGATGCCCGCTCCCGCTAGGAAGTTTTGAATGCCGGTATTTACCGGATATGTAGGGCAGGCATAGGCAAACGGCCGTGATCGCGCTCAACACCGTAATTTGTTAACATGGTGCTTGCTCGTCTTGCATCACGACGACGAACGGTGCTCACCACCAGCGCCAGATACGCGCGTCGTTGTCTAACAACGGAGATCGACAAACCGTACTATGTTACTACTCCCATTTTCTATCCTAATGCTGGTGAGCTTCGCATTGTCGAATTGCATCCTTGACCTGATGGATAAATTTGCTCGGCTTAGTGCCCCACATTGGACACTTACACTCCCTAGTCGTAGGAGACATTTTTACGCGCTTTCAACGCCTCTTGGACACCAACCGACCCGTTCGGTATCTTGCTGGAACAGATGAACATGGGTTGAAACTCCAGAAAGCCGCTCAGGCGAAGAACCTACCTCCCAAGGAATTCTGTGACCAACTGAGTCTTCAATTCCGTGTGTGTTCCATGTCTCTACATCGCTCTTGTTCTGTTTTTCTGACTGCGCGTTGGTTTCTATCTCGTACGGTGTTTAGAGGCTCGGTGAGAAGGCGCAGATAAGTAATACGGTATTTATGAGGACGACGCATGACGAGCATCATAGAGCTGTAGAGGACGTTTGGGTAAGTCGACCGTCATCCACACATTGCCCACCATTTCTCACACGACCAAAACAGCGTAAGCTCGACGCTCAAGGTCTGATCTACAAAGGAAAATACTCTGGCTGGTACTCCATCACCGACGAATGCTTCTACACCTCCACCCAAATCGGTCCATCCCTCGCCAACCCCGACATCATGGTCTCCCTCGAAACCGGTTCCATCGTCGAATGGTCTGAAGAGGAAAACTACATGTTCCGTCTCAGCCAGTTCCGACAATCCCTCTTAGAGCACTATTCCGCTCCAGGAAATGAAAATACCATATTCCCACCTCAGCATCATGCGCATATAGTCCAGATATTGCAAGGACCTTTGGAGGATTTGTCGATTTCGAGACCTAGGGACCGGTTGGAGTGGGGTGTACAGGTCCCTGGAGATATGACGCAGACGGTGTATGTCTGGTTTGATGCGCTGTTGGTCTATCTTTCAGGGATTGGATTCCCATGGAAGGATGGAGGGAACGGGTTGGCTCAAGGATGGCCTGTTGACCTTGAAGTTATTGGGAAAGATATTCTTCGGTAGGCATCGTCTATGTAACATCGACAACCGACGTTGACCACACAACAGGTTCCACGCTATCTACCTCCCTGCGATTCTACAAGCGCTAGGATTACCCCTTCAAAGGCAATTACTCGCTCACGCGCACTGGACAGTCGAACAAAAGAAGATGTCAAAATCGCTAGGCAATGTGGCTGACCCTTTTGAAGCCATTGACGAATTCGGAATCGACGTCGTGAGGTATTACCTTGCTCGTGTGGGTGGACGGTTCCGTGACGATGTTGGTAAGTTGGCGCGCCCACTTGTTGCTTTCCCTCCTTGCCATTATTAACCTACTTCATTGCGTAGATTGGTCACACTCACAACTTGATAAACACCATAAAGAACTCCAATCCCTCCTCGGGAACTTTCTCCTGCGCATAACTTCACCCAAGATTCAATCCCGTATCTCTTCCTTCACACCTTCCCCCTCCTCTTCCACTCCCACCCCCTCCTCTCCAATCCACGCCCTAGTCCAATCCGCATCCCAACTGCCTTCACAGTACCACTCCTCCCTAACCTCTCTCGAACTCTCCGACGGACTTTCGGATATCGTCTCTCATCTCCGTCTAGCCAATAAAATCCTCACGGACATCTCGCCATGGAACACTCAACAATGTTCCGTGGAAGAAGCCAAAGCATTGTGGGATGCTTCCCTGGAAACGTTGAGAGTCGTTGGGATATGTCTGCAGCCGGTTGCTCCAGAGACGGCGGGGAAGATGTTGGAGTGTATTGGAGTTGGAGAGGGGGAGAGATTATGGAAGGACGTTGAGGGATGTGATGGTGTTGGTGGTATGGGGAGGGTTGGGAGAGCTGGTGAGGTGCAGGGTGTAAAGTTGTTTTAGGATGTACCACGATAGCATGATTGGCGAATAATACCAAGATCACCTTAAGGGCTATCTCTTTTCAATCAGTTGACGCGGTTCTCATTGCTTTCGACGCGTCTGGCGCTCATTTTTCTGTTCCAATCCGCGAGTTGGGCTCAGTTGGCACGACAAATGATTTATGAGCCACCATCACGTGAGACCGCGGAGTTGTGTCGCCATCTTGCCTTGAGTTACATAACACTCAACTGGTGGATCTTCTGTTACGAGCCCGATATCATATGTTATGTCGAAATAGACAAGTTCATGCCTTCAAGGAGCTCATCAGGCACAAGGACCGATTGCTCGCCAATGTTGGTGCTCGCGACATCTCGCTCCGGAAGGTCTATCCTCGGAATTCATTAACTTGAAAACAACGCAAACCTTAGCGGCGCACACTTGGTGTCGTTATATCTCGTCAGCGACTCGGACGCGCTGGAAGTCCATCCTCACATCATTGTGACAAAAGCCTCATGCTTTCTTGTCCAAGCCACTGTGAAGACCCACCAGCTGCCGAAGAAGAGACTCTTGATCTCCGCTGCTTGATTGATGATGAAGACCCTTCGATGGACGCTTACTTTTAAGTAGCCAAGTCTGTAACTGCTCAAGTCTTCAAGGGCCTCATCACGCAGAGCCAACCAGACCTCGCCAATCTTGGTATCTCTGCCATCCCTCTCTAGAGGATTCTCGTCTCGCTGAGAGATCTTCGCCCGGAATCAATGCCTGGGCTTGTAGATAAATTGATGGATAAGAGGAAAGCGTCATCTTATTTGAATGACTCGGACACATCAAAAGATTATCTTGGCTTTCTTGTAAAATTCTTCACCTGTGTGTTGTAATTTCTCTTCCTTCAAATCACTTTGAAAACGCACGATTTGTCGTGGCTTCCAGATTTGGAGGGATTCTCGATCTCGATTCCTGGACTTCGGTGAACTTGAAGACCCTAATGAATGATCCAATCTCGGAATATACATGTCTAAGCCCGTCTACGGCCTCAAGTGCCTCATCCAAGACTATTAATCGCAAACATACGCCAATGTGGCCCTCACCAAGTCTTACAGGTTTTCGTCCCCACCACTTCCCGAGCTCCATGGGCAGTGAGGCCTATCACACCATCTTTAGGCCCCGAGAGACTGTTATCTGAGTCATTCACTGCCCCGCTCGATCCTGATGATATTTACATCATAGTGTGTGATCCAAAAACGGGTGGGTCATGGCCCCCAACTACTGATCTAACTCACAATTTTATCCAGAACCGTTGCTGCATAGCGCCCACGGTGTTATTTTGGGTTCAGATTTTGTGATGAGCAAGAGTCTGGAGACCGCTTGGCGGCAGTGCATCTCCAAAGGCCAAGAAAAAGCAGATACATGCATCCACTGTAATCGTCCCCACGAGGTATCTATGACGCAGCTTACTCCCCATCAACAGGAGCATCACGGCGTACCAACCGTCTTGGTTGATCCAGTGAAGCCATTGCCAAGTTTCTCCGAGGAAATATTTCGACTATCTCGCGCAGCATCGTATCCCATTTTCCGAGTTTTAAGCGTCAAGAGGGGCTCGTATCGAAACTTCATGAAGTTAGGAGTCTCCCGGGCGGGTCGTAATGGACAACGTCGAAGACGATGGCTACGTGAACTTATTTGACCAAACTACCCGGTACCGAGACTTCCTCCGCCAAGACGCTCGTCGTTCACTTTCGGACATGATCAAGGAATCATACAACTCCATCAAGCTCAACATCATGATCAGGACGAACCGTGATAGTGATTCGTTAATGTTGTTAGAGTTTCATTTAGGCTGAGAAAATTGGGTAAGCGCATTATCCTAGGTACATCAATTGGGCGACTGTGCGGCGCCCAGAAGGAATTTGTGATGGCGTGTGGATTGACACTAGACACGATTTGGAGATGCTGGATTACGTCTGGGATTACTGATTAGACGTTACAATCTTATACAAATTGCATTGAATGATCAGAATTGGTATACTATGGGTTTTTACCTAAGATCCAAATATTTAGCCACAAGCTCATTTATACCCATGCGCCATGATAAGCTCTTTGGGGGGTTAGAGACCGATCGAAAGTGATGAAAGGGTGGAATGGTCTGAAAACAGTGGCTGAGAATGGTGCAAGGGATTTAAGTGGTTTATGCGTGACCGGCGGTCCTGAGGAAGTCGGAGAGCCACTATGGGGGGGTGGCAGAGTTTGGCACAGGGACGTGGAGTGGCATACAGCAAGACCTTCGTTGATTCATTGGTAGCGCTACTAGATTGGATGGACTAAGCCAGATGTTACATTTCCACCTTATAAGTAACACTCATCAGTAACTTGTCTAGGGGCTGGAAGAGCTAGGACTAGTACTTCCAGCTTCTCTAGCAAAAATTCAGCAAATTGATGGACTAGTCCCAGACTCACATGCATGGAAGAGCTGGGGCAAGCTGGAGTAAATAGTTTTTACCATCTACTAACCTACAAATAACGTTGAAATATATATACATCCTGTGCTTTAATTATCTTCATGTAAATGCATCTTACTGCAATAATGAAATGTGAAAAAAGCGAACTTGAATTTGAGCTGGGGGAGCTGGAGTGAGCTGGAGGAGAATTCCAGCTCCCCAGCTGTTCTAGCTTTCGGACAAATTACTGATGCTGGGGAATGTACCGACCCAAACACGTTGGAGACTGTGAAGGCCAAGCTTGTCGGTGATCCCATCGGTGTTCATGGCATTTTGCTATTGTTATTCAATGGATTTTATTTCAGTCTCTTGGACTTGATACGCACACGCAAGTACTGCTTGTTGGCAAAGGTAAGAACATGGGCGTTCCTGAGTTCGTTCTCGCCCGAAATGCGCTCCAACTCCTCACGAGCCTCACTTACGCGGTCGCGATCGGTACTGTCAACGACGAATATAATGCCTTGGACATTTTTGTAGTAAAGCTTCCACAATAAATGGTCCTTCTTCTGTCCACCCATATTCCATGATATTAACTGGATGTTCTTGTATTCGACGCTCTCGATTTTTCCCGGAACCCTGCAAGCAGAGGTCGGCCAAAACGTCATCTGGTATAGTTCCACCGATTTAGGCCTGGTACGAACCAAGGGTGGGGATGGTGATGTTGATTTCACCGAATCTGCCCAAGATGGTGGTCTTTCCGGCATTGTGCAAGCCAAGCATCAAGATGCGTATCTCCTTCTTGCCCACTAGCATAGCCAGCCATAAGGCTTGAAATGGTTTGACCCATGCTTTGCGGTGGTCAGGACTTGTAATCAGTCGTGAGATTATGGAAATGTATTGGGCAAAAGAACCTAGGGTATGAAAGTAAGCCGTCGCGGGAAATTTGCCAGCTAATTGCAGCTTCCCCACGGTGGTTGTGATGAAGCGCCTTCTGCAAGTCTCCTTCAAATTTGCTCACCTTCTTCTGCATTCTCGTAGCCTTCCAAACCGTGATTTGATCCCATTCATACTGCGAAGAATAACTTCGATGACGTGTCCTAGTCGTTCTTTGCTCCGCGAAAGCCTTCAGGTCACAAAAACCTTCACCTCATCACTAAACGCTTGGAGGAGGATAGAGATGTCATGCAGGGTGCTCAGAGATGCAGAAAGCTTTGACAAAGGTAGTATCAAACGTAGGCTGTCAGCCGTACAACATGTTCCTCCACGTGTTGGTCAGGCAATCAAACACCTGCATCACCGTCACGGTGATGTTCCCGTCCTTTCATTGTCCGGATTAACTAAGTCTTCCTTTTTTTCTTGCAATCTTTGGATTTCAGACTCTCGAGACGATATCTGAACACTCAAATTCGAGCCTATACCAGCACTTGGTCCTATTATTCAGATGTCGACGCCTACACGACTAATTTGCAGTTGCAAAGGAGGGAAATAGTAGATTTCCTCCATTTCGTGTATTCGACAATCTGCATGGCCCCTGCGACTACAACTTGACTGGTGATAAAGAGTAAGGGACGTGCTAGATATGGTATCTGCACCTGTTGTGAAACCACAAAGGGTGTACCATAATCTATATTCACCCTCCGTTCCTATGTCCAAAAACGTGTCAAACTGCGACTCTATCATGATCACGTAGTTTCAATATCTTTCAAGAAGAAACGGTGGTTACACAATGATCAAGAGGGAGTAGTCGACTTTAACGAGTTATCAATGCGCGCCTCTGACGTTGTACTGCGAAATGTCACTGCAATCCTCTATCCTTTCAACATCGTGTAGTCAAGGGAGGTTGTGGCATAGGATGTGGATATAAAAGTATCAGGGGACCATAGGATGGAACCAACAACGCAATTTCTCGCTGTCGAAACTAATCTCCAATTCCAACTCCACCTACATACCTCGTATCATTTAATCACTTCTCAACAACGATGGTCCGCTACATCAATCCTCTTCATCTCCCAATCCCCGTTTCCCATTTCTCCAACTACTCAACCCTTACTGGAGCAATCCCCGCATCACTCATAGACTCTGAAACTCTACGGTTCAGTGATCCGAAACGCCGTTGGCTGCCGCAGGATATATACCCCGGCCCTAATGCTAAACATCACATTGCCCCCGGCGGTTTATACCCAAGTATCACATTCGATTATATTGGGTCCTCCAATCAAGGTGTTCCTATGAGGGAACTCATCGCTCGTAGTGCGAACGCCTTGGCGTCTATGATTCAGGACGCCTACGATCCTGTGTTTTCGCAAACTGGACAAGAGACGATTACGTTTTGTATATTTGTAAATCTTTTATCCCGATATGAATGCGTTCGCGAATATTGATTGCTGGATTTATCATGTTTAGTGGCCTGGGTATACTCATGTCGAATGGAAGCAAACGATCGACGTGACCGATTATGCGCCTATGACTCGTGCTCAGCTTGGTGCTAGTTTGTCTAGGAGCTTCTCGCAGTACATTGAAGTTCGTGCATCTGCACTCTAACGCGTCATCTCTCGAGTTAACCTTTTCTTCTTTCGATTACAGAGAGCGAGACGGGAGTGTTACACTGGCTCTGCTGAATGGAATGTTGGTGATGGATCTGTCAAATTCGACCAGTTGATGCTGGTTTCGTTTTCGAACATCACTGATAATGTTTGGCAAGCAAATGTTGCTGTCGACGTCTAGTCCAAGTCGAGTTCCGAATGGTCGAAGATGCTTTTAACTTAGGCATTAGTCTCTTGGTTGAGCCCAATAGTTTTGTGTACATATACCTCTTCTACTTGTCGTGGTTGCACATTGGATAAGAGTTCTCGTCTATCTATTTATGTACCAGGTTCTAGATTCTTAGGCTCCAGTACAGGAGTGGAACGTTAATAAGCTGAACTTTGGTCGCAGTGGAGGTCCTGAGAATGGAATGTCCCTGGAGTATGACTGGTATGCAGCGCGCCACACTCATACCCTCTAACCCGACAATTATATCTTCTTATCTAAACGGACACGAGCTCGATTGACGACCTTCCTTGACATCACATCACTGGAAGACGATATTACACTCAGTCTGATACCGAGAATGAAGTCAACAAAACTAATTTCCCAAGTCCCAACCATAAAAGTAGCGTTTTAGAAAATACAACAAGAGATGCATTATTCTACAAATGCATGCGTGCCCAAATTCCAACAAGATGCTGAATAATATGCTAAGATGCAGGATATCATGATCAATGCAGTTTACGAATAATGAAGAGAACGAAGCCCGAAGTTGGATATAAGAATCATTGGTGGTAGATGGGGGCATATAGGTGCTGAGGCTCAGGCTGATAAGAAACCTCTACATCCCAAACATTTTTCATGGTATTAGTGCACGAGATGAGCGCAAGATCTTGAATAATGACATATTGCGGTCTGTGTCCTGGGAGTTGAATCTGAGGGCGCTGAGTCTGAAAGAAATAGTTAGTATGAAATTTTCTGTACCTGAACACCCAATCTTTACCTCGATAAATGCTTTGTAAATACAAGCGATCTTGTGTCCGAGGTAAGTCCTTGTAATCCGTTCACCGGATTTGAATTGGAGAAGTCTTGTAACTGCTTCATATCCTGGCCACTATACCAGGGAACAAGTGGTATGAGTATACATATCAACTTCGGATGAGAGCTAGGCTAGGTGTGCTTACATTGATGCGTATTATCGCGTTACTGTGTTGATACCAAGGACAGGGATTTCCATGTGGTCCCTCGAGTGATTCGTTTCCAAGCAACGCAGTGTCTCTATTTTTGAGTACACTTAACAGGACACTTGGCATTCTTCGACCGACGCGTTGGAAGTATATCTTCCTGGTGACATTATTGGCTACCGCGCCATATATTCTGTAGCTTGCAGAGCACGTCGCTGAGATAGGTTTTGATACGACCGTGGTCCTGGATGAAGAATACCTGTGTCGGATGGTCATGATTGTATGCCGAGAAGTAAGAAGTGATTCTGGAGAGCAAAAAGGAATCCGTAGAGGGAGTGCAGATGAGCGGAGAACCTCTAACTCGTCATCCTGGAGTATTTAATCCAAACATTGGGAGGAGAGTGGAAGCGGACTGAGACAATAGAGACTAGACACGTCAGTGGAAGTGCAAGGCTTTAGGTCGTGCGCGTGTACTAGATCTAGCATGATACACAGCAGGGGTACAGTATAGAATACTAGAAAGTTCATCGCCTCTGTGACATTCGGAATTAAAGGAGTCATCGTCCGCCTCGGCGTAGTTGGGTGATTTGAGCGAGTGCTTGTTACTCATAATGAGGGAATAGAAAATACGTCATCTTGGCTGGAAAGTGGTGTGTTGACAGCCACAGAGGTTGAAGAAAGGCTCCAACAGACCATAATACAATGTCTCCCCCATCCGAAGGAGCGTACGAGCTCATTTCACCGTTGCAGAGTCATAAAGTGTAACAGGCATCAGCATGCAGGCTCAATAGACCATTTCGACAGTATTGCCACCATTGCAGTGAGACTTGCCGTGCGTTGAGGTGCTGGCGGCGCTTTTCACGTTTTAAAGACAGCATTGATTTTCCTGATTGAGTATCACACTGACCGTTGGGCAAAGGGGATGATGGTGGCAGTTGCAGCTATTGGTGGTGATCCTCACTTGGACAGTGTCGAGAGCTTCCAGGTGTACAGCATTGGATGAGGAGTACCAATACCTATGCTTGCCCGCTAATTGTGTGAGGAGTCGTAGGGATAGAGACGAACATGCATTTGCATGGTGGTGGTGAACAACACATACCATTTATGGGAAACCTGCCGCCCGAACCGCATCCGGGGCATCCCGGAGCCGCCAGCGCTCCGCCCAAGCGCACAACGTTAACGCTTGGAGAGCTATGAGCTCATTACGGCTCTGCTTTGCTGCTCAAGTACTGTACTTCTTCGCTGAACCTCGCAAGGAGTGTTTCTACAATATGATAGATGTTGTTTCCAGGACTGCATGGAAAACTTGTACCTCAGTGAAGATGTAATATCTGTTGGAATGTGATAACGGAGGACCAGATAGCGATACAGTGACAGGGTACGTAACAGGTAGGTATAAGTGGCTCGATCTCTATTCCAACAATACCATACCTCACTCATAGTGCTCATACCCCAATAGTATATACCGCTCCTTCTCTTCAAATTGTACAGACCTTTGATGTGACGTCATTTTATAATGATATCGAATGTACTCTAAGTGGTTCCGAAATTATGCATCTTCCATGCGAGACAACTGAAAGTCGATGGCTTCGAGGACTGTATACGTACTTGCAACCACCCTGAGCTGACAGAGATGTACAGAAGCACCATATCATCATGTACGTCTTAGCTCTACGAAATGAAGATCAGAACCTGGAAGCAGCTTCAGGCGGAACCTGCTTCTGACGAAAAGCTTAAGCCTCTTCATCACACTTTTGTATCAGGAAGCTCCATCTTTGAGAATGAAGCATTGCATGAGTCTAAGAGCCCATTGTTCCATATTTTCAAGTTCGTTATGAAAGCGAGCTTCCCAGCGACTGTGGTTCTTCCAAACGATACGATGACATCATTGTTTGGGTTAGCATAAATATACTCGACAATCCTCCTCCAAACCACATCTATCAGGGCCCGCCATCGTTATGCTCTGTCAGAATTACTTAGCCTGCAGTCATCGCCTGTACCGGTTACGCGGCCACGCTCTAGTCCGACACCTTAGCAATAAGTCGCAACGATCACCTCCCTCAAGCCCGCCTCGGAAAAACACCCATGTGATGCATCAATAAATACGTGTTCATCTTTTCTCTAATCCATGGATTTACAGCACGATTTGAGCGGCACAGGAATGAAGGAGTACGAAACGGTGACTAAGGGCGGGAACGAAGGACGACCGTATGATATACCCGGAAGTAAAGAGGGGGTAGATGGAGACAAACTGAGATACGGAGGTCGAGATGAATGGGCAGAAGACAAAGGATCCGAGACAAGCCATCGCGAAGAAGGACCACAAGGAGATGCAAAGTGCGGCAGAACACCAAAAGATTGATGGCTGGGAACATAACGTACATACGGTACAGAACGGTACCAGTATTTTTTTCCAATCCTGAGTTCATTGAAGGAGCTCATGAAAGTACGAAGCACAAAGCACTTGGATTGTAGACGTTGGAATCTACATAAAAGTAAACTATCAGACGCCAGGATCTAAGTTCCATAGAACTGTGTATCTATCGTCGCAAGCAATGGTTGTACCAAATGATGAGCTCCAATATTGAAAATTTTAATTTCTATAGGGACTCGCGGCGATCATCCCAAATTAACGGTTGTTGGGAAGAAATTCACGTGGACTCCACTGAACACCGAGAGGATATCACCAATGTTGGCGCACTGACGGGATAACCCAATCGCTTGAACATTCAAAGGGGTTGGCCGGGATCCATTGAGACCGAGATGGTTGGCAGTTCTGTTCTTCGGTTTCGTTCGGGGATTCCGGAACCACAGACGCACCGAATCGCCGTTGAGCATATCACGTCGGTTCTCGATCTTTAATGGATGCTGCGGTCCGAGATTTATGAAAAGGTTGAGTTCATGGGTGTATACATTGAGTCCACATGACAGTCCGGCCAAAAATAAGTACAGTTCTCATTGCTCTGCGTTCGTTGTGCGTTCATGTTACCATTAGAAGCCAAGGGTATATCCTCACTTGTAACATCACGACAGTGGAGCACTAGTACTAAAGCGCAGGTGAGCACATCATTAGAGTTGCTCTGAGAAATTGGTATGCATCACCTGCCGTAGGAGAGCTCCTAATATCTGCAACGTCTTGGGACTCCTTTCCCCGATCATGAAGGAGCAACACAGCACCTCGTCTCAAACCGACAGAGTCAGCCCCTGATCTTCTTCGTAAACCACCATGGCAGCTATGCTGGACAAGCTCAAACCAAAGACCTACACCCCACACTACCCTCGCTCCCTGGTGGGGCGGCCTCTCTTATTCGCAAGTTCTGCTCTTGCATCGCTGGGCGATGCGATGTTCGGTTATAGTCAGGGGGTAATAGCGGCTGCCCAGGTCCAACCTTCGTTCATCAACAGGATGTATGGCAAAAACGTCACTATGGCGGACATCGAAAGCGGACACACAGGCGTTGATGTTTTCGTCCAAGGTGCGTCGAGTGTCTCGCTTCGAATGTCCGATGACTGACAACTGACCTCTCTAGCGATTGTGGTGGCTTGCCTTAATCTCACTGCATTGCTATCCTCGCTGGTCTCCGCATACATTTGTGATCACCTCGGGCGTCGAATGTCTGTCCGCATTGGTGGGGTCATTTACCTCATCGCATCCCTCATTCAACTCCTCTCTCCGAATCTCTCTTGTCTCGTTGCTGGACGATGTTTTCAAGGTCTGGGAGTCGGTATCCTATCCATGACGGTCCCAATCCTCCAGTGCGAGATAGCGCCGACGCATGGACGAGGACAGTTCGTGGCCATCGAGTATTTATGTCTTAATTCCGGTTACGCCCTGGCATCCTGGGTAGGCTTTGGGTTTTTCTTCGCGATGCCCAATGAGTTGTCATGGAGGGGACCCTATATTATTCAAGCTAGTTTAGCCGTGGTTCTCATCATTTGGACGTTTTACCTACCAGAAACCCCACGATGGCTCATTAAGAATGGATTTCCTCAGGAGGGGTTGCAGGCGCTAGCAGATCTTAACGGAAATGGCGATCCCACTGACAAGGAAATCCTCATTGTCTACAAGGAGATAGTCGCAGCGATCGAGTACGAGGAAATGATGGGCAACGAAGCTTCATGGGGTCAGATCTTTCGACAGTACACCCGCCGTTCGATAGTTGGCATTACGTGTCAGATGTTCGCTCAACTCAATGGAATCAACGCGATCCTCTACTTTCTGCCTACGAACTTGACTAGAGCTGGATTCTCAACAGAGAAGGCGCTGTTATATTCTGGGGCATGCGCGCTCGTTTATTGTGCAGGGACGATCCCTACGCTGTTTGGTATTGATAGATGGGGTCGCAGGATGTTCCTGTTATCGGGGAGTTTCGGATTGGCTGCTGCGTTAGCTATAGTTGGAGGATTACAGTATAAGGTGGATGGAATGCCTGTTGGAGATGGTCGAATTGGATGGGCGGATGGTATATTCGCAGGTATGACTTGGCAAAATGAACCTAACATGATATCCGAGCTGAACGTGTTGGCATAGCGGTTTGCGTCTACCTGTTCATCTTTGGAGCCACGTAAGGGACTCAATATAGCCATTTGGCGAAGTATTGACCGCGTTCTATCTTCTGTCTAGATGGGGACCTACGCCTTGGCTACTCGGTGCAGAAATCTTCCCTCTCCGTGCCAGGGCGAAAGGAATGGCGCTATCCACGTGTTCAAACTGGTTCTTCAACTTCATTATAGCGTTTATCACACCACCACTCTTCGCGGCGATGAAGGCAGGGTACTACTTCCTCCTCGTCGCGTTCTGTCTGATCTCAGCGGCCGTTGTCGCACTCGTGTATCCTGAAACCAAAGGCTACTCATTGGAGGACCTCGGAGAAGTGTTTGGTGACAAAGTTAAGAAGGATGACGTTGACGTCATTGCAATCGTTGAGGATGGTGTTTTGGAGGATCAACTCGGTCGGAGTGATGCCCCGGATGCAGTGTCGGCGGTTTATGAGCACAACCGAGATGAAGAAAAACCAGACGAAGTTTCGAGTCAAGCTCAAAGCTCAGGATCAACGGTAGCCGTTGACAAGATATCGGAAAAGGTCGGGAAGAGTTGTGACGACATTTGTGAAATACCCTTGAATTAGTTCCCTGAGGAGAGCCAGTGCATGCAGTGGCAGTGCTCTCCATGCTTCACTTTATTTGTCTTTGTTGTATTGTAACCCTGGAACGTAATTCAGTTTCGTCCTCTGCCTCCATCCTTTAGGCGTCGAACAGCTTCTTAGCGGCCATCTTAACCTCCAAATACCTTTCGAGGACATTAACGCAGTGCATTATTGACGGTTACATTGGAACCGTATCGCGTATGTGCCATCTAGTGAACTAACTCCACACTATTGTGTTGCCCGGGAATGTCATGGTTGCTTGCGCATGTAAATTCTGTCGGTTGGGGGTCTTCCAAGCGAACTGTAAGGGACGCTTCCCCGACGTTGCCTTAGCCCATTCATTTTCTGTCATACTAAAGCCCTTCATGTGGCCGAACTATCTCATCCTGGTGGCGCTGATTATTGATCATGCATTCATGCTCGAGAAGCTCGGAAGCATCGCATGCTCATTGTTATCACGTCCTAAAGTGCCCAATTGGTCACGCCACTTAACCCAAACAACAGGGTCTCAATCGCGACGTCTTATAACCGTTTGTTGTTTCGATAACCTTTCTACCATGACAACCCCCTAGGTGCCCTGTAATAGCCAAGACCAATGCAAGGGTCCTGGGTCAGATGACAATCAGTTCAAATTTTCACGACTTAGTATTTATGAACTAAGATCTCGATATCTTTCCTTCCTTTACCATGATGACACGTTCACAGGATTTTTGCAATCATCATTTGAGCTGGGCGTGGAGCATGAGGCCAACAGGATAGATCGAAAAGCCCCTGCCTCTCGAGCAAGGCGGAGAGTCCGTGGCCGAGATCTGATGCTCCAGATCAATCCCTCAGCGGTTACTTAAAGGATTTTGCATCGCCGGTCATGCATTGGGACATAAGGTAATGCACTGCACACCCCATTTGTATTATCGACGCAGTCAGCTCATTTCATTTGGACTAACGGATGAAGGGTCTGTAGATCATCGGGGCAACGATGTGGGGTCTCAGGGGATCCAGGACCCATTGACTTGATCTATCCTGTCTATCCATTATAGGTTCTTAGCCTCGCTGGGGATGAATAAAAACTGGTACCTCTTTCGATGCTATCAAGTACTCCACGCTTTATGAACTTCTTTGCGCTGGGTGACATACACTCCGTGAAACCAGGTAAAATATAGAGTCGGAAAGTCTAGTAAGTTAATTGCATAACCCTCATTAATGTGACGCTGACTGTCGTCAATTACCAGATGTAGCTATTCGTGTATATCATCCCAAGCCAAATCTATTGTACTTCTAAGTACGGGAGGTGGGGGACCTTCTCTTCATTCTGAGGCAATGGTGCGTATTCTTCGTGATCCCAGTTACAGAGCCACATCCCAGGCCGATCGCAGAGGGAAAGCAGGACTCACTCCCCTTTCCACGCTATTATGCAGAGGTTTCCCATCAAGTACCTTACACCTGCCGCTGCCGGGAACCCTGGACAATCAGGCAAATATCCGGCAGTAACTTTCGGGCCCTTCCTCGGAGCGTAGGAGTATGGTAGCCACTCAACAGCCGCTGAACCCTAATGACATGCAGGAACGCTTGTATCACATGGCCGCGACTCCCGCAAGGAGTATATAGAACTGGTCGAAAGCAAATCTTGGAATACAAACGAGTTCACAGGCTTCCCCAGCTATCAATTGTTTGCTGATGACTTCATTTTTGTTGCCTACGGTAGGCAGAATCTTTCTACAGCCAAACTCTGCGAAAACCCTTCTCTCAAAATGCTTTTAGTCTTCTGCGATTCTGATTCAGCCTACCCATATTTACAGTTACCCAGGACCTGCAAAGGAATGCATCGTAGGGTTAAAGTCCCTCCTCACTCAAGGGATTTGCCGCCGGTGATGATGAGGAACATACAGTATCCTTTAGGTGAGCCTGCTGATGAGGAAACAAGTGGCCGGCGGCACATCACTCTTTACAGGATCATCCTAGAGGGTCATGTAACCCGTGTGACCAAATCTACCCATTCGGGTCCTGCATCTAGGATGAAGTCCCTGAGGTGCTGATGATTAATATACTTCAACTGTTATCCCGATGCTCCTCGCTAGGCGCTGTTAATATTCCGCAATATGTTGTAACACTGTCGAACCGAAGTACGCTGCATATTCATCCGTCTGGAAACGTTACTGCATGATCTCAACCTTCGCCTGCTTAAGACTATATCCTGGAGTGTTTTAGCACGCCTATGGAATGACAAAACTTATCAATCCGCCGGTCTCTTATGCCGCACGACATGCGGCTTTTTAACACACAACCGCGAAGCGACCAACTATCGAATTCAGACTGGGGAGGGCGACAAACAAATCAAATTCCGGCTATTCAGTAGGCACGTTGAAGAGGTGCCTTCTTATGGGAGCTATCGTAAAGTCCTGGCTGTGTCTGATTGCGAGGTTCTTGGTGAGGTCTTGTCTCGAACCCCGCAGTCAACCCCGTGCTTGATGCCCTTGCACATGTCGTCGTGGGTCAAAGATGCAGCAGAGTCCCTGCAAGCAGCGAATACACATCGCCATGTCCGTACGGCATCAACTTTCGGCTCCCTAACAGCTTACGGTCAACCTGCACTTCGTGAGGGCAAAAGAAATGAAGCATGTGAACACGTTGACAATACAGTAGACTCCCACATGACCCATACCTATTCCTGAGGACATCGGGGCACATTCCCGTCCGTCGTTGGGTTGTCTTCATAGTGCACATGCAATTAGCCTTGTGCTGTAAGGGCTCAGGGATAGGTATGGGTTATGAGGGTGTCTACTGGATACCCTTTCTTACCAAACGGTTTCCGTCTTCATGATCATTTCAGGGTCAAATCCCCGATATCTTGATGACACTTACCGCTCCCAGGACAACTCACAACCCCGAGGAAAGCGCTCCGCTGCATGCAGGGTCATCACCGTCATGCTCAGAAACCGCTTTTGCCGCCGGAAACCCTGACTTGATGGTGGACAAAATACCCATGGGTTATGGTAAAGTTCTAAATACCGAAGTAAAGTTTGATGTAGTCCTTTCAACTGCCTAATGATAATTGTGAACATGCCCTGCCTGATTTTGCCCGAGAACATTGGCAAGAGATGTTCTGCCTGGTGCCTTATGTGTTCTTCAATCCCGGGACGGACTGATAGACGATAATGATGATGACGATGGTCCTGCGCAGCTTAATGACCGCGGAGACATGCGTTGGTATGCACACTGTACTCCATAATCGTTTGTCATAGGTTTTCACCCGAGAATTCCCAAAGATGAATGATTTCGTCCGAAGCGCCTTCACAGTCACCAAATGACGCGCTATTCCAGCACCAGAAAATCGTTGCCAACAAAGCGGTAGCCAACCGCAATAGAACAGCATGACAACGGTGCATGGGAGGCATTGCGTATGACTTTTTGACCCTCCTCCGTCTTTCTATCTCCGCATGTCTCATCATCCCTCAATGGTGAACATCAACAGATTCTTTTCGGATTAACCAACATCGAAGTTCCAAAACACTTGAGAGAGGGTTGGGTTCTTTCAGAATATATATGTTTATAATGATCGGCGCCTCAACGACTCGATTTATGATGTATGATGTGCTTGCTATGTTTAGTTTTGAAGAGAGGGAGGTTCAAACTCGACAGTTTGTTATTCCCAAGATCCTGGAAATTCTTCCTCCAACGAGTCGGGAGTGAATTGCCCTCTATTGAGAAATGGGTCGAAGCAGGGGGGGATAGCCGCCTGCGACAGGGGCAATAACTGGAAAACTCAACTGCAGAAATTTCGAGCCAAAATGGATCGGTTTTTTGTCCCTGCGTCTAGGAGTACCAGATGACGACGACGGAGAGAGATAGGTAGGATCAACTCGTCCGACTTTACTGGACCGTGCTATCTGATACATGGTGTCCTCCATCAACAAACCCCAGAAACTGTGTTAATCCTTCTGCGCGTGGATATATCAACACATCGCAGGAACAAGTGTAGCATTCGTGATACCACGAGTTGTGGGTAAAGTCAGCTTATCGAGGAGATAGCCGCAAGTTTGGACGATGTGAGAAGCGCCACTATTGCTTCAAATGAATTGCCTTCTCGCCATGGGAAAGAGAACAAGAAGTTGACTGCCTCATCTTCGCCAGATGGGGATGCCATTCAGGGAAAAGTGTGTCTGATGATGATGGCCGTCTCTTGTACGGAGTCAATTACTGCCATTTCCAAACATCCCCGGGGCATGCCGAGCTCTGCCTTCGGATGTGGAATGGCAGTTGAGCCCAATGTTCCCCTTCCAACTCAATCCTATGAGCCCTTGTGACTACCCTTGCAGAGCTTCAATCAAATGCTTCTTACCCTGTCCCCCTTGAAATGAGAGAATGCGCGTGTCACGGCTTCCACTCCGAATCCCCTCGCAGGTGTTGGAATTTTTTTTTTTTTTGAGGTCTGTGTCGATTCTGCCACAACTTGCTTTTCACTCATCGCTGTGATGAGCAGATACGCATGCCATGGGGCTCATGAAAGTCATACTTTCGTTAGATCGCAGTTTGAGAGAACGGGCGATCGGGTTGATCATCACTGCCGTTGGCCTAACCTTGACCTGCGCGGCTTGGAACAACGATTTTTACTCATCTTCTCCCCGCTGATTCCCGGCTGCCTTCGAAGGGAGTGAGGGTAGCTCTGATACAGAGTGTAATGGAGGGGTTCATACTTTCAGAGTACACCCTGTCGTATTGATCCCACCAGACTTACCGTCGGCTTTGCACATTTCTCGTCTTTCTTTCCCTTGTTCACTTCCCCAGCAGAGCCAACCCTTGTAGAGTCCTGATGATCATCTCTACCTGAGCCACAGACATCGTCGATTGATTGTACTGTCCACGCTGCCTTCAAGGCTGCACTTCAAGTTGTATCATCTCTATAGAATAACTACACGGAACGACTGAGGAAACAAGCTCGATTCCTTCACTTCACTCAAGGAACACTGGTGGGAAAAAACCCTAGCGTTGCCGTCAACATCAGCCTGATTGAAACTCATCTTCGATGATCTTGAATCTCTTCTCTTCCCTTCAGGAATTCCTCAGGCAGTGGTGCCTTATTCTGGGCATGCACAGTTTTCATTTTCCGTAAACAATCCCCCCCCCCCCCCCCCTCCTCCTTTCTGTTTGAACAGTTGATTCAGCGGCGAAAAGAAGATCATAAGTTGTGATCATGTTGGCCATAAGCGCGTCGTTCAAATCTGGAAAGTACGTTCGATTCGGTTGACGGCCTCGTTCTTTTGCCCATATCGAGTAAAGGCAGGTGGGAAGAAGGGCGGAAACAAACAAGCGAGGCGCAAACTGGGACAATCTAAACCGCAGTTGGCTCGAAGGGGAGGGGGAGGGCAAAAATGCCCTTTATCTCAATTCCCACCGTGGATAAGCTCGCACCCAGCAACGCCAATTGGATCGCTGTGATCGTTTTTGGTTACTTCACTGCACCTCGTCTGTCACAACTTTGGAGTGACTAACCGTCGCTTGATGACACCGAGCCAGCTGACCGATGTGAATCGATGTGTGACTCCGCGAACGACATGGATTTCGTATGCCAATTCAATGCGGTCTGTCAGATCGTTGAGTACATACGTCATGAACTCGACGAAGGTTGATGTACCCTTGGTTGGTCCAGAGTCTAGACGATCTCTTGATCTTGACCGTCCTCAGCGATATTCTCGTGTATGTGTATGTGTGTGTGTGTGTGTGTGTGTGTGACCCATCCCGTCATTCTTCTTTGATGGTTTTCTTTCAACCCTGTTTGAAGTTTTCCAGCTTCTTCTAATTCCGTTTAAATTTCTGGTCAATTTGTGCCGAAAAAAAAAAAACAAACAAAAAAAGATCCCGAGGATCGGTGTCCTGAACATGGGTAATTTACTCACCGTTAACATGGTAAGGGTTCTGCGGAATTGGGGGGGAAGGAGGGTCGCTGAGTTGCGTTGTGATATCATTATATCAAGAGAGGTAAGTGGTCGAGATACGCAACGATGGGGGTGTCCTCAATTCGGTTGTGAGAGGCGTGGGCATCATCACGCAAAAGCAAATCAAGCCAACTGGAGAGATCGACGGGAGAGAACGTGCCGAGACTCTTCGAGCGCGTAGGAGTGTGATCTCGAAGCGTGTCCAAAGGCAGCCGTCGGCTCTTTGGCGCTTCCACTCGCCTCGGATGTGTGCCGTGTTGGTGCTCCAACGGCAACCACCTCTCGCTCGTGAGTCGCTCCCCTATGCTTTTGTTTTCGTCAAGGTGACGATTCCAGTGGGTTTTTTGGACCTCGTTATGCAATGCACCGGATTCCTCAGCCTCGTGGATCAAGAGTGTTTTGACTTTCCTCCAATGCTCCAGCCTCGCCTCGATTTTGGGTTCCCTCTATCATTGGCAAACACATTGCGGACGGGACTCGTCGAAAAGACAACATCAGGGCTGTTATTAATATTAAGGCGATCGTAGATGAGCATATGTGATTATTCGGCTCGATGTTAAAAAAAAAAAAAAACTAAAAAAATACGTATAAATATAATGACACGTGTGTGGACTTTGCGCGTATTCATCTTGTGGGGGGGGGGGGGGGGGTTTGGACGGTGTGTCCAATAGCGGGATGAGCTGGTCATGGAAAATGGAATTTGGCGCGTTCTTGATCTTCGGTCTTTACCTTGAGAGGGTTCTTCCGGCTAGGTCCGCGGAAGGAGGGGGGGGGGGGGGTGGAGCTGGCGAGCTTTGGAAGACTACAAGGCCAAATAGGTTGTTGGTGGCAGGTCTCACATCAACAGAAGACATACGACGGTGGCAACAGACTTCTTTTGATCACTCACCTCGGAAGGTTCATTGGAACACGGCTTGAGGACGTGCGCCGCTATTATTGCAGTTGGATATGTCTGTTTTTTTTTTGTTTTTTTTGTTTTTGTTTTTTTTTTTTTGCGATTGCGAGTCTGGGAGTTGTCAGTCGAGTTGACGGTTGTGATGGAGTGGATTGGGGTGTATCGTACACGTATCTATGATACCAAGGCGTATCGCAATAATGTCGTTGCTTTTCGGTTCACGGGTATATATCCCACTCCCGCATCAGAAAGCGTTCATTAATGTGGTGGCACGAGGGGGAGCGGTGATTGACATATTCATGCTGTCAAGCTTGAAGCTTGATCAGGAGAGGGAGTCAGAATGGAGAGGAAGGGCCCATTGCGGGGGGTCAGCTGTTCCACTCCATCATCCAGGACGTTGCGTGTTGATCCCGATGATATCAAAGCGCCTCGTTGAAGCTGTCAAAACGTTAAAATGGGGATGGCTACATGAGCGGTGGGATTGCGTTTTGCGGTTTGTGGGCTGGCATGCCTTCCCTCGGGGAAAAGAAATAAAGACGAGATAAAAAGCCTCCGTGGGGTCCACCTGTTTTACTTCCCAATCGGAGTTGCGAACGGTGGCCCTTTCGAAATATTTTGCAACTGATTATGCGGTAGTGGTATTTCCCACTCCGTGCGGTCTTTTAGCCCCGAGAGGTTGGGTCATGAATCTGTGGCTGTGTTGAATATGCGTTGGTTCAGATCTGAATCGCATATTGAGAAAAACGAATATGGTGGCTTGTTTTGTTGTTACGTGAAAGGGTGCCAGCCAAGACAAAACAACTGCCCTTCATAACCGCGCCTATTTTCATCCATTCCTACCCTAAGTTTCCCCTCACAACCCTCTGCTCTCCCAATAACATGCCGCGCGCTGAGACAACAAAGCACCATCTCGGCACTCAGTTCTACCACTCTCAGTTCCCTACCAACTCCCCTCAGTATCTCCCCGACTCTGCCTCCTCCTCCCCACACATGCCCTCTCAACCTTCCTCACAGTCTGCACCACCTAAAAAGAAACACGTCTGCCCTACCTGCGAACGTGCTTTCACCACCAGTGGTCATCTCGCTCGTCATTCTCGCGTCCATACAGGTGAAAGGAACCACAAGTGTCCCTTTCCCGGTTGTGAGACTCGATGCTCTCGTCAAGACAACCTTCAACAACAGTATGTCTCTCCATCTCCTCTTATTTCCCCCCCTTATTCATCTTCTCTTAGCTACCGCATTCACCTCTCTCCCGGTTCCCGAAGGAGCTCAACCCGTTCCTCCATTTCTCGCGCCATGAACGGGACCAAACGTGGTACAGGTCCCCTCCTCGATGCCCCTGCTGCCCCACCTCCGCTTTCTTCACCTCCTGCCCTGGAGCAAGCACGCGTCTACCAACACCATTCCCCCCCTCCCGATTCTCCTCCTCCCCTTGCTCAAGCCACTCTCCCGGCCACCGCTCATCTCGCGGGTGAAGCCTCCGGTCGATCTTCTTCTTCCCCTCAATCCTCCTCTTACTCTCCCATCAATGGTCATCTAGTTCAAGGTCTAGGATTGTCCGCTGCTGGTTCTCAGGGAACTTATTCGTATAGGAGTGGGACGACAACATACCAGGAGCAGTCACAGGGTGCCGGATTCACATACGTACATACTACTCCCATTTCCCATTCGTCAACAGGCTCCAACGCACCTTCTTTCTCTTCCTACTCCAGCTCTCACGACAGTTTTAGCGGTCACTCCTTGCCGCATATGAACCCTGCCAACCATCCTTCCTCATCGCTTCATCAGCATCCAGATAATCCACAATCTCAACAACAAATCTCTTCTCGTCATTCCATCTCCCACATTTCGCATCCTCAGACAAGTTATTCTCAATCTACCTCTACTCAATCTACAAGCGCAAGTCCACCTTCACCTGCATCTTCTAATTCAGTGTCATCCCACACTTCCGGTCCCCCGACCCCTACCACTTATCCCGCATTCGGCGATGACGCCCATACCTATCAACATGGAGGCAATTTGATCTCGGACCCACACCTCACATCCCAGGGACAGCTCCTTCACAGCTATAATGTACATTCGTCCAGTATCGCCCGCTTCGATTCTCCACCCCCCGTGCTCGCACCTATCCAGGATGAGCGCTTGATCAGGAGAGCAGATGAGCGACACCCGGGTCAAGCCTCATCCCATTCCTCTCCTTACATCCATCACCCGCAACCGTTGCCGAATGATTACCAATATCACCCAGCCTCGATGACTCTCAGCCACGGCGCTTGGAAGTCCGAGTCTGGGATGAGGAAAGGTGTCGGTGCGATCATGCAATGAACGGAGGGGGGGGAGGGGTCGTCGCCTACGCATACTCCTTTGGGCTCTTGGTGTTCAAACCTGTTTCTTCCATCGTGCATATCTTTCCTTCTTCCATCCCTATGCAACCCTATAGAATTGCGGCTATTAGGCTTTTATCTCTCTGTCGCTGTTACCTTTGAACACTCCACCACGGCCCTAGCGCTCTGTTCAGTAATATTCTTCCCCTATCGCTCGATTTTTCTCCATGTCTCTAGCCCTGTAATCATACCAAAGTATATACCAAAAACTCGGAGTCATCGTGGACACGGGTACACGTCACTCTTGTTATACGAAATCGAATCCGCGTTTCTACCATTAACGTGTGAGAGCCCTTATCTCTTTTTTTCTCATCCGAACCGGCCATTCGGACGAATGAGACATGTCGAGGCACACACAAAAAGGGGGCTGCTGTCAGGTGGAGCCACAGTACGACATGACCGTGGAACGCCTTCATCTCGCGAACCAAAGTCACCATGATGCGCTTCGTGCGATGACCGGCCTGTTTTCTCACGGGGTGGGGAGCTGACACACGACGACTCCGCTGAACATAAATCGCCAACTCGCTCACTCCACATATCCCGGGAAACCGTAACTACAGACTTTTGGCTCGGTGATCAGCGTTCCGTGTGTGCCCGTCGTCGTCGTGTTAGAGATCAGGATAAGCGTGTGACTCTCAAGTTGGCAAGGTCGTCGGTGGTGCGACACAAACCGCAGCCCAGTTCTCCATCAAACTTCTATTCGTCAGTGTGGGTCATGCCGAGTGATTTGGATAGGTACACAGATCATCATTCATGGAGGCTCGCCGTATTGCTCATCCCCCGCATCCGTGCTTAGGCAGATCGAGCAGCTGAAGCGCTGTGAACCCATATCGGAGGAAGAAGTCAAGCGGCTCTGTTTCAAAGCCAGAGAAATTCTCATCGAGGAAGGGAACGTACAACTCGTCGATTCACCCGTCACCGTGAGCTGCTGTCCTCTTTCTGTCCATTTCCAAAGTATCTGATATTGTCTTTTACCCCGTTCCTGACCCTCAAAATTTTCATCCACCACCCTTGGTGACTTTCGTCAACGCCTTCCCGTCCGCCTTGGGTGATCGACTTCATCGCTCCATCTTTTCTCTATTCCAACTCATCTGCCATCATCATCCAATCACCTCCCGTCCTCAATCCCCACACGCTCCGCGCTCTCGCTCACCTTGCTTGTCTAATCCAATTCACTCTCCACTGCTTCCCGGCACATCCTCCCATAATATAATCCCCGGCCACTTGATTATTCTAGATATGTGGAGACATCCATGGTCAGTTTTTTGACTTGTTGGAGCTCTTTAGAGTCGGTGGTTTTTGCCCAGAAACAAATTATCTATTCATGGGTGCGTCCTCCTATTTCCCCGTGCCCTCCCCTCGTTTCGTCTGGCGTCGCTCTACTCACATTCACGATCATTATATTCTCAATCCAACCACGCGTCTATCAAAATCACCATAATCGCGGTCCTGCTGCAAACGACCTACCTTTATGGAATGGACGATATCCATCTCTCCTGGTGGTTCGTTGGTTAATCCCTCCCCCCCCCCCCGTTCTTCTTCCAAAATACCCTTCCATCCCCTTTCCCCACCTCTCCGCTTACTATAACACATCGTCTCGCGGCGTTCCATCGGCTCCAAACCTTCGTCTCTCCTTCGTTCCTTGTCCTCCACGCCACGACATTTTTTTTTACGTCACACTCTGTCCTTCTTGGCAATCATCCTCCCCCTTTAACCTAACCCCATCCTATCGCGCTAACCTTCGCCCCGCTGAAATTGACCCAAATGGACCCCCTCAACCTTAACCGTCCACGCCAATCACCTACATTTGGATTGTTGGGGGGGGGGGGGGGGATGTCGCGGCGATTGCGCTTGCGCTTGTGTTGTGCTTCCTTGGGCGGCCAACTCATCTATGCATTCCTTTATTCGTTTTCGACGATGAAACGCCATTTTAATCTGTACCTCTCTCGCGGCCACGGGGACCCACAACAACCACAACATCACGCATGGCATCGCCTCCAACCCCTTTCTGTAACTCCCCCCCCTCGACAACTTGATGGGTTTTTTTGTTTTTTTTTCTTTTTGTTTTACGTGATCAAAACGCATATACACTCGCGTCTTGGGTGGATGTTTATACGGGTACGGAAAACGGCGAACTTGGGGGGGTCGTTTCGCGGTTTATCCGTCGTAATCACTATATCACCTCACCCACATGCCACCTCAAACCACACAACTCGGCTTTTGGACTTGGCTTTTTTTTTTTTTTTTTTTTTTGGGGGGGGATTCCGCGGTTGTGCTCATCGCTCATCATTTACATTTACGTGGGGATAACGTGCCGACTTGGCCTACCTCATGTCGCGCTATGCTATGCTATACTGGCCATCTCACTGGGTTTGGATTCCCCTATTGACGAGGGGACGTTCTTCCCGATGTCAACTTATCATTCACATCATTATCGCAATCTATCGGCCTGTTGATCCCCATTCACATTCCCATTCTCAACATCCCGCCAATCACCCATCACGAACCGATTCATGAACGCATGCACCCCCCCCTCCCCCCCTTCCCCTAACACCGAACACAAACAGGCGATTTCGTCGACCGAGGGTTCTACAGCGTCGAAACCTTTCTTTTGTTATTAGCCTTCAAAGTCCGATATCCGGAACGTATCACCCTCATCAGAGGGAACCACGAATCGAGACAGATCACACAAGTGTACGGCTTTTACGACGAATGTTTGAGAAAGTACGGGAGCAGCAACGTGTGGAGATGGTGTTGTGAGGTGTTTGATTATTTGGCATTGGCTGCTGTGGTGGATGGCAGAGTGTTTTGTGTGCATGGCGGGTTAAGTCCCAATTTGCATACGATTGATCAGGTGGGGGGACAAACCGCTTTCTTTTCGTTTTTTTCTCGCTCGTTGGTGGTCATCTTGCCTTGACCTTGCTTTTTAGTTCCGTTCTGTGCTGCGCCTTTTTCTCGGCGCGGACTTGATTAGGTTTATTTATAACCGACCGCGTCATGTTGGCGCTGGAGGGGATAGGCGAGCATGCTATGTGTGCCCACGTCTTTTTTGTTTTGCTGGTTCTCGATGCATCTGCGTGGACTATCCTTTTTTTTTTTTTTTTTTCTGTTGCGCCATATCCACTTCTGGTGTTGATCCCGAGTTTGTTGATACATTGTATTGGTATCATTATCAGCACGTGGTGGTGTTGCTCGCCTACGTCGAGCTTGCCATCGCTTCATTTGGGGGAGGGGGGGGCTGCTTCCGGCCGGGGCCTCTCCCAGATATGCCCTATTTTTTCCTTCCCTCTCTCTCTCCTTCCGTTTCTCACTTGTGCGCCATAGAATTGGATACTAATCTGCACAATTTATTGTTTAGATCCGGGCGATAGATAGAAAACAAGAGGTACCGCATGACGGACCGATGTGCGACTTGTTGTGGTCCGACCCCGACGGTAAGTAGTTATACAGATAATCCCTTTTTCGTTTACGTTTTTTTCGGGGGTTTTGTTTTCGCTCTGTTACCTCTGACATTCTCGCTCACCTGAAACTCCCCAGATATCGCGGGCTGGGGATTATCTCCCCGAGGTGCAGGTTTTCTATTCGGAGCAGATATCACCAAGATTTTTGCCCATAACAATGCGATCGATTTGATTGCGAGAGCTCATCAACTCGCTATGGAGGGGTACAAACTCATGTTTGATCAAACCATTGTTACGGTTTGGAGTGCTCCAAATTATTGCTATAGGTGCGTGGCTGGGTTGATCGTTCTATATGCTTTCTGGTTCGTGGGCATGGGCAGGGGCATCAACTTTGTGTGATTTTGCTGATTCTAGTCATGATCACCATTACCGGAGCTCGTGACTTGCCTTTCTCCTCTTTCTCTCTTCCCGTGGTATGCGACTTTGAATACGCATCCAAATCAGGTTATGGACGATCTTGACCTGGCGTTATTGTTTTACTTTCTTTGCTGGGTTGTATCACTCCGTGCTTCGGGAACGTTCACCCTTTGGACGTTGTCGCTTTCAGCTCGTGTCATGCCATGGTCGGGCTCATGTTCCAATCACCATTCTACCGGTTTTAGATCTACCTATTTGACTTGTTGCACTGCCTTTTCTTGGTCATTCCACTTCCTTTTTGGAGGGTGTTTTTCGTGGTGCTTCAGCGCTCGGTTCAGGGGTCAAGACTATCATTTAAGGATAGGGGGATGGACAAAGTCGTGTATATGGCGATACGATGGCATTACTGCATGATGATCCACAACACGCACCACGACTCAATGAGTCGGTCCGACGCGTTCAATCTTCGGACTTTAAAAGAGTCCCGAGCAGCTATCCCTGCCTGTTTCTTGAAAACCGGGCAGATGACAAATACGAATGTATCTGCCTTCTATACGATGCCATCGTGCGGGTACAGCACAGCACTCCTGTGGAGCGGAGCTGAGGGCTACTTACGTTTATTGCTCCTGCCAATTTTCTATTTTCCTTTGATCGGCGGGGCTTGTATGCAACATGTGGGCTGGCATGCCTCCGGGGCGTAGTCCGTTTATCTTACCCCTATTTGCCATGACTGGGCTGGGCCTCGCTGGTCATTGACTGTCTGGCTCGTGGTGGCCCACCATGCGTCGTTCCCGCATTATCCAAACGTTGTTTCCCTCTCTGTTTGTCGTATGAAGATTGTATGCCCCGGTGTCCTTGAAATTATCCAGTCGCTATGAATCTAGGCAAGTTCCTCTACACGGAGTATCAAATGCACGTGTAGGAGGAATGAAACCTTTTGTTTCCCATTCGCTCTACTTTGATGTCTCTATGCCCATTCATGCCTGCGACTCCATGTTTGCATCCCTTTTTTACATTGATTCCCCTGACACCTACTAACGCATAACCATCTGCTTCTCCCATCGACCTCTATCTTACCCTCAATCTTACTCTGAACACACTCACTCCCCTGAAATTCATTTCACGATGGACATCGACATCGCCCATCTAATGTAACCGGAACAATTCATGTGCCCCTGAAACATGAAATACATGTTCACAAACTCAGATGTGGCAACGTCGCTTCGATTCTAGAGCTTGACGAACACCTCGGCCAGGAATACAAGGTCTTCTCGCATGCTGCGATCGTAAGTTCCATCCGTGACGTTTACTCGTTCACTCTAGGCTCTATTTCCATTCGTTGTCGCTTGCATACCCCCGGTTGTTCCAATCGCGGTCATTATCAGATCGCGGTTGGATCGTTGTGAAACTCCTTCGTACTTTTGATGAAAAATTCCGTTCCCGTTTCGGTGATAGCACTCTAGGGTGCTTGCCTGGGTGTATGGCACCCAGTAAATGCCCTTGTCCCTCGCACGATTTTTGCTTCATTGCCGACACCGAGAGGTCTTCTGTTATGGTTTTTGCTCGGAAGCTCGCATTTCAGTTTCTGTTCGCACCATTAACTGGTATCTCCTTATCTTACGTTCATCCTATGTGGGCGACTTGGGCTATTCTCGCCGTCCTTATGGATTTCTGGGGAATCTTACTTCCTCTTGCGAGTCAATACGTAACATTACTTCAAGTGCGCATCTCATTGGGGAGGACAGACCATATTATGGTACTTCATTACCCTGGCTTTCACCCATTATTCTTTTTTTTTCCTCCTCCCTTGCGCAAGAGGGATATGTCAACTACTTGATGTCCCGTTTGCGTTTGCGTTCCGGATATCTTGGGAAATTTTCTGTCCTAATTTCCCCCTCTTGCTCATCGATCACTAACTCTGCGTGCCTTTTTCATATTAGGACGTCAAATCAATACCAGCCAAAAGACCACCAGCGGATTACTTCCTATAGGTGGTTACTCCGCACGAGTGCATTTACCAACGTACAACAATGCAGTGTCCAGATACGCGCAATTTTGTTTTGTTCTCATCCTTGTCAACAACGAAGGATAAGCCTTTCATAGTATAATTGCCCATGGATAAAGAACCCTCTTTGTACCCCTCTACTTCCAACTTTGCTGTCATAAGTTGAATTCTATCTCCTTTGCCTCACTTCTTCTCACCCTAACTCAACCCTAAATCTTTTCTTTTTTTTGCATCTCATGCGTCCCTTGGGTGGTATTCTTCATTCATTTCTCGATCAGGGTTCGAACCTCGCTTCCTGCAGGACCATGTTACCACATCCAACCCTCCTCTATTAATGATCGTAGCATGTGTAGGGTGAATGTTCATCATGATAGGACGACGATGAACGGCTGCCTGATCAAGCACGCTCTTGCTGTGCCCATGCGCTTCGCAATGGGCTGTGATGGGTTCATTTGTTTGCTTTATCCTGACTTTTCAACAATCTATCTACATAGCGGTGGGAAAGTAGCCTGTCCCGTAACGCCACCGCTTGCTAGCTCATCCACGCTTGCGCAGTTGAGACAAATGATTACGATGGCGAAGGTTTTTGACCCCCCCCCCCTCCTTGATGTAGTCACCGAGGACATTTAAAACGAGTGTGGGGATATTCCTGAGTGGCGTCATTGTGATGAAGGTGACCAGGTTTTGCCTGCAGATTTCCCTGAATGGCTGTGAAGTGGGGCCGGTGGCAAGGACATCCACATCGTCATCATGACCTCAGCTTCGATTTTCCTATGTTGGCGTAATGTGTACTTTCATGGAAAATAGAAAGAGCTCGGCAACGACGGGTATCATAAAGCCCACCATCACCATTCAAGTCAATTGACGGATCACGTTAATATCGCCGTTTGCAATTGTTTGACCGTCTAACTCCTCGAGACATGTAGCGTCATTTGATGATGGTTCGACTCTGTGGAACATTCCAAAGAGCAAGCCACCTTCGTGGATCCGAACGGCGTCTCGTTCAGCGTTATCTCGCTTGTTTCTGGCTCCGTACACCCCCCTTTTCGGGCAGGATCCACAGCATTATGCTTATGACCAGTTGACAAGGGTTTGCCAACGGACCATGTCTGGAGTTGATGAGATAATGGATTAGAAACCAACGCCAGCAGCATCATGGCAAGAGCAAAGGTTTCAATGTTGCGCTCAACGATATTCAACAGGAGAAAAAGACAGAATCGGATTATCGGGAGATGTGCCCAATGCTGAGTTACCAGATCGAAGGGCAACACAACTGGCAACGCCATGCTGTTAAGCCAAGACCCCCTGTCTGCTGCTCAGCCGCATCTTACGGCATTTTTGAACCTCGCCTCAAGTCAGCTGACTGGCAAGCTAAATGATGCTGGTCTTATTATGGCATGAATTGCTGTCATGGACATATTTACAGGTATAATGATTGGGCCCGTACGCTATCTAGCTCCTAAATCTGCAGCACTGACGTGAGCATTCCAGAACTAACGTACTTGTGGAGAGCCATTGTTTGGAGGTTGAATGCTAATTATCACAATTGACGTTCCCCGCAAGAGCAGCTCCACAACTCGGGTGCACGTGTTGGTCCGGTGTTCCGGTTTGGGGCCGATAATAGGTAATGAGATATATTCATACAATCCTAGTGGAGAAGAGGCACACATTCACTTAATCTTCGAGAATATCCTGTTAGAGGTTGTTTATCTGGGCGACTAGTACAACAAGAGCTTAGCCTACTCCAGATGATGCATTATTAGTCGCCGATCGCGATATTACGAGATCGACTCCAAACACATGCCGTTCTGAGCCCACCTCTACCGGCAGCCCAAGTTTCACGGAAAAGGCAGTTTATGGCACAAATGTCAATATACATGCACTCGCGAGTCGCTGCTATGTGATTCGTATATTCGGAGTTAACCACACTGGGAACTCACTAAATAGGATGTGGGTCACAGTTCTTCGTTCCCATCGGCAATACGCATTAATGTAAAGACGTCTTTGCCTATTCGATCACCTATACAGTACCTATGTATGATTCAGACCATTCAACTATGATTGTCTCGGGTACATTGACAAAGGTTCTTAGAGCACCAATTTCTCTACATCAGCTGGCTGATCGCCGTTGCCAACTTTCCAAGAGGAAATCCGCGATGAAGACGGAGAATTCCTGATCCACTCAGTAACTGTGCCTCCCTACAAGCCACCTTATATCAAGGAAATAAACCCGGCAACGTGCAAGCTTCAACCCCCGTGCGCACATTATCACACACTAGGTAAATTGACGGCACGAGGAACGCGACTCGACGAGCAAGCTGTGTATGGTAATTCAAATGTGCGAATCGTAATGTGGTATCACCCCCATCTCGAGTTTGCAACTTAGATGCTCAAAGTTGGAAGCGTTCCGGCCCTGGTGGTTGGAAAGTTGAATGAAACTCAAAGTTTTCGTCCCTTTTCCTCGACCCGGCACTCGTCGCACTGACTGATTTACTCCTGCGATATGCTTTTATTGATCAAATAGTTTAAGTGACGTGACGTATTGCCCAGATTTCTATGGAGATTGATTGGCCAGAGCCAGCGAGTTAATATAATAAAGAAGCTCATACTTCATTGACGGTCATCACAGGCTCTTTCTCTACATACAATACTCTGCTCCCATATTCCCATTATCCAGTCCCGATTATCGCACTAGTACCCCAGTTTCCCATTCCTTTTGCTTGCGGGGAAAGTGCTGACAACGCGTGTTTCTACCGGACTTATCAGTGAAATTCCAAATGCTGTACCATTCAATCACCAAAGTTATGTATGTACTAGTATCAATAACCGAACGGCATATGATGCTGGAACCATCTGCAGGCCATTCAGCTGCCACGATCAAAACTATACCTGATCAGCGCATCAGATCATACTCTGGCGGCAAAACAATTTTGATGATCCCGGTCGCTCCATTGTCAGCTGACTTGGACGGAGAGCTACAAATCTCTTTACAAGGGACACTTGTGATATTCAGATATGGATACGAACTAAAGTTCACGATCAGGTGAAAATACTGTACTACGTAGATAGCCCATAGGGGCCTAACGGATGTCGTTGACGGTGAAGTCAACAACCGCGGCTTTGTCAACGCGCGGGCTAGCGCGGCCATCCTGTAACCAAGACAGATGAGTCACAAGGATATCGATGATGGTAATGAGGGAAGTGGAAATCGAAAGCTTCGTCCGCGGTGAGGAAGGCATGACAATTAATGGGCATAATCAACTGGTCGTACTCCCATACAGCATTGCCAGATCAGAAGCTCCCACAGCGCTCGGAATGAGCTCTGAGAGGACCGGATTATAGACAGAGAGGTCATATCCGGAAACAGACAAAAAGGGGTTGAGGCCCATACATCGGAGGAAAATCTGGACAAAATAAGCCCCAGACCCATGAGGTCAGATCCATGAACGGACACGGCTGGGCAAAATTAGAGGGAGCTTGTACCCATGTCCGGACCAGTCCCGAGCCTTTGCGAAGTGCACAATCCAGATATTTGCTGTAACTCATGGTGGGCAACAGAGGTGTACGAGAGCTCACTCTGTCTGGGACATCATAGAAGGGCTGGGGCCTCTGGAATACCAATCTCCAGCCATAAGAATCCAATTCTTTTCAATTTTCGTGACAAAATAAGTCCAGTTTAGGAATTTCATGCATATGCTACTCCTTGTCTCCTCACCCCACATCTGTATGGAACCGGCATATCTTTACACCATACTCGATGGCCGCTCCGTTGAATATGACTGATGATCATACAAAGCACTTTATCGGCAAGAAATACCCAATCGACCTTCCAGAGTCCATTAGCGACTTAAAGGGTCTTCCGAAAGCGCACGCCGTTTGAGGGGGGTGGAAGTTGAGATCAAAGAGTGATGTTATTTTGCACTTGCCAGTTTCCTACGCTATCCAGAGGCACTGAGGTGGCCTAGACCTCAAAAACCCAATGTAATTCATCGTCGTCGCTTGTTAGAGGTCATATCGAGAGGAGCTCGTATCCAGAATGGTGGGAGTCCGGACAAAAAAAGTCCAAATAAGGAAGTGGCGTCCGGAGAGGAATCCGGGAAATAGACCACTTTAGGATGTGACCTCTCAATGAATTATACGGGGTCCTATTCTGAAGCGTTCGGGGATCTTGCAGATCACGGAATAATCGTGGGCAATTTGCACCGACGAATAAGCTCGAACGGAGATGTACTCGCTTTTTCATTTTCGCCGAACATGGTACTGCATGGAACATCGGGGGAACATATTTAGGATAAATGAATGTCCGAGAACGGATTCAATATATTTCTCGCTTCAAGCCTTTTCGGATGAGGGGTTCTAAAACATTCTTGGCCATGTGTAAAATGACTTGTCATTGGACAGCCTTTGTTGAATACGCCGAACAAGACAACAAGCTTTTCATTGCTTTACCATAAGCATCTCGGTGACAGAGCGGTATGCCATGCATAAATATTTAAATGGTGTGTACGTGCATCCAATCACCATCCCCTGGAAAATTGGGTTCGGCAGGCACGTCAGCTCGGCGCATCAAAACGCAACGCACTGGGACGACTTATTTACACAACAGGCAGGATCAGATCTTTGAGCAAGAATAGGATAAAGAACGGTAAAAACAGTTCAACTGTTCCACGAACGTAAAGGGCTTTCAAATCCTATTCAAATATTCTACGCAGAAAGATTCCGTTCCGCCCGTTGTGTTATCAAGTTATCGTACAATAATTCATCAAATGTCCGAAGATGATGGAAGATCTTGGCGCGACAAGTCTATGGTGCGAAATCACAAACGTAACAGGAAACGCGTAAAGGGAACAAAGAAGGGAGTTGAAAGAGTAGCATGGGTGTGTTGGTGTAACAGAGATCAGGCAATTGTGCGCAAACAAGGTAAAGAAGTGAATGCGTGAGGTACAATGCCGATTGAAGGAGAATGCATAGAGGTTTAGGCTACACAGAACATTTGTATAGAGACAAAAGGGGAAGAGGAAAGAAAAAACAACATAACGGCAGAGCGGACCAGGTGATGGAGTCATAGTGGAGGAAAAAGAATCCGCTGTCATCAAATGGAACAAATGCGAGATCTGCATATGCATGTAAGGTACTGAAAGTTGGTTGGGACAGAATGTAAATGCAAATGATACAGTACATGTTTCCGCCGACGCGAATTGCGCAGCACAGAAGAATCAAGTTCTTCCTCGAGGCGCTGTCTTGCTGAACAATTTCGCCTTCTCGATAGCGGCTTGACCTGATATCGCGCATTAGACATCTCGGAGAATCTTGACAAACTAAGCAAAAATCAATAACTCACTCTTGCGGACGAGGTTCTTCTTATAATCTACGATACTGATATCCTTCCTCGTTAAGTTCTTGATTGTCTTGTCTGCGACCTCCCAAAGTTCTTCAGCGACTTGCCCAATGAGCCCTAGAAGGATCGCCACCTAGGATCAATACAAAGTGATACAATTACAGTTTCATGGGGCTCACGGAAATCGTGAGAGACGATGACGACACCGCCCTCGAATTCTTTGATAGCCCGGGCCAATGCATCAATGGAGTCCATGTCCAAATGATTAGTAGGCTCATCTATACCAAACAGGGGTCACTGAGTTCCGTCGCGCGGGCAGTATGCGAAGGAGGACACAAACCAAGAAGGAGGATATGGGGGTGTTCCATTGCTAATTGCGCGAACACAACACTAATGCCGATGTATACATCATTTGACAGGAGGATAAATGGACATAAGTAACTTACCGGTTACGGAGACCGTCCGAGAGATGTTTGATAGGCTGCGTTTGATGCGATCCTGATAGACCAAAACGACCAAGTTGAGCACGCCATGCCTGGACGCATCACGACACATTTAGGTCAACCGACGTATGATCAGGGTTAGGATTCAAGACTTACTTGTAAGTCTTTGTCTGGGTACTTCTCGTAGAATAGGGTCTGGAAGTACTCGATGGGAGTCGAGTCGTACGGCAGCTGATCAGCTGAATGTTGAGAGTATTTTGCAAGTTTTAGTTGAGAGTGCTTTTGAACGGTTCCTTCACATGGCTGAAGGACTCCCGTAATCAGGTTCAAGAGAGTCGATTTTCCAGCGCCATTGGCGCCCAGAATAGCAATTCGCGAATCCATACTACAAACACATGCATTCAGACAGAATCGCGGAGCGGCGTGAGAGGAGACTTACTCAATGCCGAAGGAGAGATCCTCATAAAGATATTCTTCCGGTTTCCCAGAGTAAGAGAAGGCAACTTCATTAAATGCAATAATAGGTGGCGGGAGTTTGCGGATATCTTCAAAATTGAAGCTACGAGTTCGCTTAATCAGAGCGGGAAAGCCGCTGATAGAGTCAAGCACTTACCGCAATGGCCGCGGTTGTTCGACTTTCTCGATAAGTCCAGCCGCCTCCATCTTATCGATGATCTTTTGCTTAGACTTCGCTTGTCGCACGAGGTTGGCATATGTACCAGCCGACGCGATGAACCTGAACGACTGTCACAAACGTATTCGCTACAAGGGCCATCGTGAACCTACTTCTTGATGTGCGCTATCTCCTCTTGTTGTTTGTTATACGCCTTCATTTGGTTGACCTCGTTCTCTTGCTTCGTCTTCACGTATGTCGTATAGTTACCAGTGTAGTAAACCAATTTCTTCTTCATGGTGAGATCCATGATATTCGTACAGACGCTATCCATGAAATCTTGAGAGTGGGACGTTATGACAAGGATATGATTATAAGTGGATAGATACGCTTCCAACCAGACGACAGCACCGAGATCCAAGTGGTTGGTAGGCTCGTCAAGGAGCAAAAGGTGCGGCTTGATGAACAGGGCCCGTGCAAGCGCGACACGCATACGCCAACCACCACTCATGTCCTTGGTCGGCTTCTTCATCATAGTTTGTGAAAAGCCTAGACCGTGGAGAATGCTTCCCGCCTTGGTTTCGAAGGTATTTGGGTCCAACTCCTCTAATTCCTCGTAAGCTGCGTCTAGAGCACCATCGCCCTGATTATCCAACACGGAGAGCTCCTCGATACGAGCTTCAAGCCTTGCGACCTTGTCTTTTGCTGATGCGATGATATAATCGACGGCATTGACCTCTGATGGTTCAGCTTCCCCTCGGACGAGGTAAATGTCGATGTGATCGGGGATATGGATGTCCCTCTCGGCGATCGATTGTAGGAACGTTGACTATGGTAATAAAACACAGGATATCAAGCGAAATTTTCGTCAGAGGGGGTTTCATGATGGAGCAATGACATAGTCATATGGTCAATGACACTGATCGCCCACCTTTCCTGAACCATTCTCGCCTAACAATCCATACCGGTTTCCATAGTTGAGAGAGATCTCCGCCCCCTCAATGAGAAGGCGCCCATGAAAGGACAAAGTGTAAGAATCGATTTTGATATCCCGAGCTTTTTCATCAGATACTAATACACCCGAAGCGCTCCTGTTAAAATGCGCTACATGTCAGGGTTGGATCGCAGGTAATACGGAACAGATTAGACCTGTCAGTTGCCATATTTAATCTCGCCATGGACAATAAATCTTCTGAACTGTTGTTTTTGCTGTTGGCGGCGCTAAGGCTGGTCGGCGGAGTGTTGAATGAACTTCCATTGACAGAACCTGTAGGGGTTGATGTTGATGTTGACGCCTCGGGTGCGCCACCAGCTGCGGCAGCCTTTTTTGCGGCTTTTTCAGCGAGCCTTTTCTGCTTTGATGCTGAGGGGGGCATGATGAGTGTAGGCAAAGAAAATCGGCTTGATCGATAGGAGGCGTCGCAATTTTGTGGTGCGTGACCACGTGACCGGTAGCCACGGCGCTTTTCAATTAGCACGACGCGACGAGCACCACTCTGCCTCCGCCGCCAACGAGCGAAGACTCATGGAATCCCATTAGTGGGGGATTCTCGCGGAACGCACTATCAGTTGATGGTCACATATATTCCCTCTGGGTTCAAGCGGCTGCGCTGATAGCAGTAACTTGGATCCGAACTAGGAATAGTCACCCTGGTTGTAAGCTAAATGTAAGGTAAGGTTGTGTGGGCGGTAATAATGCCATCTGGCTTGATAGAGCTCAACCAATTGATTCCGAGGCACTACTACTCTGCGAACCCTTGATCAAGGGGAATCCCACCTCTTCTTTAAAAACCTAACGATAACCTTTTCTGATCAGTTCACTACCTTTTGGTCTGTACAGGTCACAGGGTATGTTGTTCAGATTATATCCGAGGCTGCGGAAACGCTTTGGGCCAAAGAGCTATGTAAATTGTCTCTCGGGTCTTGCCTTGAGCATAAGAGGCAGGATCTCAGTAGAACTTCCAAAACCCAGGTAAACATCGAAGTAACTCGTGATGGTATAGAGTACATCTAAATGGGACTAGGATATGACATGGGATTGTCGTCTGATTGTCATACCTCTTCCTGAGGATCCTTGAAATGCTACTACAGGATGTATCTCTGACGGCAGAACCCGAACATATGCCTTTGAGCAAACGCACGTTTCGTTATATCCAACTTTGTCTAGTCCGAATATCCTGGATTGCATCCGCCGGTGGATGCGGAATGAGCACCCTTTATACGCCTGCATCGCTCTTTTTCTTGCTTGCGGCAAACGATATCGAGTTGTAGGATGGTCCACTGACCTTTGATTTCATCACTGGGATGGGGCTTTAATCGACCGCGGCTTGATAAACATACCCCATGTGACCTTTCCCATGTTCACCTGTCGCTCATACCGTCAATGAATCACATCTAATAACGAGCAATTGGGGAAAGACCCTCGGAAGAAGCCGTTTCAATTGTTGCTTCGTGTCAAGTGCGGTGATCTCAAAAGTAACGAGTCTTGTTCAAGATCGGGCAAGAGAGAAACAGTGATTTGGGTACGGAACCTTCGCGATGTCGCACGCAACCTCATGACCGGCTGCCCGTTCAATGGCAGGAAGTGATAAGTTTGATGGTATGTTATAATTATGCTTGACAACTTCTCAAAGATAGCAAGCATCATTGCCACGGCGTGTTACTTGCTATACAACTTTGGAACCGCATATTGAAACTGAGGAAAGCTACCTTGCCGATGTTCAACTCAAGCGTGCCAGTGGGTCGTGAGAGATGGATGGCTTCGTTTAGGGGAATGAACTTAACTCGAGGTCCAGTGCCTTTATCGGCGATCAAGCATAAATTTCCAGAGTCGTGGACTTGGCTTGTTCTACTGAGAGATCAGTGTCGGGATGCGGAACGAGACATGTGTTCGAAAAACTAGATTCATCTTGTGAATTGCCAGGCAGATGAGGACTTGCAAGATGGGGAAGGAGCGGGAAGGATCCAGTGACGAGATTGGTGAGCCTCCGCTTTTTCACACTTGTAAGTTAACTTTTGGACCCTGGGATCAGGCCAAGCGAACTGGATATAGATGATTGGACAACTGGAGAAAGTCAATCAGAGCAAGGGGGTCAGGGAAGATGATTGTTAGGAGACCGGTTAATAACTTCTAACACGTGTGATTGGCTAACCCAACCTGGCTAACCCACTTACCTACAATACATTACTTGCCCCATAGCATATCGCAGGGAAGGGTTATACTTCGGACCGAGATCCTTGTCTTCCGGACATCACCAGCTCAAAATGAATGAATACTTTGGACAGTTAGCTGTGGGTTCTAGACCAGAAGTCGTCGACATTTCCAGGATGGCTACAGTGAAGTAACTATGGGTTGTGTAACAATTTGGAGTTTGGGAAAACTGGGGAGGAGAGCCAAAGGTTCAGTCAGTGAAAAGATTCCACTTCACGAGGTTCCGAAAAGGCTGCAATCGATTCAGCTTCTTTGCGCAGACCCACCGATTATCGTCTACGGAGCCATTACCATTCTGAGCGTCGAACTTACGATGGATACAGTTGATTGCCCCTGGATGTTCGAACGAGTAAGCAATTCCCACAAAATCAACGCACATTCACATTTCTATTGCCTTGAACCACTAATGCATTCCAACGTCGTCACACAAGGTTATTGATGGTGGTCCCGGCCGGCAGACTCACTACAGAGCAACAGATCTCAAATGAGTCTGTCACAGCAGTGGAATGTTGATGCAAGATGCAACACTGCATTGATCCCCCCGGCCATGCTGTTGAGAATAGGTTACACTTACGGACTGCTCGCCTAACAGGATGGCCTAGCCCGGATGATAACAATGTTGTCCATCAACGATATCAGCACCTTTTAGCGGCACCGCGGGATGACACGTATGCACGCGAAGATCAATTCCTTCTCCCTCGGGAAATGCTACATGCTCTCCTTCCCTCAGTGGTATTCTGAAGAGAGACTCAGCGATCCTAGGGCATTCGCCTCGGAGATCTCTGTTTGTGTATCAATCTCAACAAGTTTTTTCCAACGATCAGGATGCGTTGTTTGATTCCACGTTTTTTCCATTCTTTTTCCTGCGGCGTCCAATACAGCGACACGTACAACGGACGGTGAGAGTTTTTATTCAACATCCCAGCTCACGCAATTAGGTCTTTCATACTTCCGAGGCTGACACTCAGGAGGACGTGAAAGTGTGTAATTTTTAACGAGGCTTAATTCACTGTCAGTTCTGGAGCTGCTCTTGGTTACACATTTTCAGCTCACATCTATTTCACAGGGAGGCGGCGGTTGCGATTTTCAGCTGTCAGTGGCCATAGGCACCATTAACTTCACTTTCGAATTTGCGGTCTCCGATGCCTGTGTCATATCTAGATCTACACCTTCCTGTAGAGTACAGAAATTTTATTGGATGCTGTCTTACGCAGGCCAAGGACCCATTGGGTGGGGGTTCAAAAACTCCCGCTTCTACCGATGATATACACACACACATCATTTCGGCTATTACCAGAAAAATCAAAAGACTCATATACTCACTTCTCCCCAGTGTTGAATGATTGGAATAATTGCGCTCCGTGTGCGGGCACTGCTCTATACGCCACTTAACTAAGTACCCGGTGTACATGAAAAGTGAAACGTTGATTCAGGTAATTCAGGTTACATGGATAGTGAGAAGATATTTGATGTCGTCGATCTCCTCGCTTTATCTGATCTTATTGACGTAATTATTAGGTCAAACTGCTCCTCGTGTATGATAAGATTCTAATGGTTGATCTCGGGAAGAACTTTTTATCTTCGTAAGCATTGTTCCGCGATGATCAAAGATATCGACTGCCTCTGAACAGCATGGCGTGTCGATGTAGTTAATATGAAATGTTCATCTGGTACGTACACTTTCACGGGCGAGTTTCCAGGTCTTGTTGAGTTCTTGCGACCCTTCATCCCGTGGCTAGGATCACTGACTTTTTCTCTCATTTCAGGGGTTTTACATTATGAGTCGATCTGATCATGCCGAAGCATGACATCCACACCGAACACGTAGGACGTGGAGAATGTAACCTCACTCTTTTCTCGATAGGTGGAGACTAATCAATGAAGACTGGATTGAGAGCAGTACACAGGTACGCGAAGCGCCACCTTTTCAGGTTCACGAGGACCCATCCGAAACGACGCCTCGACAATAAAATGGGTCCTGATGGGCCCTACGACTCCTGTGCTGTACCCTGAGAACATCACCTATGGGCTATGCAATCGATTCCCTATTACAATTCGTTACTTGACTTTTTGACTACCAGCCGTAGCCCATGTCGCCACACACCATGCATGTATCAACCGATTCAACGACCCTGTGGTCACACCGGTGTCCTCGTGGCCCCAGTCGCATACCTTGATCAAACCCCTAAATGATTTCGGTTGATTATCTTGTCCATTTGGTGAACATAATCCCAAAGAGGGAGGATGTGATAGCATGCTCACAATGGGTCAGCCCAGGTTAGTGTTGCCGGTCTGCGTGCTGGTGCCATGAATGGCTCTGTATCGGAAAGATTGGATGTTCATGGCCCTTGTTCAGCAGACAGGGAAGTGATCGCATCGCATCCATTCAATGTTCGGCTTGTTCATTCTTTGTTGGCGTTGAAGTTCTTTTGGAGGATCGTCGTACAAGTATTACAGTAACAACACACAAATGGCGAGGAGTTGTCCCTGGGACGCGCTGCTTAGCTGTGGCTGCGGCGCGAGAAATGCCACCTGTCTTCTATTTTTCTCCCGAGATGGAGGACGTGCAAATAATGGAACAGGTGTTGATGACGTGAAAAAAAAATCCAATAATCAGTCTTGGCTTCATGGTGTGCTTGGCTATGTAATTTGGGGTCCACAATTACCTACGCAGTTGTAGTAACGTGCAAACCCCTCTAGTGTAGACGTGTGTGGGTGATCGACTCTGCTAGAGCGGTATGGCGCTTGCCTGATTTTGTTTGGTCGGAAAGCCGCAAGTAAATCCAATGCTGGTTCTCTCAGTCCCACAGCGTCACGCTTCGACTCTTCTTATTACTTCAGATAACTTCTAATTTCTTTGAGCAGCTAAGGCCTGAAATCCTTAGGAGAAAATTGGCGCTGCCAATGGTGCAATAACTCCAAGGCGATTTTTTTCCTCCAAAAATATTCACGTCATACAACTTGTTCGTTGCTCGCTTCTTGCCTCGGGCCTGCAACAATCGCGCTACATAAGCATGATTTGTTGGTGATAAATTCTCTTCTTGGATTTTACAATGCTAACGCACCACGGCATGCGACTAGAAAAGAAGCTTTGCGGTTGCGATCGCACTTAGCCCCATGCACCACTGCCAGCGCTGGAGAGTAGCCTTTTCACAACAGGCTGGGCAAGCTAGCGCTCACAAACGTGTCTCGTGCCTTGTCGGCGAGAGTGTCAATTCTGATATAGAAGTATGTATGGTCGTAACTATCAACACGGCCTTAATCACCGGATCAAACAATGTCTTGCGGTCCTAGCCATCACAAACGTGCTTGAGCTGTTCATACAGTCTCCGCACGGCTACCTTCAACTTGACGCGATGAGCGTGGGACGCTAAGTAGTGTGCCCTTGTCATAGGTCTTGATGCGTCCTGAACTGGTTCCTTAGAAGCCATGCTTCAATTGAATATGGGACACTTTTTTCCCATCACGCATGTCCCTGCCGCCGTGCTGTCCCTTTGCTCATCGTGCTGTGCTCTCTCCTCTTCTTCTTCTCTTCCTCTCATGTATAGTAGTACACTACGCATAGATCAAATATTCGTTCCTGGGGCAATTGGACAGATATCACCGGTTTCGCCAGGAGTACGATCCCCTGTCGAACTCCCTATCACGACTTCGCACGTGAAAACACACCTATCACTTCTACGGGCCTTCTATGCCCTACGATCGAGAGCGGAGAATATACACCCCCAACAACTTCCTGGAATACGATTTATACCCCATATACCCGACCGAAGATGGAGTTGGTGCATTGGACTTGCGGTCGAGAGGTAAGTCCTTCATAATACGTAAATTGGCGCTCATTGTAGCGTCATCTCTGTAGATTCGAGCGATGGTGTTGGAGTTTGAAGGAGGTGGACGAACAACGTCCATTAATTGAGATTTTGCCTCCGGTAGATGCCCTGATGGCGAGTGGTGTTCATTTATAGCGCCACTTAACTCATTCATTCCCTTTTGATTTAGGTCTGGCATACATACATTTTGAATCCGTTGTAAGTTCATTCTATTGGCACAGAAGGAAAAGAGTCATTGGTGGATAGGTGGTATTACGAGGATGCACTGCGGATTTCAGAAATAAGTCTGTTGCGGAAAATTGGGCGAGGACTCCTGGATGTACTTGTGCGTAGTCATTCCTGCTGATATCGATGCTATTGTGTTAAATGAGAGTAAAGAGCACCTATTTCGTTGACGATCTGATGCACTACCCGTCTGAGACTCGTCTTCGAGAGTGGACAGAGCGGACAGGGACATCATGGGATCTAATCCAGTCAATAGCTGAACTACAGTACAAGTCGTTGAAGTGTCCCAAATGCCAGAGCCCTACGTTGGTCCGTGAGTCGTCATCCTGCTTCACTCCTCTTTATTCCCGCTTATCACTTTCGATTAGCATTCATGTCAGATACCGGCGTGGGGTATTTACAACAAGGGTTCCATAGTTCCTGTAGTAAATGCTCTCACATGATCAGCAAGAGCGTTCTAGCAGCCAATAAATTTGCTGAAGACCTCATGTTGGAAGATTTTTGTCTACCGTAAGTGTCGTCTTCGCGGGTGGTACAATTGAGTTCACTCATAACAGTTACATGTACAAGGGGCACGAGATACACTCCCAACCCCAATGAGATCCACAGCAAGGCTAATGCATTGCAAACAAAGGATAAAATTTTGCAAGCGGAACCATTTCGACGGCCAGCGTATTATGATAAGAAACATCGACATCAGTGGCTTCTACAGATAATGGAGGGTGTTGGGTATTCTATCGAAGGTACGAAAGACCGGTTGAGTGCTGCCCTTAAATCCAAGGAACAGTGAGTCCGCCGGGCCTTTACAACCGTGAGGTATTCAACACATTGATTATCTCAGCGTTCGACGGATCATCAAAGCGTATCACGACGACCGGCTATTCTCGGTTGACTTAGTCGGCAGTGTAAGTCTAATTTTCTCACCTCTTGAGTACCTGGCGATCGAACATTCCGAATCTATGTAGGTCCTGCGGCAATCCTCATTCGTGGAAAAGATGCATGGATTGGGTTGGACGGCGGTGGAGGAATTTGAGGCAAATGATGATAAGTTGCGTATCGCAATCAGGCGATATGACAAGTACGTGATCTCGGAGTTATAGACAGTCAACTGTCTGATGGAACAAAAGGTTTCTCTTACTATGTCGTCGCAATACGAACAGGTCACTAGTGCCAACACTGGACATTGATTTAGTTTGGCACACGCACCAGATGATGTCTGCAGAGTATCAAAATTATTGCATGGATACTTTCCAACGGTTCTTGGATCAGTAGGTGTTGTCTGCCTCCCGAAGTACTGGGATTATTCAAGTAGCCATTAGTCATGACAAGGTGGAGGAAGACATCCTTGCGAAGGACTTTGATAGCACAAAGGTATTATGGAAGGTGAGCACCACAAGTGATCTATAGACTCCGACCTAACAATGGTCATCTCTGAAGCAGGAGCACGATTCATCTTATACACAATGCGGCTGTCCTGAGGCAAAGTCCGGGGGTATGTTCAGTAGTAGGAAGTCAACAACGGGGCAGGCCCAACCAGAGACCCATCCAAGTGACCACGATCGATTTTACGATTTCAGTAAAGACGCAGACGAATTCCGTGATAAGCATATACAGAAGCACACAAAGAACGACCCAAGACACCCTATCCCCTTCATTACAGATCTCCCGCCGACCGAGGCCTATTCGTCTGCGGATTGCACGGCAATATCGGGACATATAATGCTGCCAAATCAAAAGCTCTCTGGCTCGAATACCTCTGTTTATAGCGTGTCCAGTATGCGGCCAAGGTGAGCGATTCTGCTGCGAAATCAACATGCGATTTCTAAACCAAGTAGTAGTAGATTTTCACGACCTACTACTTCCTCGGGACATAGCATACGGAGCAGCGGCTCGGATCATACATATCGATAAGTTGCTTCGGGATACCCGATAACGTCGAGTTTGCCTTGCAGGCCTTAGTCCTGAGTTGATTCGTTCCATTATCAATGAGCAATAACTATAATGAGCTTTGTGAAGGATTGCAGGTAGTGTTACCCTTCTTCACGTATATTATTACTGAGATAATGGTTCATGATGGCTGTCGTGTAGCTTTACTGTCTTACTGTCGTAGCATACCCTTGCTTTGTTGGTTGCATCATTATACATGCTCGCATGAGGTTTTTCAATGGCTCATTGTGCCAGACACAGTAATGCCTCGTCGCATGCAGCGCTCACGTCCAATGACATTGTTTGCCCCGGTTGTGGTGTAATTTACCCCGCACGACACGATTGAGATACTTTCACCGCTCCTCCCACTCACATCTGCTGTACTCCAAAGACGACTTAAACGATAGTCCATAGCTCTTCTGCAAAAGGACTTTACTCCTTATACTCTCTCTTCAAACCCATCGACATGGCAGGGGGTCCTGGTGGCACTGGAGGTGGTGTCAATAGCAGTTCGCTGCTGTGGGCCATTGTAATGTCGACCTTTGCAGGCAAGCCTAATTATGCGTCCGTTTGAAGAACTACATGCTCATTCGATCTTTATTTTAAAGCTTTCGGCGGCATTTTATTCGGGTTAGGGCCTGGGCCACCTCCAGGGTACCTTGATGCCTGACTATATGCGCATAGATATGATACAGGAACCATAGGTGGAATCATAGCAATGGAAGACTGGCTACAAACGTTCGGAAAACTGGACCCAATGACACATCTTAGATATCTACCAACGAAGAACAAAAGCATTGTGGTACGTCGCGTCATCATAGACCGTCACTTCAGCCAATCTGAACTTGGCCTCAACAGGTGTCAATTCTCTCAGCTGGTACATTCGTAGGAGCATTATTATCATTCCCAATTGGAGACATAATTGGTCGGAAATATGGCTTGGTCGTGTCGTGTCTCGTATTTTGCATCGGTGTTGGATTACAGCTTGACACGTCTTGGGCAACTTTCGTCACTGGTCGGGGTGAGTGTATCGCCTCATTTGTAGCAATGCGCAATGACGGACTGGGTACAAAGCCATCGCTGGGCTAGGAATCGTGAGTTGATACTCATCATCAATGCGTTGAGAGTGCTACACAGTTTCTGCAGGGCTTGATCTCCTGTCTGGTTCCAATGTACCAATCGGAGGTACGATCCATATATGCGCATATATTCACGCTAATGTTTGGTCGCCATCTCCGTTAACTCATTAGTGCGCTCCAAAGAGTTTGAGAGGGTTGATCGTTGGAATGTATCAACTTGCAAGTAGGTATCCTTCGTCACCCTGTGTATGTGCGTTGTATTCATTGCGGTAGTTACTATTGGCGCTCTCCTGGCTGCAGTTGTACTGAACGCTACAAAAAACCAGAGGAGTCACTTTTCTTGGAGGGTAAGTGTGCATATATGCGCGTTTATTTTCCCAACTCACTTCATGTCATGGAAGACACCAATCATGATGCAATTTGTCTGGGCATTCATTCTTGGAGGGGGGATGGTGAGCATTTCATAGGGCGAGATACAAGGAATAAGCTCCTGTATCGGTCCCTAGTCTTCTCGCCACGCTGCGTATGCTCATCCCCGAATAGCTCTTTCTTCCAGAGAGCCCACGCTACCTGTTATACAAATCCAGAGTAGCTGAGGCCAAGAAAGCGATTGCACGACTGCTGAACACGTACGTAGATGCACAGGAAGTCGAGACGGAATGCAAGGATATCCTGAACGCAATGGAATCTGAACGGGCGGGACAAGGATCTTCATATCTCGGTAAGTCAGAAAGCTTTGAACTTGGAGCCGTAAAAGCGTATCTGATCCATGCACCAAATAGATTGCTTTCGAAATAATATTGCCCGGAATGGCTTCAGAACTTGGACCGGAATAATCTTGCAAGGGGTGCGTATTGGACTCGTGATTGACTGATCCGAAACACTAACCTGGCTTTAGTGGCAGCAACTGACTGGAATTAACTTCATTTGTAAGCGCTCATCGTATTCGGTCAGACTACCTACTGATTATTCGCAAAAACACAGTCTATTATGGCACGGTGAGTGCCACAACCCTACACAAGAAAGGTGTGCTAAGCGTTTACAGACGTTCTTTTATACAGCTGGGGTCAAGAACCCTTTCATTATTACGTTAGTTTCAGCAGAGAACGAGACAATTGGAAACTCACGCGTAGCTCAGCATCCTTTGCGACATTGTAAACACAGCAGCCACCATAGTAGGTATCCTTTTGATCGACAGGACAGGGAGGAGGAGGCTCCTCCTGATAGGCGCTGTTGGAATGGGTATATGCGAATATTTCGTAGCGATAGTAAGGTCTATTTTCCGGTCAGTTATGTCTCCAGCTGAACGGACGCAGATTGGAATTACTGCCGGAAATAACAGATCAGATGAAACAGTAAACTTGCCAGCCCAGCGGATGTTGATCACGACTGTCTGCGTGTATGTCAGCCATTTTTGTTGTTACCTGATCACCGAATAATACTTCGTGTCCAGGTACATTGCTTTTTTTGCCATATCTTGGGGTCCGGTTCCGTGGGTTATCACTGGGGAGATATTCGTAAGTGAAATTCACTCGCATAAATTATCTACTGAGTCTGGAGTGCAGCCACTCGCGATCCGAGCAAAAAGTATGTCTCTTAGTGTAGCCAGCAACTGGATTTGGAATTTCTGCATCGGTTTGTCCTCGTTATATTGGTCCTGGATCAGGGCTGAAGTATCACCGAAGCGTATGCTACTCCCTATCTCGTGAACAAGTCGACTATGGGCTTGGAGGGGATTAGAGGCGCCGGGTTAGGTGTAAAGGTGTTTTTCATATGGGGATCGACTTGCATAGGGTGTTTTTTATTTGCGTCAGTATCTTTCGCCTTTCGAAGGTGTACATTGCGAACAGTGGACGTAGGTACTTCTTCATCCCAGAGACAAGGGGTCTGTCACTGGAACAGATCGATTTGCTCTACCGAAGATCATCAAGTAAGTCCCAGTCAATTAATGCCAAACAATAATAGATCTAATAAAATGTCTTCCAGTTGTGGAATCAGATAGTTACAGGGAGCGGCTTCTAGCTATGAACGAGTCATTCACTAACAACAACGAAAAGGGGGGCCTCGTACGTTCCGACTATATTTGTGATCGGAAAGCAATTGAATGTTAAACAGGGTTTGGAAGAGAAAGTGTAAAACAGAACCAATGGAACCAAAGGGCCTGTGTGTATAACTGAAAGCCCTACGCACTAGCATGTAACTTGGTGAACCAGATGTATAATACGTATGTTTATTGAGCGCCACATTCTCGGATTGTGCCTTTGAGAGTATACCAGAGCGCTGCCTATATTGGACGGCGGAATTAAGCTGGGCAACAAGAGAGTATTTTAGTGTACTGTTGGAAATTGTCCACAGGCCAAACGGACAGTTGCCGGAAAGTACAGTATGTGCTCGTTGAGCTATCCAAGGACGAGTCACTCATTTGTAATAAATTGGTCTGGGTGGCTGGTACTCGCTCGATTTAGCACACATGAACGACTGTACCTTTTCGATACTGCCAATGTCAGTCAAGTACTCCTGGTGTTTTCTGGAATCTGATTCATTGATTGATCATGATACCTACTTCCAAGCGTCAATTGATAACAAGTCATGTGTCCTTCAGTTGTATCACAAGAGGTTTTAGGTGTACCGCAATTTCCACGCATTCGATTTCTTGTACATGCCTGTGACAACACAATGAAAGGGATCGCATCCCTTGGCCATACTAGTAGCAACTTGCATTTCTTATTCATTCGGAGGCTTAGTTCCACAAATCCCGAAAATTTGACTCGAAGACACATTCACTTCTTTGTCCAAGTGAACGTCTGACCCTGACTGACCACTACCTCCTGGGGATCTCTTACATCATCCGATTCAATCACTCCCTCAATCCACCCCACCTCCCTCCCCCCCGACTCCGAGTCGGGGACAGTCCTAAAGCTAACATAAACGCTTCCCTCACTTCCATCAGTCTGAGCGCTCCGTTTCAAAAGCACGATAAACCCAACAGGAGCAGTTGATAACGCTTCCCATTCGTCATAATGCATCGCTCCAGAAAAGCGACTGACGACGAGCGTTTGAGTGGACTTGCTGAATCCGTATCCATCGCCTTCATATCGATGTCCTTGGTCTTCCTCCGAGCTTGAGCCTGAACTCGGGTTGATAGGATCGGTTTGAATGAACAACCTTGTGATATTAACAGGAGAGAAAGCAATGGGGAAGATGGAACCCGTTATTCCGATGCTGTGGTTATCATCACTGAGACGTGGTTTGCTGCTCATAGATCGGAGAGATTGTTCAGTTGGTTTTTCGGAGCTGAGAAAGCGGTTGTAGGAGTCTTCGCCTCCAAGTTCTTTGACGATTTGTGCGTAGTCTTGGTCAGAGCTACTGAGAGATGACAATGTGAGGCTGGGGTTTGCAATTAGGGATAGCGTGCGTCCTTACCCTGGATTGATCTAGAGGTGGAATAGACGTGATGTGAGCGGACTGCAATGGTTAATAAAGTGCGGTGATGCTTACAGTGTTAGACATTGTGTTCTGAGTGAGCGGCAACCTGAGGTTCAATGCGCGCTGGAGACTCTTTTATATCCACGAAACACGTTGCACATGGCCCTTCGCCATCGCGTCATAAATGACAAGCCAAACAATAGAAGAGTTGTGAAATGATCTTGGCATTATTCGCCAATTATGCTATCGTGGTACACTCTAAAACAGCTTTACACCCTGCACCTCACCAGCTCTCCCAACCCTCCCCATACCACCAACACCATCACATCCCTCAACGTCCTTCCATAATCTCTCCCCCTCTCCAACTCCAATACACTCCAACATCCTCCCCGCCGTCTCTGGAGCAACCGGCTGCAGACATATCCCAACGACTCTCAACGTTTCCAGGGAAGCATCCCACAATGCTTTGGCTTCTTCCACGGAACATTGTTGAGTGTTCCATGGCGAGATGTCCGTGAGGGTTTTATTGGCTAGACGGAGATGAGAGACGATATCCGAAAGTCCGTCGGAGAGTTCGAGAGAGATTAGGGAGGAGTGGTACTGTGAAGGCAGTTGGGATGTGGATTGGACTAGAGCGTGGATTGGAGAGGAGGGAGTGGAAGTGGAAGAGGAGGGGGAAGGTGTGAAGGAAGAGATACGAGATTGAATCTTGGGTGAAGTTATGCGCAGGAGAAAGTTCCCGAGGAGGGATTGGAGTTCTTTATGGTGTTTATCAAGTTGTGAGTGTGACCAATCTACGCAATGAAGTAGGTTAATAATGGCGAGGAGGGAAAGCAACAAGTGGGCGCGCCAACTTACCAACATCGTCACGGAACCGTCCACCCACACGAGCAAGGTAATACCTCACGACGTCGATTCCGAATTCGTCAATGGCTTCAAAAGGGTCAGCCACATTGCCTAGCGATTTTGACATCTTCTTTTGTTCGACTGTCCAGTGCGCGTGAGCGAGTAATTGCCTTTGAAGGGGTAATCCTAGCGCTTGTAGAATCGCAGGGAGGTAGATAGCGTGGAACCTGTTGTGTGGTCAATGTTGGTTGTCGATGTTACATAGACGATGCCTACCGAAGAATATCTTTCCCAATAACTTCAAGGTCAACAGGCCATCCTTGAGCCAACCCGTTCCCTCCATCCTTCCATGGGAATCCAATCCCTGAAAGATAGACCAACAGCGCATCAAACCAGACATACACCGTCTGCGTCATATCTCCAGGGACCTGTACACCCCACTCCAACCGGTCCCTAGGTCTCGAAATCGACAAATCCTCCAAAGGTCCTTGCAATATCTGGACTATATGCGCATGATGCTGAGGTGGGAATATGGTATTTTCATTTCCTGGAGCGGAATAGTGCTCTAAGAGGGATTGTCGGAACTGGCTGAGACGGAACATGTAGTTTTCCTCTTCAGACCATTCGACGATGGAACCGGTTTCGAGGGAGACCATGATGTCGGGGTTGGCGAGGGATGGACCGATTTGGGTGGAGGTGTAGAAGCATTCGTCGGTGATGGAGTACCAGCCAGAGTATTTTCCTTTGTAGATCAGACCTTGAGCGTCGAGCTTACGCTGTTTTGGTCGTGTGAGAAATGGTGGGCAATGTGTGGATGACGGTCGACTTACCCAAACGTCCTCTACAGCTCTATGATGCTCGTCATGCGTCGTCCTCATAAATACCGTATTACTTATCTGCGCCTTCTCACCGAGCCTCTAAACACCGTACGAGATAGAAACCAACGCGCAGTCAGAAAAACAGAACAAGAGCGATGTAGAGACATGGAACACACACGGAATTGAAGACTCAGTTGGTCACAGAATTCCTTGGGAGGTAGGTTCTTCGCCTGAGCGGCTTTCTGGAGTTTCAACCCATGTTCATCTGTTCCAGCAAGATACCGAACGGGTCGGTTGGTGTCCAAGAGGCGTTGAAAGCGCGTAAAAATGTCTCCTACGACTAGGGAGTGTAAGTGTCCAATGTGGGGCACTAAGCCGAGCAAATTTATCCATCAGGTCAAGGATGCAATTCGACAACGCGAAGCTCACCAGCATTAGGATAGAAAATGGGAGTAGTAACATAGTACGGTTTGTCGATCTCCGTTGTTAGACAACGACGCGCGTATCTGGCGCTGGTGGTGAGCACCGTTCGTCGTCGTGATGCAAGACGAGCAAGCACCATGTTAACAAATTACGGTGTTGAGCGCGATCACGGCCGTTTGCCTATGCCTGCCCTACATATCCGGTAAATACCGGCATTCAAAACTTCCTAGCGGGAGCGGGCATCCACCTCGCAACTTGAATTTGCAACTTGGTTTCGGCTGGTATACATGTCCAACATATCATTTTATAGAAGAGATATTACTTTCACCCGAAATTCTACTGATTTACCCGGTGAAATTCATCAGTTTGTGAGGCTACAGTGCAGCTGCTCCCCTCGGCCCGTTCACGATGACACCGGTCTTTCCTGCTTGTGGACTCGCGGCTTGTGAGATACCATCAAATACCACGGCGGATGTCCATGTGATGAACTGCTTGGTGGTGGGCACTGTGGCACAGAATATCCAGTGTCGGTGATCCCTCAGGCTCAGGCCCAGGCTCGGCCTGATTCTAACGAAAACACAACTTTCACGTCCAGATTTCACCATTAATGTACCTGAGCGTCTGGTATATTAACAGTCGGATATACTGAAGAGACGAAACCAAAAAGTTTCATCGTCTCCGCCGCACTGGCACATACACACACATATGGAGAACCCAGATACAGACGGAGAACCCGAAAGAAAAAGAAAACAACAACGGATGAGAAGAATAATCGGAAGGTCCATTATCAAGCCAAGATAGTAGCGCCACCCGCCATCAAAGCGATCACAACTGCACCAAATGTCTTGACCCACACTCGCGCTGCGACTCTGAGCGCAGCACTATCATCACCTGTAATGGCCCATGTTGGGAGAGAGGTTACAGTGAGGCGTATAGGCTCTGTCACAGACTTCCCAGTGGTTGCAGCTGAGTCCATTGCAGTGGCAAGCTCAGTGATAATGTCAGTGTCAGTGTTAGTGTGGGAATCAGTGCTAGTGTCGGAGTCAGCATTAGTGTCGGCGTCCGTGTTGGTGTCAGCGTCAGCGTTATAGTCAAGTGAAAGTACGAAGAGGGGTAATATAATGCAGACATACCTGTTCCACAAGCGAACTTCATCACCGTCGTGGTTTCAGGATCGAAATCGTAAATGTCCCGTAAGGCAGCAGCAGTTCTGATAAAGGCAATATTTAGTTGTAGACACGGGACAATGGAGCAATATACGGAACCTTTTAATCCGCCCCACACTCAATTTCACAGATGCGCTTGCTTACTGAAGAACGCCTCATTGATGACCCATGACCGTGGTGGTGTTGGTGTTAGTGGGACATGTTGGGAGATGAATGTGCGTCAGTCTAGATGTGGAGTTTAAATAGCTTTCCAAACACCCCTCGCCACATAATCCGCTTGGTACAAACACGCTGACTGAATGCGACGGCGAAACTGCAAGCAATGTAGTTTCCGTATGCCTGTTTGTCACGTAACCTCATCCTGCCTGGATTCAATTAGATTCGAGGACAACCACCGTGCTCAATCTGCCGTCTTCGAGCCGTAACATGATATGGACAACGTCTTGGAACTGGAACACCAAGGGTTGCCTTGATCTATGCAAGAAATCAATACCCTGAGTGTCCAACCGCAAATAACGGAGCTCGGGTTGCCTAAGTTTGCTCCCCCTGAGATAAGTAACCGGTTACTACCCTACTCGCTTGCACTCCCCTTTCAACGCCAACATGGCCAAGAAGGAAGGAAAGAAAGAGGAATATGCTGAACTCACCAGCCTCACCGCTAGTTTAGACTTGCGACCACCTGTTCAGATGGCGCGTCGAGAACCGCGCAGTATATTTGGCGATTTGCACGATGTAGCGCTCAGTCAGCGTATGCAGCTTCTTCTTGCTTCTTTTATATCATCTGTTTTCTCATCGCGATGTGATCTTCTTCAGAACATTTATGGCCGACCTGGGAGAACCTCTCCGACATCCTGGGCTGGGATGCACTGCAGTCAGACTTAACCCCACCACCAGGCAACGATGTCCCAATGGATCCAACAGAGGTATGTGGTCTGGCCATAAATTGATATTTAATCTAGCCGAGCGTGCTGATTAGGTCAAAACCCCAACAAGTGCCAAAAAATCTGATGTCAAGGTCAAGTTCAAACAGGAGTCTCGAGTAAGCTCTTTCTCTTCTTATTTATCTGCTATTTACGCACACACTTAAAGGCATCATTACCAAATGAAGAGGTCGCGCAAGTCGCTGACCACGACCCGAACGATTTATTCGCGATAGAAGGTGCCAGCGCACCAACTGTGTTGACGGAGAAGCATAGTTTCGTTGAAGTTCTCGATGACCCTGACGTGTCAAGCGCAGTGAAAGTCGCGTCTGTTGGTTCAGACTTGTCGTTAATTCCTATATGCGGCAGTGATTCCAGCACAAAGAACATGGGCAGTAACAAAGTAAGCAACGACATTGCAGCATAATATTCAACCAAGTGGAAGTTAACATGCACCATCTCCAAGAGTCCGAAATCAAGGAGCGCAATGTCACAAGACCTCGATGAGGATTTCGATCCGAACGACGTGGTTGTGCCGGAGAACAAGACCACCGTTCTAGAACCGGCACATAATGCGGTTGTAGATGTCGATGCATCGTCGGATGGTGGTATTCCTGCTACTATGGAGGTGAAGAGGGAAGAGTCTAAGCCTTCCATCTTGAAAGGCGAACACGTGATGAAAGTTTGTTTTCTTCTAACTATTCTTTCATCGCTCAGAAACTAACCCTTCTTTAGCTAGAACAGCTAGTGAATATTGCAGTGAACCCAATGACTTCGTAATGGATGGAGTCCCATCTAGTGAGATTGGTGTCGAGAATGTCCCGCAGGCACCTAAAATCCCACCATCCCGTCGGAGAATCCGCATGCTTATAGATGCAGTCGAAATACCGACAGCGGCATCCTTCATACTTTCGTGTTTCAACATCGTGGGCTTGGACTCTTTTGCCATTGACACAGAACTATGAGTATCCAACAAGGCATCTACATCTTCAACTGTGTTGCTAGCCGATACTGACGCACGAGTCGCATTTGCTCGCATGGCCACATCGTTTGGATCGAAATCTTCGTTGGGGCCTTGTGTTGTTGCCCTGTTTGATTTTTGTATCTAGCATTCAGGTCAGCGCATGTGCATTTCTCACCTGGTTCAATATAATGATGCAAGGTCATTGCTTACTTTGCTATTCATCCCCTCTGCCCATGCCTCACTGCCAACTACGGTCAAAGTTGATGACGACTCCAACAAACTAGACGCGTTTTTCACGACGTTCGACGCGTCAATGGCATCTACATCTACGTTTACGCTATTTTCCTGTTGTAACGCGTGGGCTGCACGGGTTAACATGATGTCGTTCGGTCAAAATCCTCATTGGCTTCTGTGATTACAATATCCTTGCCTTGCTCAGGCTTCTGTGCGTAGGAACGAAGGAAGAGAGGTCAGGATTCACAACGGAAATAGAGACCAACAACCTTACCGGTGGTGGCTCCAATTTTAGTATGCTAGTCTTCGCCTCCGACTTCAAGACTGGTGGTTTCGTTTCCGACGCATTTTGCCATAAATGGATTACTGACTCAAGCCCATCGTTGCTTAGAGTCTCAACTTATGGAAACTTTAATCTAATGACACACCTGCGTCAAGACATATTGAATGCTTTTGTATACTCAAGCTATAGTGTACCAATGACTGGATCCCGCTTGACAGGTTGCCCCAACCTTTCGACCTTGACTGCAGCCTTCACCATAGAGACAAAGATTGAAAGGACGACAGAGAGCCAATTTCAACAATGAGACGGATGTCGTAAGAGACAACGATCGGCATAAGGTACGCAACAACTGGCGCCATTGTATCAACCCTCGACCGAACCAAAAGTGATAAATACCCTCATATGTCTTCCATCCTCGTTCTCTTCCTGGTAGCCTTATCACCTCCACCATCCTTGGGCTTCCTCTTTGCATTGTTCTTCTGATTAGGATGTACCCAATCTGATGGCATCTTAGCCAGTCCACGCTGGAGATCTTCGTCATAACCGGTGCATTTCATACTCATACAATGAACGCCCAGTTTCTAGCGTTTCGGATAATGAGCTGTGAGTAGGTACATTAACCTGTTAACAGAGCGACGTATCTCTTTCCCAGCGGCGAAGTCTTGCTCTATAGCTGTGGGATCAATCACTGCCTGCGCCTCGCCGGATTCCTTGGCTTCCTGTACCTCTTCGGATGTAGGCTCACGACCTAGTCGTCGTCTCAACCAAACACGTGCTTTTACCTCCAAACCCCATTTCTTGACGGTAATATTGTTTACCCAATGGTAGCGGAACTGTAGAAGAACAGATTGATTACCTTACTTTCCAGGAATCAACGGAAGATACTTACCACCGCAGGTTGTAAGCTCCATTCTTGCCCCATTAGCGGAACCGCTCTATGGAGGTCATACTCGCCCATATACTTCCAGCTTCCGTCTCCAAATTTGACTAACAAACGAACAGGTTCCATATCTTGATATCCCGCGTACAATAGCCCTGGATCACCAGGATGTTTCGGAGCATGAGGGCCGTACTCGTAGTCGATATACGCAAAGTTGATCCCATGAGTATATTTCGTCTTGTCGACTTCGGGATATGTACTTCGTGGACTACCACCGTATTTCCAAGCCATCCAGTACCGATTGACGGTGCGCGATTTAATGGATTCATCCAGTGTGACGGGGTAACGATCGAGACCGATTGCGTGTAGACGCGCAAGCAAGCTCTCATCGGACAAGCATTTTTCCTTTTTGATTTTTACATCAGGCTGTGAGTAGGTTAGCTAGGTTTTCTTATTAACCATGACTCAGGGACTGACATTGTCCATAGCCGCAAGCCTGATCGCTTGCTCATCTGTGATGGGCTCCAGCTCGATGGAGATCGGGTGTGAACCGTCTCTCGTCGGTCCATTCGGAGCCCCAGTTGTGGCGGGCGCTGGGGTAAGAGAGGTGCGAGTTCGCAGCCCAAGGGTTCGCTTTCTAGTAATTGTTCTTTGATCATCGAGGAACTTTGCTTACTTTAGCCGGAACCAAAGGTTGAAATAAAACCATCAACATCGTCTGACTTTGCAACGCTCAAGGCGGATTTAGAAGACATTAAGCTCCCAAATCTGAAGGTCGAGAATACCAAGGCAAGTCACAGCCACTCCTCTTTAATCCGGTCGCTCACAGGAGACTCAGCCAGCGCAGCCAAACGACATAGGAGGAGTGTCAGAGGTAGTTGAGTCCATGAATGACGGTGATGGAGAAGACCTAACATCCGTCTCTTCAACCTCTGAGCCTACTCAAGCCCCACTTGAAGAATTTCCATCAATGGAGGTCGATATAGAGGATGAAGTAAACAAGCACACCACCTCGGAAGCGAGCCCGGATGCTCATGGATGCCATTGAGCTACCAACGCATGAGCACCCGTCGCGACTCCAGCTCCAAGCAAAGCAACGGACGACAGCTCAAATCCAGTCTCCATTAAGCTGGAGCCAATTACTGATGAAGAAGCAACCAGGCTTGTGGCTATAGATAACGTAGGTCCTCGAGACGCGCCTTATCTTGCAAATTCCAGCTAACCTCAGATACGCAGGCTGATATAAAAATCAAGAAGGGATTTCGCATGTCTGATGAGAGCTTACTTGCTCGTCCACATGCGATTAACATCGACCGTTACCCAATTCCACTAGATGATTCAATCAAGTTGCGCACCGTTCGTCGGGAATGGACGTCTTGGAAGTACGGTGGAAGTTCACAAGATACGTTCCCCCAAATCAGCAACAGAAAATTTACTCACGGGATGCATGGCTTTGCATACTTCAAGTACGAGTATAATCCCCGTGCCCCTAAGCATCCTGGTGATCCCGGGTTGTATTGTGGTGGTATGGATTCGGATATAAAACGTGTATTGGTTAGGTCCAGGGCTGCGAAATGGATATATGTAGGACAGTATCAATTCCATAGGGCGACTTCAATTACGGGAGAAGAGTGGAAATCACAACCCGAGGCAGTCAGTATTTCCCTGTTGATTTCTGGGATAGCTGTACTGACTGTGGTGTTTTCTGGACAGTTCCGCTTACACTGGGCCAAAGGTATTGCGACAAGAGGGTGGGGTGAAGACACAAGAATAGCTGTTCAGCTTGAATGGTGGAGGCTACAAATGAAGACATCGAGGCAGGGAGAATTGCTGGTATAGGCAAGGTAGAGGTTGATCCCAAAGATATAGGGCAAGATTTTTGCGGATGAAAAGGAGGTGCGTTGCGTCAATTCGTTGAATGAGCAGCATACTTATGAGCTGGTGCTTTCCTGAAACATTAGATACTAAACATCTATTGCATGAAGTGCGTTGGTTATGATGAAGATTTTCAACGCGAACTGGCTGCGATGCCACCAGACTGGGTACATCCTAACACAGAGAACTCAGAAAAAGACAAGGAAAAGCTCAGGGTGACAGAGGTGAGAAGCCCAGAAAGAAAAGACGGGTGGACGACGCATGAGCCCACGGAAAGACGAATCATCCATGGATCATCGATCATGAGTCGTTTTGTGTTAGATTGAGTGTTTGATACCGATGACGAGCCAGGGATTGGAATATTTGTCTATACTAGATTCAGTGCGCGTGTCTTGGCAACGTTTCCATATTTTATTCCCGTTTAGTGACATGCGTACCTATTCAATTTACCTACTATGAGTACATTGACTCCGACTACTTAGGATGACGGCGCGTGCCAGGTCCAGCTACCCCTAATCTGGAATTCCGAAGGAAACCCTGGCAAGATATCCACGACATACTGAGGGTCTAACACCATTTGCGCAACAATCTTTTTCTCCTCTCCGATCATCATATTAACCACGCCCTCGCCAAAGGCGTAAGTAAAGTCATTAGTTTCGGATGCAAGCTCTTCCCAGCTGTTCAAATTAATGACACCAGAATGCTCCACAGTTGGTTTCAGCCAAATGGCTCGAGACCACTTGGTCCAATACCCATCGGCAGTCCTGATCTCAATGATAAGATCATGAGTGGTGCTGGAGCTGTTATGGATGGTGTATGGGACAGATTTAGCGAATTTGAGGATGGGAGTCGAGGTCTCGCCGGCTGTTCTGCGTTGGGAGACAAAGTCGATCCAGCCTTGAGAACCACCTTGGCTTTCCAGGGCTCTGATGCGTTCCAAGGTTTGAGCGATGACTTCGTATAAGTCTGGGTCCCAACCTCTGTTGAGGAACATCAGCTTGGAGTCATGGAGCAATGCAAAGAGGGATGCCTACTCTCGCGAAATCTCAAGCTGATGAAAGGTAGTATGAGCTTCGCGTCTCTGTATTGCATATGTCGTGAGGTGGCTCACCTTCTCAGTAGACATATTTAGGAAATTGGAAGATGCGTGCTTGGGTGAATGAGCTAGATGGGGTTCGTTGGCATTTGGATGATGTCTGTACCGTTATTTATTCAATTGTCATGAATTTGGAGTGTTAACACAGCAAAGACGACTGTGTTTATAACTCACCCCGTCATTCAAGAGAAACATCGGATATGCTGCGGAGGCCAAAGGTACTATTCAATGATTGCATGGGATCCGACTGTTCCCAGTCCTGTGAGAAGCGAAGACATGAAGTCAATATAAAAGGTTGACATAAAAGCTGAAATCGTGTATATGGCTGTCAAGTAAGGCTAAGTTTATGTTCTTGCAATGGAGCTATGTCACGAGGATTCAAACGAGAAGCAACAGAAAGTTAAAGTGACAATGAAGGCGAAGTTAAAATGGCAGATTTCCATGTGGGTGAGTGAATTGCTTCAGGCATGTGTCATTTATCCGTTTTACCTCCCAAATTGTATTAAGTATTCTACCGTTCGGGCCAAGGACGTACTGGGTCTTCGCCATTGCCGTTAGGATAAGTACTCTGACTACGGGAGACTAGAGGAGTTGGCACCTAACATCTTTTGCAGATGATGGTGTAGACGGCCGGTAGGAGAATATACCCGATAGCCGGATTGCTTATACGTGTGTACGACATCCACCGGGTTTGACCTTGCTACTAGCCTACTATGTACTTCACGGTCGCTCACGGGCCCGCTGCAGCTTCTGGCGGCCCAACGGTTTCACATGAGCTGAACTGCTGTCCCCGTGTATGCTAATTGCGCCGAGGAGGGTGCCACGGTCATTCGCGGTGATGTTCCTGAGGTTTCCTCAAACCCGTTGGGGCCTTACGACAAAGTTGCCTCTGTTCCATAAAGACCGGAACAGAAACAGTCTGACAGGATTCTTGTTCGACTAGTCTGCCGATCTTGAATGTCGAAGGTGAGTTTGGTTGTAATACAGCTCGATATGAGTGTCTTGATTTGACGTTTACAATACAGCATGCCGAGTCTACGGACCGACTCTATCACGCTAGATACACCCTCCTCGCTGCTGAAAGTCTCCGCTAAACGATATACGCATCCTGTGTCTAGAAACCTAGAGGGTTTCACTTTGCTTTTCGCTCATTGTGTCGCTGGACGTAAGTTCGATGTTTTTTCCTCGTCACTATCCTCAGAGGGTATTAGACAAAGAACAATGGGAGCCGACTATATCCGCAATAATTAACACGCAACAACTAAAGCACCCAGCATCTCGTATCCGCGAAGCATGGGGGTTTGACTGGCAGAATCATGGTGATTCTGCCGTACTCAACCACCAAGCACTCCTAGATCGAGAAGAGGGAATATGTGCGTCCTCTATCTCCTATTTCTTCCTTTTTTTTTCTAATCTGATCTCATGAAGCTGCGTACGAGTGGGCAGCTGCCATTTATTCCTTTGTCAACTCATCCGTCATGAACGGACACCGACTTGTTGCAGTGGGCCATTCAGCCGGCTGCGGTGCAATGTAAGTCATGCATTCATCTTTCCCATCAATCACTCACTCGTAGTACCTTTCGTCTCTTTAGGCTTTTGACAACCAAATCTATACCCGCTTCGACTTACCAATCAATCATCCTCATCGAACCCACTATCGTCAACGAAGAGCTTTGGCGAGAGCATTTTCCAGAAAGAATCAAGAAGATGGGTTTAGTCGTCAGTTCTACAGCTGTACGGAAGGATACATGGGGATCGAAGCATGCGGCGAAGGAATATTTCTCTAAACGTTGGCCATGGAATACCTGGGATCCGCGGGTCCTTGATCTATATTGTGTACGTTCTCCGTTTCTTCCTTCCCTCACGTCCATGTTTTAATGGTCTCGATAGGAACACGGCTTAAAGCCGCTTAAGCGAGACCAACCAAACGGCGGTGTGACCCTGAAGTGCGATAAGAAGCAAGAAGCCGTCACATACCCAGACATCAACCCGTATTTCGACTCTGCCGCCCATCTATCAGAAATCTCCCATACCACGCCCATACACTTCATTTGGGGTGAAAAGAACGATTTCGTTCCCGACTGGATTCAATGTTCCTTGGACGACGCATCTCAAGGCCGAGTTGCCGCATCCGTGACGGAAATCAAAGATGCTGGCCATTTTGTACGTGTCCCAGTACTCCCTTGCACGTCGAGCCATCTTATACTTCATTTAGGTTCTACAAGAACGACCAGAAGGACTTGCTCACGCCATTTGCGACATCTTGGATGGAATTCTGATGCATGCTCGTTCTAGGTTGTAATGATCGTACAACCCGATACACATAATGTATATAGGTCAGAAGACACGAGCGATGCTGATGAAACCACTTCACGATACTAACGCGATGTCATGGGTACCAGCGGAGTTCAATCCCAGATGGAAGGTTGGAACAGGGGTGGAATCTGTCAAGGTAGTCAGTATAAATTCCCGATGCCTTCGTAAAAAATGTAAGGTGGCGCTCGTTGCCAAGGGTCAAAGCCTGACCATGGGGCAACTCATAGGTTTTCTCAAAGGTGGATGATTGAGCAGCAGTCTGCACCTCCTGCGCGTCTCCAACATAAGAGTCCTTCAGGCCCATGCAACCAGCCGTCGTATACCCCGGTATGACGCTTAAGCTAAAAAGCTGTGTATGTGCCGGTACGGGGGGATAGATGGCATCCAGCACTGGAACGCGGAGAGGAATCTCGTCTCTAAGGTGGTGGAGTATTTTCAAACCAAATGCGGGGGAGGCAAGAAGATACCCCATAGGACGAATAACGATCAGAAAAAGTCGCGAGGCAGAGGAAAGCCGCACGAGTAGATCCCTTGAACAGCTTTTTGGAGTCCAGCATGGTGCACAGACACTTGAAGAGCACGAGTCCAATATGGACTTGGATGGAATACACTTCACACAATTGCAAGGCATCATTGCACGACCGAGCCAACCTGAAATGGACATAATATTACAATCTTCTGGGCCATCAAATGCCCAGGAATGTGCAGACAGTAGCATGAACGAACCAGCGCGTGAGAGCGCGCTTGGAGCAGCTATGGATTTTGCCAATTTCTTGCACCCATTGGACCCAGCTGTCCCATAGCAGACCTTCCGAAAAGGCGATGACTGGGATGACAAACCACCCAATGAAACCAGTGACCCCTGACCCCAGTCTTGTCTCGCGGCTCGTCACTCGCTTGAAGGCATATGTATGTATTGGAAGCTATGTGTCTGCTGGGGAGAGGACAAGGCAAGAGCTATGAATAGGAAAAGAGAGGGAAAGCTGACGTCGCGGGGCGCACCATGTGCTGGCAGCTTCCAAAAGTAGGTTGGGTGGGGGGGATGGAAGGAATAGAAAGTGAGAAAGAAAAGTAGAGTGAGCGGGAGGACAGCAAAACGAGAGTGCGCGACTAGATCGCAGTAGTAGGGAATAGAGTAGTATAGGTTATGTACGCTACCTACGCAAAACTATTGACAAGTCGCGGTGTCTCGCTTCGACAAGACAGGACACCTCAGCTGAGCTGTCTCATTCTCGCAACTCCTGGTGCAAGACGGGGTGCTGGCGCCCATATTCCTTCGACGTGTCACTTTCTTGAGTTCAGCAGCTGAAAATGCGATATTTGCGATCAAACCCGAGTCATCTTCTCAGGTTCTCTAGTATGCCCAGCCTTGTCACGGTTACGGTGGACACGGAGATGACTATTCATCGTGACTTATCTCATGCTTGGCTCATTTTACACCAGTATGACATGAATCTTAGGCTAACGGCCGTTCCATTCCATTGTATGATGTCGGTACCGGGACGCATCAAGATAATCAATTTCTGATGTGTTATTTCGAGCCTTTGCTTCAATTCGCCGTTGTCGGTGGGCTTCTCGACATAAGTGCAGATGCAGATTACTTTGCGACGCCTACGAGAGTAGTCTACAAACCTGTCTCTGCGAAAGATCAGCCATGGAGCTCGCTTGAAGATCCAACCCCTCACATCCACATTCCGAGTCCTCAGAAGGATGGCAACATCAGGTGAGGTTAAATAACAGCCTATTCGCATCGGGATACAACAGGTCATGCCGACTTGATGTCTAAAAATAATGAGTAGATGGGGGCCGGTGGACGAGGTATAAATCTGCCAACTATTGTCTGCAAACCCCAACGAAGGAACTCTGTTTCTCGACTAATAGCCCTACCAATATCACCAACAATAATGAAGCTCGCGCTCATCTGTTTCCTCGCTCTCGCACTCTCGCAGGGCATCAGTGCTGCTCCTGTCGATCCCACAATCAGTTGCCCCCATGGTGCTCTTTGTTTCTAGAAGGGACAATTGTCTAAGGGCTCTCCACTTAGTACTGTGGTATGCGCCACTCAGGATAACGATACACCCATCAAAGGGTAAGTCTTATCTCCTTGCCTTAGTCATTAATTGATCATGTGGACGTTTTCCTGTTTCAACCTGGTTAGCCTTGGCCGATGTGCAACTGAATACACCTCCTGAGGAATGCCCAAACTAGTAATATCTGACCGTGATGTCTATCTCTATCTTGTGCACCAGAAACTATCGTTACACGAAATCATAGTAAATGTTACTCTTGAGGCGGAGTTGAATGAAGTTTGGTCGCTGTCAAAACACATCAAACCACGTCCAGAAACCTCTCGTCCCAGACTTTGTCTGTAAATGAGCCAAGCATGAGATAAGTCAC
>OX637785.1:2693278-2781078 GCA_951802395.1 Volvariella surrecta
GGGACGCATCAAGATAATCAATTTCTGATGTGTTATTTCGAGCCTTTGCTTCAATTCGCCGTTGTCGGTGGGCTTCTCGACATAAGTGCAGATGCAGATTACTTTGCGACGCCTACGAGAGTAGTCTACAAACCTGTCTCTGCGAAAGATCAGCCATGGAGCTCGCTTGAAGATCCAACCCCTCACATCCACATTCCGAGTCCTCAGAAGGATGGCAACATCAGGTGAGGTTAAATAACAGCCTATTCGCATCGGGATACAACAGGTCATGCCGACTTGATGTCTAAAAATAATGAGTAGATGGGGGCCGGTGGACGAGGTATAAATCTGCCAACTATTGTCTGCAAACCCCAACGAAGGAACTCTGTTTCTCGACTAATAGCCCTACCAATATCACCAACAATAATGAAGCTCGCGCTCATCTGTTTCCTCGCTCTCGCACTCTCGCAGGGCATCAGTGCTGCTCCTGTCGATCCCACAATCAGTTGCCCCCATGGTGCTCTTTGTTTCTAGAAGGGACAATTGTCTAAGGGCTCTCCACTTAGTACTGTGGTATGCGCCACTCAGGATAACGATACACCCATCAAAGGGTAAGTCTTATCTCCTTGCCTTAGTCATTAATTGATCATGTGGACGTTTTCCTGTTTCAACCTGGTTAGCCTTGGCCGATGTGCAACTGAATACACCTCCTGAGGAATGCCCAAACTAGTAATATCTGACCGTGATGTCTATCTCTATCTTGTGCACCAGAAACTATCGTTACACGAAATCATAGTAAATGTTACTCTTGAGGCGGAGTTGAATGAAGTTTGGTCGCTGTCAAAACACATCAAACCACGTCCAGAAACCTCTCGTCCCAGACTTTGTCTGTAAATGAGCCAAGCATGAGATAAGTCACGATGAATAGTCATCTCCGTGTCCACCGTAACCGTGACAAGGCTGGGCATACTAGAGAACCTGAGAAGATGACTCGGGTTTGATCGCAAATATCGCATTTTCAGCTGCTGAACTCAAGAAAGTGACACGTCGAAGGAATATGGGCGCCAGCACCCCGTCTTGCACCAGGAGTTGCGAGAATGAGACAGCTCAGCTGAGGTGTCCTGTCTTGTCGAAGCGAGACACCGCGACTTGTCAATAGTTTTGCGTAGGTAGCGTACATAACCTATACTACTCTATTCCCTACTACTGCGATCTAGTCGCGCACTCTCGTTTTGCTGTCCTCCCGCTCACTCTACTTTTCTTTCTCACTTTCTATTCCTTCCATCCCCCCCACCCAACCTACTTTTGGAAGCTGCCAGCACATGGTGCGCCCCGCGACGTCAGCTTTCCCTCTCTTTTCCTATTCATAGCTCTTGCCTTGTCCTCTCCCCAGCAGACACATAGCTTCCAATACATACATATGCCTTCAAGCGAGTGACGAGCCGCGAGACAAGACTGGGGTCAGGGGTCACTGGTTTCATTGGGTGGTTTGTCATCCCAGTCATCGCCTTTTCGGAAGGTCTGCTATGGGACAGCTGGGTCCAATGGGTGCAAGAAATTGGCAAAATCCATAGCTGCTCCAAGCGCGCTCTCACGCGCTGGTTCGTTCATGCTACTGTCTGCACATTCCTGGGCATTTGATGGCCCAGAAGATTGTAATATTATGTCCATTTCAGGTTGGCTCGGTCGTGCAATGATGCCTTGCAATTGTGTGAAGTGTATTCCATCCAAGTCCATATTGGACTCGTGCTCTTCAAGTGTCTGTGCACCATGCTGGACTCCAAAAAGCTGTTCAAGGGATCTACTCGTGCGGCTTTCCTCTGCCTCGCGACTTTTTCTGATCGTTATTCGTCCTATGGGGTATCTTCTTGCCTCCCCCGCATTTGATCTGGCACGTGCATTTCCGAATATTGTTCCTTTTGGTGCCACTGGCCTAGGAGTGGAAGGCTAGGCGCGTACTTGGTATAACAAGCTTAGTACTTGGGTGTTTTTGCTTGAGAATTCTCAAAGGATGGATTAGGTACATGAAGTCATCAGCATGTCCAATGTTTCTAGTTGGAGAATGCGAAGGTGTCTAAGGGGACCGACAAGCGCCAGGTGATTGCACCGTTGGCGTTTTTTGCACAACGCCTGCAGTTGGCACCTATTGGATGCAGCTTTCTGGCGGATTATGCCGGAACACGTTGACTGGGGCTGATGAGTGCTTCGTATCATTGTATACATCGGAGTGAATATAGGAAATGCTACATGTGGGGCATCGACGGCTCTCGATTTTGTAATGAATATGCGATGTACAAATGGGGATGAGATATACAATCAATTTTGATGTACAGACTCTTTTTGTATTGTTATAACTCTACTTCAAGCGTTCACACTCAGAGTCCCTGCGTTTGTGATCGACACTTGTCCAAACGGTTTGCTACCTGTAGAACTGGATTTGGCCGAACGAGCGATGGGATGCATGTTGACGATGAACACTGAGGACGCGGATGCCAGTGATGGAGGAGGTTGTTCCAATGGAGCAACGATCAGAGATTGTTCGAACGCTTCAAGGTATCGAGTTAATCCCTGTGTTGTGGTGAACAACGGGAGGGCTATAGAGCGGGAACTTGATCAATTATTAGAATGAAGATGAACGGGGTAACATACCCTCCTCCAGTACTGAAATCGCTTGACTACTTGATAGTCCTTCAGATGCCATTACTGTCTAGGGTGATTAACACTCGCCGACTAGAGCAGCTGAAACAGATAGACTTACACCAAGCACCAGCAACTTCACACACCCTCGACTCCATCGTCGAATAGATCAACACCAGCGGTCTCTTATCCACCATCTGCTTCAGCTCGCGATCGTCCTTCACCTGCAATCCATTCAACGCCGTTACGAGCGCTCCGTTGTTCTCTAGCTCTCGTTCCAGACCGTTCGTGTTCGCGTTCGTTTTGGAATTCCTGCGGGAAGAGGGAATGGAAGTGGGGTTTTGCGAAGAGAGGGCACGATGGATCCATTTGACGGATTGTCTGAGAAGGGGGGTGTATGCGTCTGGGATGATGGGGCAGTTGTTGGGTACGGATCTGGATCCGGTAGGAGCGGTGATGTGGAGGTGGTGGACGAGGCGGGGTGAAACGATCGAGAAGCATGATGGTGGTGTAGATACAGAAAAGAGGGCATCTGGTTGGTTAGTTAATAGAATGGTGGAAGAAGGTTGGCTGGGTGAAAGTGAGAGGAGATGGGTGATGCCAAGTGTGGAGAGTATGCTATCCGTTTGGTCTTGGTCTTTTGGAAGGTGACTACAGAGGAAGACTTGACTTCAAGCCCGTAGAAACGGAATAAACGACACTGCTGACCTGCATAACAGAACTCTTCCTCGCAAGCTCCCATCATCACCACCAGCCGAGATTTGTCGAGATTCACCAATACTTCCGCCCGCAAGACATGAAATGTCCTCGAAATACCCCAAATACTTTGTGATATCCTGTTTCTGCCGCTTTTTCCAGGAGCAGAATACTTGATTTCCTCGTGACGGATTGTAAGCGCACTGAGCGAAAATTTGGAGTTGTCTAATGAAGCTGTAGTTTGGGTGAATCTGTGGTCGACCTGGATAGAGGATTAGGTAAGTCGGGGCGGTACTCGTTGGAGCAGAGTCACACACGATGTTTGATAAACTCCAACGCTCGAGTTGGCGACATTCCACGAGATTTCATCACTATCAAAACACGAAGAAACGCGTCAGTAAATATAACAGATGGGAATAGATGATCGGAGTAATTACAATAAGCTGCGACAATGGTAACGCTCCTCGAAATACCCATAGCACAGTGAACTAGCACTCTTCCGCCATCGGTAATCGCGTCCTTGATAAATTGACACGTTTTGGGGAGATGAACTAGGATGTCCTCATACTCTGAATCTTCTACCGGTATCTGGAGGTGCTTGGGTGATACAAGCGCCGTAGTAGAATTCTCATTTTGAGATAGGGAGCGGTAGAACGAGAGCAAAACATCCGTTGTGAATTCCGGGCAAACAGATACGATATGGGTTATTCTATGCGTTAAATGAGTTTCAGCAGACTCTGCTGCAGATAAACTGATCAGGGACAGGTGAGTAGGAGTGGGATGATGATGAGCCTGAGGACAACGAAGGCAGCTAACGAAGGCAGCTCACTTTCCAAGGAAGAGGTTTCCATCGAGGATTTCTGTGATTTCTTGGAATCTATTTGCTTTCGTGACCATCTTTTTCGGGTGTCAAATCGGGTGTTAAATCCGGCTTGCAGAAATTCGGCGTATCGACGATGGTTTCCCCGCCTCTATATTTCTATATTTGAGCTCTTGACTGCAGCTACTGAGCACTGCTCGGCCCGCTCAATCACAGTTGTTAGACGAGGGGCAGCTGACGGGAAGGCCCGGAAATAAGACTCGCACACGCACAAAAAAGTGTGGAGAAAAGCTCGAGCGGGTTCGGCCCTCGCTCGGGACCACCCTATATAAACCTGGCGAGCGATATATATGCCCACTCATCGCCGGGATGTCGGGACCCTAATTCTAGCGTCCGCATTACGTCGATGTGGGTCAATAGAATCCACGTGTGTGCAAGCAGATCATTTAATGGTAAAGTTTAATGATGTGCGAATCCGTTGGGGCTCGGCCTGATCTGCTGGTGAACCAATAGGGTTTTTAGTCCATGTTTTCGTGTGAGAATATGGAGCAAACCCATGATGTTATTTGGACCGTCTGTGGGGATGTGAGTAAAGTATACGCGGGATGTATTTCGCCGTTGCTGTGCCATTCTATTCTACTCTGTAGAACATCTGTTAGAGAAGGGCGGCACATGTGTTCTGGTCAGGCCGTCCGGCGTCAACGTCATTGATAAGCGGTATCGAAGGGAATGTGGCCGAAAATAAGCCGGCCGGTTCGTCCATGCCGAGCGACTAAAAATAAAACATACCTTTTGTATCACGTGCCTATGCTGTCTTAAACAATGTGATCCAAACAATGCGCCCGAAAAGGCAAGCAAGGGCGGTACACCCGACGTCTGTCCAGGTCATCGCCGGCGCTCCCTCCCTCCTCCTCGTCACCGTCTTTTCTTGTTTTCTTCCCGGCGCTACCCCCGACTTTACCTTTTAGTATATGGCCTTTGCATTGCTCAACCTGCTCTGCTGCGGCTGTTTCTTTAGTGGAGACGATGAGGGCCCTAGTCAACACGAGGCGTTGGATGATGAGACCACGAGGCTTATGTCCCGCCACGAAATCCAGCCAATGCTGTACGTTACTTCATAAGGTGCTACTTATACGTACAGGGAGTTAATGAATCTCGTTGCACCCCTGTTTACCTTATCGGTTCTGAAGGGAGGACGAAGAGCCCCAAGATGAGGAAACAATAAGAAGGCAGCAGTTGCTCGGGGAGATTGTTCGTGAGACAGAAGGGTGAGTTTCATATCCTGTTTGTCTCTCCTCCGACTCACGATATGTCAAGTAAAATGGTCAACATGGGCATTCGGTTCCCGTTCAACCTCTTTCCCAAAAACCAACAACAATCCCTGTCGCGGTCGAGCTCAATGTACTTTGACCTTCGTACTAAAGGTTACGACTTTTACGATGGTATTCATCGCGATGTATACCAAGACCCTTACCTCGGTCCTCGACTCCATTCCGACGGATTCTACTACGACACCAACGGTTATCGTGATCCTCGAGATTACGATCCCAACGTCGTAACATACGGTCCTGACGGCTACCGCGAAGAACCCACCTACATCAACAACACCATGTACTACGGCGGTCGACCGCCCTCGCCTACGTTTGGCGAATTCGAGAATTACACGTATAGGAGGTATAAGCCGAATCCCAATTCGAATGCGGGGGCGTTGTGGAAGTTGAGAGTCATTCCGGATGATGAGGTGATGCAAGAATCGGAGTTGAGAGAGGCTTCGGAGGATGAACATCATTTTGCGAGAAGGACACCGGATCAGGATCAGAAGCCTCTGGATCCTGCTGCTGAGGCGGTAAGTATTGCATTCGGTTGTCTGAGCCCTGTTTGAAATGTTGAGGACGGTTTTTGTAGCTCAATCGGCTGAAGAACTTTGACCCCGAGGTTGCCATTTTCAAGTGGTAGAGATGGTGCTGGTCGATGATGCATTCCCCCATGCGATACATTCTTCACTCTCACCTGTAACCTACAAAACACGCCTACTTCCAATCTCCTCATACTCATCTCTCCCCTTCCTTCATCCTGTTCATCTTGGACATAGTACTTACCAACTTCTTTTGGCTCACAAGAATCGCACACTCGTTTCAATGCGTTGTCTGTCTATACGTACTTTTTATCCTTATTCCTGTATCTTACTTTCTCTTCCCCTCGGTCTTGGGTAGCTTGTAATATTGTATCATACTTCATAGGAAACGTTCCTCCTGGATTTGAGTCAGCTAACAGGACTGAATGGTGTTGAATGGAAGACACCGCGGTATATCCATTCCAATTCCTTTGGATTCGACCCTGTTCCTGGTTGTTATCCCGCATCATTCAAATACCGCCCTCGTCCTCGGACCGATGCACTCTCACCTTCTCTCACCGCTCCTCATACACATAGACAAAGCTACGTGTTTTATAGCTCTATTCTTACCCGTTCGTGGATGAGCAAGAGAACGCACGAGGAGATTGACACCGTGGATAGGGGTGATGGTTCTGGTGAACTGGCCTCATTAACGGTCAAGGACGCGCCTCAAACGGAGGAACACAACGCGAAACGACAAAAAACTGCTGGTATGCATGCATATCGTTGTTGAGATCATTTGCTAGCTTCAGCTTACGTGCTTTTTCATCGTTGAACGTTGATGATCCAGATTCTGGGCAGTTGAAACCAACTGAGGGACCTACCACTGACCCAGATGGAGATGAAGACAACCTCAACCTCGACCTCGAGCCTCTGCTCGACTTTGCTCAGCCTTCGCTCGCGAACTTGGATGCTATTTCTGCTCGGTTCGATAGGATTGCAGAGTTGCTTATGAGGGAGTATGCGTTGACGGTCGAAGTCTTCGTCGGAGATGAGCCTGAGAATGCAAATGCAGACACCGTGGCTCTCGCTGGCACGAACAACTCTGAGGGATCATCCAAAGGCAAGGCCAAGGCCAAGGCTGCTACCAAACCCAACGGAGGAAAGTCAACTTTGACTTCGACTGGTACATTCAACCATCAAAGCACGCTCATCAAGGACACCAAGGATGGTCGAGTGAGTAGGATAACGGAGTTTCAGATCATGGAGATGGAGTATTATTTGTTGAAAGGGGGAAGTCACGAAGATCCTTTTACTCATGGAAGTGAGGAGCAGAAGTTTGCTGCGAGATGGTGAGTTTCAGTGCTCTCAGTACTTGTTTTCTGTCGTCCCTTGTCCTCACCGACGTTGCCACTAATGTACTCCTTTTTCTTTATGTACTTCACCATGACATCTAGGTACTTTCACCGCGCGCCAAGATTCTCCGCAGACTCCACTCGCAGTCTAACGAGTACGACTATGTATAGAGCTGGTTCACGCAAAGGATTAGATCTCACCATCGGTCGACCCAAATCCAAAGCGACTGACGCAACCGAGGACCCAAATCTACTCAAAGGCGGTATTCTTCTCCGCGCTATACGGAACATCAAAACTAACAAGATCGTCGCGGGGCCATCGTTGCTCGTTGATGAGATTTTGAGTTTATCAGGGGCGAACGAAATTCAAGACCTCGTGGATGATCATTGGAAAGGCGATATTTCATCGTTTTTGCCTTTGAATGATGAAGAATCCGAGATGAAGGTTGACGGTGTACAGGAGTCGCTTGTGGTGACGACGAGCCCTAGTCGTCCATCGAGGCTTTACTTTAAACGCAAACAGGGTGGACTCCCCTCTTTTGAGTCGGCTTCCAAAAACTCGACCATCAAGTCGATGTTCTTCATGTCCGCCAAAGAGCGACAGAAAGCTTTGGAAGACGCTCAACCGACAAAGGCCAATACCCCATCTTCCTCATCCTCACAGACTCAACCCAAGGTTACGATCTATCGTTCCCCTCGGATTGGACTGGAACTCTCGCATCCAGGCACCAAACCCGACGCAAGTCATCCGCGGGTGGTGTATGTTCAGAGACCTTATAGGTACTTTATGCACCCGGATATGTTGACTACGAATGGGAGGGCGCATACCTTTTTGGGTGTCCTTCACACCTGCGTGAAGGGTATTTTCGCGAATGAGATAAAAGAGTTGATTAAAGGCGATGCAAGCGGGACCACCGCCACCTCAGTAAAAATACCATCGACTTATACCATCCTTTCGTCCATCCTTTCCCCTTCCGCGGCTTCTATGACTACGTCTTCTCCCAAGAAGGCTTCTGCAAAGACGATCTCTTCCGGTTTCGCACCTCCCAAGATCCAAAAGCTTAAAAGCCAGATAAGCCGTTTGACGGGTATCAAGGAGCAAACGGCGGACAAATACTATGCGCAGTATGTCGAAGGGTTGCTTGGGTCGGGTGATTTGAGATATTTTGTGGGGGTGGAAGCGAAAGGTGTTTCGTCTTCCCCGGGGACGTATTTGAAGATGATAGGCACCGTGGAGAGAGTATTGGCGGGTTCGAGTTGATTGCGTTCGTATTAGCTATCCCTGTTAATTTGCTTTCTATACCCTCTGCCTTGTATATCTCGTTATCAGAATCGTATATGCCGGTTTGCGTCATCAGGATGAAGGCCATGTATCCAGGAAGATCAGCTGAGTAGTGTTGTGGGCCTACTCGTATGATATTGTACTGCGTACTATTTTACATAGGATTATTAATTATGTCCAGGTCCCGTTCTGGGAAGTGGTTTTCGAAAGAGTATCGTAAGATGATGGTCGTGATGATCTAGGGTAGTAATCGCAATCATTACGGTCCGTCAATGAGCCGCATTCTACGTATCGTACCGTCAGTCGTGAATAAGGAGGAACTGAACCAAGGAAAGCCTAATTAAATCCAAACAAGAGGACTAATAACAAGAGGGAGAAGCGGCCATCAACCCAGAGAAAAAGGTAACATAAAGCAATGGATCAGGTCAAATTGATCACCATTGAGTCCGTTCTCCTTGAGGGAGTTGCAAGATCGCGTGTTCATCCGCTTTCAGCATATCGCTCAAACCAAGATAAAACGCAATCATTGCAACTGCAACGCCGAATCCACCACCGGCTTTGTTGAATCTGCGAAATTATCCGATAATCAGTCAACATGAGACCTGTGCTCGGAGACGGATACTCACCTCGTGTTACTAGTCCATGAGCCAATGGCGAGCGTCATATATGCCAATGTCAATGAGGTGAGGAGAATAGACAGTAAGAGGTGGCGTTTTATGACAGTAAGTAGGAGGATGAAGGTGATCATCATCCACACGATCAGGAATAGCCCGAGCGCGTTGTTGAGTTCTTGGATATCTGTGTAGGCTGCTAGGATTCCGGTCCCTGGTATGTAGATCATGGAGTATGACAACCAGAATGCGCCGTATAGTGTAAATGCTAGATATGCAATCAGGTCATGTTTGATGGGAAGATTGAGATTTTAGACCCACCAGTAGCAGCGAATAGATCACCGTAAGGGAAAGCTAATAACCCCGCCACGAGTTGTAGTGATCCACCACAGAAGAGACCCATTCCGAAAATTAGATTTGATGTTTGTACTCCCCGGGTGTTGAGATTGTACATTGAAAGTAACCATGTTGTGGCAGCGAATGAAAGCAATCCTCTGTAGAGTAGGTTAGATGAACTATAAACAGAGGAACACCAGTTGAAATTCACATACGCAGGTTTAGGATTAGCCATTCGGTGTTGAGGTGGAGAAGGATAAGGTGGATGGGGAGGATAAGCGGAATATCGGCGATCGTTAGTTTTCATGCTCGGTGTCTGAGCTTGACTGGCTGGAATGTATGTTTGGCCGCTCTCAATATCGTTCATGTTTGTATATTGAGCGGCGAGATGAAGAGTTCGTTATGCGAGGGGAGTGAGTGAGGAAAGGGAGGAGGGAAGAGTTGTTGTGTTGGTTGGAAGGGCGCTGGAGTTCGAATGAACTTGAGTGTGTTGGGGAGAGGCCTTGGTTGCAACATCGGGACAAGTTATATACCAGCGCCTTGCCAGACGAGATTACCTTGTCGATTTACTGCAAGCTGGATGATATCAGGTCCAGGCCAAGGAATGGCGGTGAAACAGCTCGAACATGTTGTACCTGGCCTAGGCCATTGAAACCAGCTTCGAACGTGCGAGAAGCAGAAAATATGTAGGAAAGAGTAGGGAACAAGCGGGGCGGCTTTAAGCGGGCAATCATGAAAGATGAGGCCTAGTGTGGGGACATCCGCTGATTCCGGTTCCACGCAATGGAAAAAAACTGATGGGCAAATGTTTCTCACCGCAAGAATGTTCGTGCAAAGTCGGATGAGGCAGTGGTAAATAGGCCGTACCAAGTGGCGTGAGGTATTAGATGGTCTTAATGTGGTGACGAGATTTTTCCGGAGGGTCTATCCAAGTGTATCGTTGGTGAAAATTGCGACAACAATTGCTTATCCTCATTCAATATTCAATGGTGGTAATGGTTCTTGTCCCAGGGTATTGCTGGACGGCGCCAGGGATACAGCGAGTCATACAGCCCTTCTCATCTTCCGAGCCACAATGAGGATCAAAGGATCAACAATTGTGACCTCTGAACATCTGGACACCTCTAGATCCTGAAAAATCATGAACACTGATCCAGACTCAAGTTCCATCGAAATGCTTATCCGCTACTGACGCAATTGGTAAGAGGGATTTCCGCTGGTAGCGCAACATCTGTTTTATTAGTAATGGGTTGACCTTACTCTTTAAATCGGTCGGGGCGAGTGTGTACGTTCTGGGGCTGGCCAGAAATCTCAAGCACTCACACGGAAGATGCCGTCAATGTGCGTCAATAAAGCGCAAACAAAGCGCGGCGTTTAGTCAGCCTCACGCATTCTCAACCCGCTTGCTCGTTGCAAATGCGTCTTCTCGATGGAGGTACATTTCAATGTAGGTTGATATTTGGGGGTTTACGATATCGATGGTCACACGAGCTTTGAGCCGAAACAGGATCAGGGATGTGTCTTGGTCATAACGGAAGGTTGGGACGGCCATCAAGATTTCAACTGCAACCCCCAATGCAGAGCAAAATCTCTGATCGTGTCGGCCATCTATCATATCAACATTCCACACACAATCACAACAAGCCAAGTCATCACATTTGAGAATATGCCTCAAGCCATTTCGCAACTGGCTACAACATGGGTTCAGTTTACTCTCCGACGAGATGATCCAATTGGATGAAACTAGGTCGCTTCATCTGTCGTGCTCTCACCATCGCACAATTAGACCTCATTGGGCATTCCAACAGGCCGTCGCTACAGCCGAACAGCCATGTGTCATCAATGCTGAGTCTCCCAAGGAGTTTTTGCTATTACACCGTTACCATCAGAGGAGTGACCAGACGGCCTTGTGGTCTCTGTCTCAGATCTATGTCCAAGAAATCATTCGCATGGCTATTTGGCATGCATATTTACTTGTTTGAGACTGGTCCAGTGCCTTACACTGATAGAGCCGGGGCATGGCTAACACAAAGAGAACGAGTAAGATTTCATGGAGAGCGATATCAGGGTCCCTGCTGGTCCTTTTTGGGGTTCTAGTTTTAGGGTGTGTTGGAAATGATCAGTGAGTTACCCCTTGTATCTAATACCCCTCTGTCCACGAAAGCGATAATCCAAGGACAATAGCCGTCGTAAGATGCCATCTTTCCATATTACCGATGTGCATAAACCCCATTAGGATGCGTGATGGATCGCCCGAATTCGAAAGATCGTGGGGAGAGATTCAGGCTAGAGTCTGTTGTTGCTCATTTCATATCGACATGGTACGTAATACGAATTTACCGCATTCCGGGCCAGCAAGAGTGATTGTTCATTGCAATGGCTATTACAGGCTGATATAACTGTGAATACGAGTCTGTCTAGAATCAATGAGAGCTTTCAAGGCAAGACCAAAATTTAGAACCTCTTGCGAGAACGGACAAGTGAAAGAATGTTATTTCGTCATTGGCGCTGATGGGATCAAATCCAATCCACGGGAAAAAGTAATATCATCGTCTCTAGAGTGGTTCAAGAACGATGTGGACTCGATTAACCCTATGTGGACTGGAACTCAACAGAGATCTTATACCTATTGGAGGATTGAAGGAGTTGTTCCCGGGCCATCGTGCTGTCAGGGAGCCGATGATGGTGAGTCCAAAATCTCCTACTTCTGATGGTCGAAAATGAATTGACTGGGGGTCGTTTATATGTATCCTGTCGCTCAAGGTCAACTCATCAACGTCGTGGCGTTTTGCACGGACCCTGAGAAAGAAGAAACATTGCTGAGGAGTACACAAGTTGATCAAGAGGTGTTTAAAGGGGCGTTTGGAGGTTAGGAGCCGGAAGTGCGGGAAGTTCAGGCTATCATCTCGGTATGTGGTGAATTGAGTGAATTTTGGGAGGATACCCATGCCCACTTGCACTTAATTTGGAATTTGTAGTGTATCAAGAACCCTACACGGTGAGCCATTCATTCAGGCCCTTCGGCCTGTGAGCCGGTATGGTGTTGGTCGAGTGCTGCTGATTTGTGATGCGGTTAGTTTGGGCTTCACGCACTTTCTTTCTTCTCTTTTCCTATGACCCACGTCTAGGCTCATGCAATGGCTCAGTATCCTGGATAAATACCTCACTACGACGCCATCCGTAAAAACGTTGAGGTTGGAAGATTGTCATCATGATGGATCGTTCATCGTTTATCTCATGAGGAGAAAGCTACCAAACGTAGAACGCGGTGATTTGGTATATAGATTCACAAGCCCACCACCAGACGATTGGGATTCACCACATCACAATTTCTCGTACAACACGGACTCGATATTAAAGACCATTCTTTGTGATTTCGTGCCTTGACGACCTTCGACTGTGGGGTGACTCACCAGAAAGCTTCAACGGCTAGAAGCTTCGATCGTACCTACATAGTCTGAAAGAATTTCGTGAACGAAACAATGGCGTGGAGCTGAGGATTAATTATGTACCAAACGTTGATTACTTCAGGGTCTGATTGACAAGCTGGTAGTGAGTGACAGGCTGGAGCGGCCTGAGACTTAGCCATTGTGGGATGGCGTATTTGAAGGTGTGTCAGGCATCGACAATTTGATCCATGGCTTACTGGTGCTTATGGTCGTTGTTAGTTTGAAATTCGTGGCTATGCGAGTCTACATAGAAATCGCTCATGGTTCAATGTTCAACGTTCAAGCTTTTCAAGACCCGGTCGGTGGCTTAGCACGCATGTAGTCTTGTAACATGTATATACTACAATTTTTTATCTTCATCTTGGTCAAGGAAGCCTCTAGCACGTGGGGTTATTTGCATTTGCTTGCCAAGGAGTTTGATAGCCTCGTGGCCTCTTTTCTGTTGTCACCTCATGTCGGAAGGTTATCTCCCAGTCTACAAAGCATGGGATACCGGCCAACCACCTATTTATCTGTTGCTCAAGAAGTTGACCTACCTCGAGGCTCAGCTTAAAGCTAGTTCTCAAGAAATCGGAGAAGTCAAACAACAGCTGCATCTTGCGCATAATCAATCGCGTCCTATTTCTCGCCTTCCCGTAGAATTGCTTTCGAAAATTTTCGATTGCACCCGGATCTCTGAGGAGAGGGACTACGGGCGCGGCTATTGGAGCTACTGGGATGAGGCGCTGGAGATGAGCATCGGCTCGCGTCCTGGAGGACCTCCTTACATCGGTCCACCACCCAGTCTTCCTCTTGAGCTCAGGATCTCCCAAGTTTGTCAATACTGGAAAGCTATTGCGGAGGAGACTTACACCTTGTGGCAAACTCTCGCTCTTCCCCACTCTTCATCAAAATTTTATCACTCGCATGAGATCTCTCACATCAGGCGTTATACCCAAAACTCCAAATCAGCAGAGTTATCGATCCGTATCCATCTCCGCTATTTCACATTATGGAAAAAGATTTGGCCTTTTTTGCGACCCACTCTACATCGCTGGAAAAGATTTTCGATTTCATCCGGTCATTGGTCTCCCCATCGCCTTCTTTATCGCGTTTTTGTCACACTTCAGTCTCAATCGGCTCCTATTCTTGAGGACCTTTGTATTAGCCAAATAGTTTGTAGTGACGACGCCTACCTGGAGGAAGAAAGGCGTACAAGGAGACGAAGAAATTGGCGTCCCTGGTCCTTCAACGACGATGATTCCCAAGATGGAGAAACCAATCTCCTGATTGAATACCTCGGAAAGAGAAAGACTAGAAAACACCATCCTACCGCAATCTTCCGTGGCGGTGCTCCGATGTTGAAGTCTTTGCGTACTGGCGGTGTCATGACCACCGTTGGTGACTTCGCAGATTCAGGATTTCCGAACGAGGATTTTTACTCAAGCATCGAGCCGACCATCATCATCATGCCGTCTCTCACGACTCTCTGCCTCGACAATGTGGTGAACTATTCCTGGTCTGCCGTTCGTTATGATCTAGTTGCTATACTGGTCGCATGTCCTTCAATACAAAGCCTCTCGATTCAAGGCGACGTCGGAACACAAGCCATTGCTGCCGGAGAATTGGAGCTGGAGAAATATGTTCTACCAAACCTCAAGTCGCTTCGTTTGTCGCCTCAACGTCAAGTTTCCTCACCACCAGTTTCGGTCAATCCCCTTTTTGTCCTCGACACATACATATTCCGGTCGTTTTTCGCTGACTTCCAAACACCTAATCTGGAGACAATTATATTTCGTCACTTCAGATTCTTGAACATTCACGCGGAACTACCAATTCCTTCCGTTAAAACAATCAAAATTGAGGATTCTTTCTCCCCTTTTGCCTTTACTTCCGCTTTCCAACATCTTTTCCCCAACGCAGAGCGTTTAGATCTGGCATATGCTTGCCTGGATCCATCTCCCCAATATGAAGCTGAGCGCTCCGTCGTAGATTGGACGATGGGCGGGGTTGCGCGCTCAAGTGGGTGGCCACTGTCTGAAATACGGATTTGGGTCGATAACTCGAATTGCTACGATATATTGAAGCTTCGGAGATCCCTCGATGCTTGGAACCACTTGCGATGGCAGGAGGAGCATGGCAGGACTGATAACTTTGATGCAGCGAGGGGAACAGAGGGGTGGACGAGGTTGAGGTTGCAAATCTCAGATGTTCCGAGATCATTTCCAAAGTTCCTTTTAACGGATCATGTTAGCGAGTTGGAGGTACTTGATTCAAAACTTGGTCGACCAGCAATGTGGCCGTGAGAGTGACTAGGTATATAGTGCTAAATTATTGACCGACTATAAAACCGGGCTATATCACAAACTATACAAACATGAGGCTGGAGCCAATGTATTAACTATTTATGTAGACGTACTTTAGGAATTCAGGTAGAGGCATAGATTGAGCCTGGGAACTATATTGCACCACAGACAAATTTAACTGAGCACTTGCCGGAGCACTCCTTTCTATTCACGCCATGCTACCGTTCCACAAAAAGTACAACTCAACCTACAATGATTGGGACACAGACTCGCCTCTTGTTTCTCGGTTGTTTCTCGATCTACGTATGTTGGAGGGGAAGGTCGCTTACACATTGCGACAAATCGAGGAAGCCAAACATCAATTGGACGTGGCTCACAATCTGACGCGCCCCGTCTCGCGTCTTCCTGCAGAGTTACTTTCGAGAATATTTGAATTGGCCCAGTTCTTTGAGGAGATGGAGTACGGACGTGGGAGGTGGTGTTATTGGGACGATGAGATGAGGTCGGATTCAAATTCCGGATTTTCAGGGACGCCTCATTGCACCCGTTCGTCATCCGCCGTTCCCTTTGAACTTCGGATCTCTCAAGTCTGTCGTACATGGAAGTCGGTAGCAGAAGGCACATACACTCTCTGGCAGACGCTTGTGATTCCTCGTTTCGAGCATTATCACTACGTCGACAATACCGGGGAAATCATTGAGCGATACGTCAAAAGTTCTAAAAACGCGGAAATATCGATCAGGATCCACGTCAGAAGTTTTGTTTCATGGGAAGAGATGTCGTTCCCGCTACGTCCCACCATACATCGTTGGAAACGATTCTCAGTCTCCTCGAGTCATTGGTCTCCCCATCAAATCACGTACCGCATCTTGGCCAGACTCGAGAAGAAAACGGCTCCGATCTTGGAAGATCTCTGTTTTTATCAAATAATATGCAGTCGAGAACGCCATGATCTGGAAGACATGCGAACCACTCAGGAGAGGGCACATGGACTCCAAGATGATGATGAAAACCTTCCTCATAGCTTTTGGTGGAGGAACATTCGTCAGCGTACGACTGCAAAGCGCAGTCACCACCCTTTGATCGTCTTTCGCGGCGGCGCACCCAAATTGAAGTCTTTGCGCACCAGTGGTCTCGTTGTCGTCGTCGGCGATCTTCCCAACTCCGACTTTCCCAATGATGATCTTTATACCCACCCTTCAACGTCTGTCCGCATCATGCCATCGCTTACGACTCTCTGCGTCCATAATGTGACAAACCCATGTTGGCACACGACTAGCTATGACCTTGTTGCGGTGCTGGTCTCATGCCCGTCAATACAAAACCTCTCAATTAAAGGCGACGTGACAGATGCAATCAACCATAACAAGATAACACTCAATAAATACACCCTACCATCGATCAGATCACTTCGTTTCTCGCCTCAACACCAAGTCCCCTCAACGGCGCTTCCGCAAATCCATATCGATCTGGGCATCAAGGTCTTCACGTCTTTTTTTCGCACATTCGGAACACCGAACCTTGAATTTATCGCATTCACTGGCTTTAGGAATTTAGTCATACCGAACCCAAACGTATCTCCGATGCCCTGGGTCAAAACGATTAGGCTAGAAAATTGTTTTTCAAGGGGGTCCTTCATCCACACTTTCAACGATAAGTTTCCTCACACAGAAAGGCTGGACCTCGTCTATAACACCCCAGATCCTTATACCCGGTGGCTTTTAGAAGTTGAGACAGTGAATATCATCTTCAATGATGTTGTGGCATTGAATTGCTGGCCATTGCTCTCTGAAGTGCGGGTCTGGGTCGATTCCCCCGATTGTTATAACATACTGACCCTCCGGAAACTTCTCGACGAATGGAATCGGGACAAGTGGGAGGATGATCACGCCATTACGGATCTTACAAGTCATAGGAAAGAGAAGGGATGGGCGAGGTTGAAATTGAAGATTCCGGACATACCAAGGGGGATGCCGAAGTGGTTGTTGAAGGATCATGTGCATGAGCTGGAGGTGCTAGATCCCAAGTACGGAAGACCCGGTCTGTGGGAATGAGGATAGGTTGGGATAAGATGTCCATGCGTATATACCCTGATTTATAAACTGCGCTGTACTATCGCTACATCGAAGTAAGGCTTTACAGCAGATCTCGGCTGTCCTTTTTTGCGCCTCAGAATTAATCTAGTTCTGGTTTTTGAGGAGTGGCAGTGTATTTAGTGGTATATCCTTGACTTGAAGTGCTCTTGGGCGATACGACGTCAAAACTCTTGGGATACTTTCAGCAATGCAGAGATTTGTGCATGCTGTAGGTAGCCGGTTGTCACGGTCGCGTCGAGTCACATGGAGGTGTGTGTGTGACAAGGCTGACAAGGCTCGGAGCTTTTGTCCTGTCTTCCAGCAGATATACGTGGACGAGATGACAGGATGTTCCACGTTCCAACAATCTCCGAGTAAAACTTTGCAAATGAAACTACGACGCAATTATTATGGGGATATGCATCAGAAGGTGGAGGAATTCCTGTTCTTTTCGATCGTCAGTCCATTCGTAAGTTCAATTGGGCAGGGACGATAAATTCTGATATAAGTATATCTTCTCTTGTACAGCTCCAGCTTGACTTCATGGCTACCATCGGTGATGTCTGCCAAAATGAACCCATTTTGTGCCGGCACCGACGGTTTGGTCTACTACAAGACTCGATTGGTATCAAACGTTCCTCATGAAATGTCGCTTCACCATCATATGCATGGCCCAGGACGCCAGGTAACAGGGATCTTGGCTCTGGCTGTTAAATTGGCGGGTGCTCCGTGTGCTCTTTTGAATCTTCAATTGGAACTCGTACTTCTCATGGCGTACCACGTTCTGAACTGCAATTTATGCACAGCAACAGCATTTTCCTTACGAAACTTGAGGGTTTGAGCCGAGACCGTACCAGCCCGTCTGCGAGAAGAGATGAAGTTGAGATTCCCCCATTTTCCAGGGACTGGATGCATCTAACCTTTGGGAGATCATCTGGTACAAAACTGGGTCCCAGGTGTGGTTAAGCACTCACAACTCACAAGAGTAGTAATTAAGTTCATCAGCCTGATGTCGAAGTACAGCCGGCCGAGTTCAAGGGAAATGAGGCTCACATAGCGCGGCAAATGCTATGAAGCCAAATCAGGCTCAATTGATTTCATCTACCGAATGCAGTCAAAGTGGACGCCCAATGTCTGTTTTGCTCTCAAGGGTGGCCCCAGTTAACTAGATACCCTCTATGCGTATGCCATGTGATGAGCCTCAGTACAAGAGGATATTGGACACTCGGGGATCTCGGCTGCGTCGGTCTTTTTTGGTCAATTCACGTGATGGGTTGACAGTTAAACCATAGTTTGCAAATGTTTGGTCCACGCCGGTACAGCTTCGGGGCTTCTGCCTTCGTGTCCTTGTCTGGTTTGTGAAGTCGTTCGTCTTTTTCGAGGAGGTCTTCATTGGGATCCTGGGTGAAGAGCTCGGGTCAACTGGTCGAAGTATTTGGTCTCTCCCCGTGCTTCTCGACATGGCGTTGAACGTTGAACACATAACGCGATAGCAACCTAGACATAACATCTAGTTGAACAGGAACCTTCAAGCTATCCCACCTCGCAATGTGAGATCCGCTTGCCGAGATCAGTGCCTACCAGTCGAAACTCAGCACTATCAGCATTGATCAATACAATCAGTCGAGACTGTTGAACACAGGAAGAATAGGGGTGAAGTGGCCAAATTCGGTGAGAAGAGCCCTAGTGTATTGCAATTCAATATGTAATACAAATATATAATTAGAGATGCCGTTATATCGACTCGGTTGTCCATCGATACCTCGATACGCTATTCTCCTCCGGTGAAAACCTCATCCCACCACGGCCAGACCGCTGGCCGATCCAATTTATCGAGCGTGATGAAGTTTTCGACACAACCTTTCAACAGCCACTTCGTCATCCCCCTCGGATTGTCAGAAATCCGGGCTGTTACCGCTCCAGCCCGTCTCGCCCAGTGATGAAGGTAGTGACGCAGTTTGAGCAAATCAAAATGCATTGGGGAGTCCGCCCAGAATCGGATTTCTTGGTACTCAAGTACGTCATCTGATGCAAAATGTCCGAACACTGCCTCCAAGGTTGTATTAGCTGCGCGAGCTGGATTGTACGGTGTCATTTTTTTCCACCGCCGTTCGCGCGCTGCCTGGCCACGCGAGGTATACACCAAATCGATTCGGCGAATATTATCGCACTTCTCCTGTAATAAGCGCATGGCGTAAGTGTCGAACATGGAGTCCTCTATTCTGACCACTTGCACAGACGGAAGGTGTCTTAGAAAGCTGAGATCGCGGGCATTGTATCGTTCAAAATCGAACTGTACGAATGTGATCGATTCAAGTCGGGGAGCCTCAAACATGATAAAGAAGCCCCACACTACTTGATCTTCATAGTTATGATCGTCCTCTAAGGTGCACGGCACAGCTATGAAACGTATGGCCTTGAGGCTGTGTAATGCGACCAGCTTGGGTGGTTCTCGATTGATTATGCGTCTTATGTCGCCCTCGATGGACAAGCTTTGTAGGCTTGGGCACGAGGCGAATAAAAGGATGAGTTCGCATTCATCCATCGGCCAGGCAATGTGGATGAAGGCGTTGAGAAAGAGGGTCGTTAGAGATTCCATGATCTGGATCTGAAGACCCCTGACTGGCGGCCAATGCTCTGTGCAACCAACAACCAAAGCCGCTCCCTCGAGTCGTAGGGAACGTAGCTGTGGCGCACCAGCTTGGAAGATTACACCTTGGTGTTGTCTTTGAGCCCAGCGTCTCGGATGGCGCATCTTTTTTCTTGCTGATATAGACATCGATTCTTCTTCTTCTGGGTCGTTGTCGACCTCCTTCAGATCAAAATCCGTATCCCATTCGGAATCTACATCAGAGCCTAAGTCTTCCATAGCGTTCATAATGCATAAGTCTTGTAGCATTGGTGCATACAGGCCATGAAGGTCGTTTAAAAGGGGCCAGAGTGTCCGAGTAACGATCCAATCGCCAATTGAGATCGACAGCCGTTTCCATCGGTGAACAACGGGACGTAGGATAGGCCATATCTCGTGCCACAGGTCGAACAAAGTGAGGTGGATCCGAATGCTCAACATCCCCGTCTTTGAGTGTTGGATATAGCGCCTGATATAGTGACGTTCGAAATCAAAGGACCGCTGTGGGTAGGATTTGAGAGGGTATCCACTTCCGTATCGCGGAAGTACGATAGTTTGCCAGAGAGTGTACGTTTCTTCGGCTATTTCCTTCCAGTAGTGACAAACGTGGCATATCCGAAGTTCAAATGGAAGGCGAACACGATCAGGATCTATTGCGTCAATCCTGTTCGCCACGGTGATGTCGTCTCTGTAATCCCAACGCCCTCTTCCGCAGTGTATTCCCTCCAGCTTACATGCCAAAAAAAATATCTTCGAGAGTATTTCTGGAGGACAGCGAAAAATAGGAAGGCTATAATTGTGTAACCGGCTCAACTTGGTGGTGAGGTCTTGCAGCCGTCGTTCCTGCTTCTGGAGGTTTCGTAGAGCTACAGAGTACTCATTTTGAAGGGAAATAAGCTCTTCAAGAGCTTCGCTGTTTTGAGGTAGCTTAAGCCGCGTAGTAAGGAGCGCCTGGGTATTTCGAAGCGCCATAAGCGTGGCAGTCGCCGTCAGCAAGGGTTGCGAAACGTCTGCCCTGGTATCCGACCCTTTCCTAGACACGTGACTAGTGCCTGCTGTCGTCTCCGAGTCCGAGTCTTACCGGCTTTCTTCTACTCCCAGTCGCTTCAAACACGATTTCCTCTACATCATGACTAATATTGTCCTATTGGCTTTCAGTGAGATGAGCAAGGATATTGACGTATGGAAAAATGGAGCGGAAAAACAGGGGAATAGGGTGCAGAAATGGCTGATGGCAAGCATATAGGTATGGGCAGAAGTAGTGCCTCAGTGATATATTAATATGTGTAGGAGCTGGCTGGAATGCCATCGTACCTTGGTCCCATTTCGTCCGTTAGGGTTTCGCTCTGGAAGTCTCGAAAACAATACCCACAATACCCTTTCTCAAGATGGAGAACGCCTATACGAGCTCTTGTCTTCGAATCCAGGCATGTCGTTCGGCATTGGAACTTGCTCAATTTGACCTACCGAAGGGATGGAACGCTGGCGTCCCAGCACAAGTTCCGGTTGATGGTATAAGGGCGGTTGCCAAGTCGTAGGTAATCTCGCTCTTCTGGCTATTTCAGGTGAACGCTGCACAGCAGCTTTCGGCATAAATGCTTTGGCCTCGAGTTATCTGAGCTGTATTCGCGACCCTTCATGCGGACAGTAATGATCAAAAAAAGGGCGTAGCAGAGAGATTGTCTCGCTGCGAGATTGTTTCGCGCACCGCGGCGCACGGGTACGGTTTGATGTGATGATTTTTTCTTATCGGCACGCACTAATCCATATCGTCCTCATTCTAAAGAGTCTGCGATTCTATGTGTGCGAGGAAGGAACGGCTTCAAATCCTCTTTGATACTTCTCATACCCAGACCAATTAATGGCCTCATTAATACAGAGCACACTGGTCTCTGGTTCTTTTGGCTTGTAATTTAACCCTCAGTGGCAAAACTCTGCTGGTAACATTTTCGAGTTTCATTAGTCCGGCCATAGCATTCATTTCGACGGGTAAGTGGGAGTACACGTGGTAAACACAAGGTAATGACATGCAGGTTATGCTCGCGTAGAATGCAGTAATTGCACAACCACCACGAGGCCACCCTTTGTGTCCATTCAGCCTTGAGCTTCAGGGCTTGTCCGAAGGTGAAGGGAAAGATTGTTGTGCGCCACGCTATATAACAATGGTGGATGCCGTCCGCAAAGAGCGTGCCTTTCTTTCATACCACCAACCGCGCTTCAACTTCAAGTTTTACCCTTTTATCTTCTCTTATCTATCTGAACTTTGTCTTGCAATGCGCCCTTACCAATACCTCGCAGGGGCTTCTCTTTTCATGTGCATTTATATTCAAGCTGTGGAAGCTCAACGAAATGTGACGATTGACGATATTGACCAACGAATCAACTACCAACCGCCGGACAAATGGGAGCTTTCGGCCCCGACAGATCTCGACGCGGGGGGTGCGCACACGTTAACGTCGTTTCCCGGTGCTTCGGCGACTTTCACCTTTAATGGTACGCACTCGTCACTTTCACTCCTTTCATCCTCCACGCCTTTTCCACAACACGATGAATACTTCCCGGTCTATGCATGGCGAATACAGTTGGCTAACCTTACCTTTTTCCCTTTTTAATTGATATAGGCACCGCAATTTACTTCATGGCGCCCCTATGGCCGTATCATGTAACGACTACGCTTCAACTCGACAATAGAGATCCAGACCTCCTCATTCTTATCGATCAAAGTCGTCCCGATACAGGTGGTGGACCTGAAACCGTTCCATCTTCCATCGTCTGGGGAGTTACAGGTTTGGAGAACACTGAACATCGCCTACTCATTTATGTTGGAGCAGGCGAACGTTTTGCGATCGTAGATCACCTAATGTAAGTCCATCTCCTCTCTTCGTCGTTTCTTTTTCTACCTGGTTCTGCCTTTGTCGTGCTTTCTCGACTCGACTGATGTGACGTAATACCATACTGCAGTTACACCACGTTGGACCCAGATGATGATGGTTCCGGTTCTGGAGGCGGAACTGGTGGAGCTGGAACTAGCTCGGGCGACGGCAATGGTACTGGCGATGGAACAGACGGTGGTGGCTCTAGTGACGATTCTGGCAACGATCCATCTGGCGGTGGCCCCGTTGCCATCCCAAGTGTTACGACTACACACACCATTACACCCGTACCTCCTACCACAAGCTCAGAGGCTTCCGGCGATGGTACGTCTCTTGGCTCAAATACTTCCGACTCAGGTCCAAACGTTCTGGCTATCGTTCTTGGTGTCATCTTTGGTCTTCTCGGCCTTGCTCTCCTCATCGGCCTCCTCTGGTTATACTTCCACAAGAAGAAACAAGACCGCATCCGTAATGCAGCTGTCGGAGTTGTCGGAGCTGGAGGGTATCGTCGCAATCAAAATAGGGATTCATCCATTACTGAAGAACCGGATTATCGCATTCGAGACTCGGCCGCCCCGATTGCAGGATATTACAGTGGTAACGTTAGTCAAGCCCACAGCCGAAACCAGGACCCTTCTTTCATTGCGGATTATCCCAACGCTAGCTATACGAATCATCCCGGAGCGCCCTACCAACATTACCATTATCAACCCCCACATACCCCACCTCCTCCAGGAGCAATGTCTCCTCCAGGTATGGCTGGCGTCGGTTCCGGTCTGGCCTCTCAAGGCGCGGGTGCAGGGGCAGGAGCAGCGGTAGTCGGTGCAGGAGCCGCAGTCCCCGGAGCCTATTCACGCCACTCCGGTCACAGCGACACCAGTTCCAATAGCAACGTCACCACCTACCTCCATCAGCAACACCATTCACTACAGATCGGTCAACCAGCTATCTCACCTGCGGCAGTGGTAGAGAGTCGTGTATCCAGTCGGTATCACAACACTCTATCGATTATCACAGAAAACTCTAATCCGTCTCTGAATAATAGGAGTTTGAGTCAATCAGGAATGAATTCAGTTGCTTCTAATGGTTCTTTTAATTCGCACCCTCGGTCAAAATCGTCTTTGGGTAATGGGAGTTTGGGGTTGAAGAGGAGTGGAGGGAGTATCGTTGGTGGTAGACCAAATTCAGGTTATAAAATGTTGGAAAAGGGACAGTAAGGGCAATGGGAAGGACAGAGATGCGGTACTAGCTGATGGATGGGAGGGAAGCTATGTTCCTTCGGCTCCCCCAACGTATGTACACCCTCCCCACTTGATTCGCATCTTACTCATGGCTACCTTCACGCGTTGTAGGTCTTGGTTTTAGATGGTACCACAGAATCTTATATCCATATTCGTCCTCTCCCTAATCTTGTAGAACCCAAGCGCATCGATACCAATGACAACCAAAAAGTCCCCATTACCCCAACCACTTCCTTCCATTCACCCCATCATATACACTCTTGGTCCTGCATTCTTAAATTATTTTTGCCACGTTAATATTGTGACTTTCACAATTAGTAATGACCTGACGATGGAATTGTTTTGTACTTAAAACATTTGAGTGGCTCGCCACGACGATTGGTGTTGTTACGAAGTTTACAGATGCTGACCATTTATACAGTTCGATCATCGTACGTTGGCACTCATTCTGGAATGACATGTTTTGTAGCAAATGTTGGTCCTTGTGGATGCCCCGGTAACGCAAAATGAACCTACTGCGGATTAAATTAAGCTTTCTTAAAAGTAACTGCGCTGAAAAAACGACCTTCTTGTGTTTCTGCAGCTTTACCTTCTTCTCGTTCGTGCTATCGTTGTTCGACGCTTTCCTTTTCTTGGCAGTTTCGGGGCGTTGCCATGCTGGGGGCATACTAGATAATTCACGATGAAATGCATCCTACCCAACACACTTCATGCAAAACACACTGAGAGACTTTATTTTAAAATGGACAAATGAGAAATGACGAATTTTGTCCATGGCTCTAGCTATTTCTTCTTGGGTTGGTTCTCGACCCTTACGAAGCGCCACACGGACCCTAACGTGGTGGCCCCATTTTTTCCCAGCTACATGTGTTGCCCAATGTGATTTGAACCGATGAACATATCAGTATCGCCGTATTGCCATTGAATAGTGTTGAAACCAGGACTCGCACTTACCACCTGAGTTTGCACATTCCATTCGTCCTTCGCCAAAGATACAGCAGAGAAGAACAGATATTGTCCCATATACTGCCACTTTGACGATTTCATCCTCACTAATACCCGGAACACCTTACCACAGTCTTCATCCTTGAACAAGCCAGACGAAAAGAACAGCCCCGGATCGCCTGGATACTTCGGAGCATGGGGGTTATATTGATACGTGATATACGCAACATCGTCCATCCCATGCGTGTACTTGGTCGTGTCTATCTTCGGGAACGTAACTTGTAAATTTCCACCGTACTTCCAGGATATCCATGTCCGACTGACGGTGCATGATTGAATTGCGCTTGGGAGAGATATTTGGTAACAATCAAAGCCGATAGTGTGTATGCGAGCGATGATACTTTCGTTTGTGAGGCAGGATTCTTTCTTTACTTCGATGTCGGGCTAAATGGATGTAACAATCGGGAATCAAGCTTAGAAGCAAAGAGGAAACGCGTGCATACATTTTCTAATGCATCAAGCCTCCGTGGCGGGCTCGAGTTTGATGTGCACTAGGGTCTTATCTTCATGGATCGCCAAATCAGTTGATGGACCTTGATTTGATTGACCAGTAGTTTTCATCGATCGCTCACTTGAGCCATTCGCACCTTCTCTCCTAGCTCTTGCTCTTGTCTGCACCATAGTTGTGCTTTCTGCGACTTTTGGCTCGACCTGTCATCGTTAATAAGCATACGCAGAGAAACCGACATAGCTCACGTTGACTTCCTCCAGTTTGATTTCAGTCGGCTTTTCCCCAATAATTGCGGTAATGCATGTTACTTCTTTATTGATCTTTCGGTTCCTCGTTGATGCCTATGCCATGGAGTTTCATCATCCCCGTTTAACAACCAAAAGCCAGACGCACCTGACGTGGATTCCGACCTGGCACCACCATCTGGTTACTTCGGTTCATTTGGCTATGCCCTTCCAAATGTTCGAGTCTGAAAAGCGTTTGGGCGCCATTGTGACCGTTCTGAAGCGCGTTTGACGCGTTCGAGGTCTCAAGCTGACCACGACCCATGGACGAGTCCGGCAGGTCCATGACGACGTCATTTGGATCAAAATCCTCGTCCAGTTCCTGATGTGGGTACTCTCCGCCGTGGAGTGCCTGTGGGATGTTTTGTGAAGCAATATATCAAGAGGCAGAATATGACACCGACCTTGAGGCGGGTGGCAATACAACTCGAACCTTTTTCTATTGTCCCTGGATGTGTGCTTATTTCCCCAATTTTGATCATTTCTCAATCGCAACGAATTTGAGCAAATGAATAGCCTGAGCCGGGGAGAATAAACCAGTGGTGAGTTAAAAATCCGTCATTTGGGTTAGATCGTTGATAGTGGATGTCGGAGATGAAGGCGATTAAGTACTCGTGTTGGAACTCAGCCACCAAGGACGTAATTGTACAGTAAGCGGCCATGTGCATGGCTATTTCACTAGAACAGTTCAATGACTTGTTCTACTCTTCCTTGTTCAAGCCAATTCGGAGGTGTTAATTCTACTGCCTGTGGCATGACGGTCATCACGATCACTTACCGCGAGTCTATGCGTGCTTGGGTGGACCTTGGGTACTCTCCTGTGCACAATAACTGAGGTATGTTATATGTCTTCTATTTTAATTGAGATATATTTCGCGCTTGGAATGTAGAAAGGTGCCTCACATTGTGCGCAATAATTTGCTCCTTACCCTTGAGCGTTGGGTTTATTCGAGATTTGTTTGAAGGCGTGGCAAGCGCACAGATAGAAAGTGGTGACATTTGCTGTAATCCAAGCGACTAGAAGAGGAGTCGCGACTCGTTCGTCACATCTTCATATTGATCCAGCCAAGAACTTGCCATTGTTGATTTCTATAGTACCGAAATGAAAGTACATCAACTATGCCGCATCCTCGATGCCCAACTTTTGACCTTGATTCCATGAACTCAAGGTAATCTCTATCGGTTGCGTCCATTTCCCTTCTTTCGGCGTCCCCAACTACGAGAGTTTTGAGGTTAGGCAGATCCCGCAGTGCACCTCTGGTCCGACGAAAGTGTGAGCGCCCAGATGAATTCGTGATTGAAGATTCTGCAACCGTGAAGATCGAGGTCGGGTGATGGTGGGGCCTGTCAAAAAAGCCAAAGAGTTCTTCCAAGATGGATGGCACGTAGTGCAGCCTCAGCGACAGACAAGGGGGGAGATGCATGTGCTAGATGTTGCAAAATACCATCTAGATTGGGTCTGCCTTCCAATGAGAGTGCACGGAGCGAGGGAAACTAGACTGCCTGGAATAATGGCAGTACACTAACTGGATCCCAGTCTAAAGAATCAAAGTCGAGACTGAATTGGGTGATGGACGTATGAGTGAAATGGATACCGGGATTCGGCAAGCGGGCCGAAATATATCGTAGACGGTGAAAGATTCGAGCTTGGGGCACTTGGTGAGCAACCTTAGGATTCCTTCAAATGCGAGCGCCTTAAGGTTGCCGCTGTCATAAATTTCGAGGGATGATGGCAGGATTGCAACGATGTCTGTATGAGGAAGCATAGCAACTACATCCAGGTCACGTTTCTAAGTTGGGGGAAGGCTGAAAAATCGAGTGGTATTTGGGGGGGATGTCCTGGCCATGGGCTGTAAGTGCCGTGCGGAAACCGCCCGCCAGTTCAAGCGAAAATTCGGGGCAAAGTGATCAAAAAGCTTTTGACATTCCACCATTTCCTCTATCCCCACGTGTAGCTTCAAACTGCACAGCCGGGATGCTATGGGCTGCAAGATACCAGCACAATGAATGTCGTACACACTGCCCGCAAGGATGCGTCGACATTGCAAGGAAGTGTCCCAGAGCGCCCCAGCCATGCGTGAATCATCGGAACATGGCCTCGAGCAGCAATGCAATCCCCTTTCCCTTTTTACCTCACGTCTGTCCAAAGACTATGTGTCATCAAAGTGACAGCCCTCCCTTTCCAACACACAAGCCCGAAGATCACTGGCGCCGTGTTCCAGTCGTATTCGAACAAGTGGTGATAGCAAACGAATACTTCAGATAGAACATCCAGTGGGACGGTTTCGATGTGTGCTGTAGGCATGGCGGTGGTGTCAAGCTGGAAGCCTACGTAATTTCGAGTCAAGTGTTTATCAGAGTCACCAACTCCTGCACGTGTAGGGGGGTTCTGGGGAATTAACGCGCGTATGTTGTTATTTGCAAAGAGATGCGTTTTCATGAATCCTGGGTTTCTATTTGCTAGGCATGAATCATCTTACTCTTCTTCGTAACGGCGAAATGTGTTAAGGGATGAGAAAGTCGTTGAAGAGGTAGCTGTCGAATCGACTATGGTTCGATTACCAATCAGCGTGGGCCTTGATAAGCTTACTGTAATCCACCATTAACGACACTCGCCTTGGGTGAAGAATAGTGTTCAAAACTCGTACTTTTTGCTGATCTACGCGTAAATAGTGGTGAGTTTCGATGTCTGACGAGTTTTTGCCGTGCCTACGCGATCGAATGCTGCTGGATCATCGGACCTACAGAACTGCAACCGACATTTCAATAAACTTTAGGCAGAGGGAAGCAAAGTTGGGTTAAACTCTTTCCTGCTACCAAATCACCGCATTCGAATGCGTTATCGTTGGTATGATTAGCTCGTACGGTAGCCGATAACACCCTCTTGATCACGCGATTGGGTTCAGGAGAGAGAACGGCGTTGACACGCGTGCACAGAAGACCTGCAAATGAGCAATCATGACTTGACTCAGCTCCCACTCTAGTTCGGCATTGAAATCAAGAGGCATGTTACATTCACTTGGAACCTCTTATATCCCGTTGACGAATGTAACTGGCGTGCTATTCTATACATGCTATTGATGCACGTGAATTTGACACTGAAGGCTAGCTGGAACACCGCCGGCAGTGAGAACTGACTGAACATGGTCATGAGGCAGATGGCTTCAAACGGAAGTTGGTCGCCAAGGCCAGCAGCTTTGCGTCAGAATAAGGAGGTATGAAAACGTGGATAGCAGCTTTTACGAGTAGATATTCTAGGTACGATATTCTAGGTACACCCTCGATGCTACGTGCGGGTATGAAAAAGCTCAACAATCCCGATTCCTTGAATAAGATGGAAAGAAAGTGACGTAGCACAGCAATCTCGTCCACCACATTACTCGACACGATTGTTCAAGCAGCCCGTGTTCCTTAATTGATCGATATCAGAACGGATAATCTCGTGGCAGAACGTATCCAAATCGAGGTCGTTCTAGAAATGGATTGCATGAGCAAGCACAGCCCCAAACAAAAGTCAAGTCGCAAACCTTGTCATAGCCTACAGAAGAGCACTCAAATCAGTCTCCTCTATTATAATTTGTACGAAAGGACATACCGAACGGTTGCTCTATTTCCTCTCCCGCAGCGACAAAGCCAAGATAAATGAATGCCGCCATGGCCACCCCAGGGACTGAGAAATAGCCAAACTGACCAACGAGCTGGAAGGGAAGGAAGAAAAGGTATAACCATATGGTGCTATGCTCATGTCAGCGAACGTGATAGGTTATGGGAAAAATAATTCGTACTGGCTGGGGCGAAGCAGGAGTGGATAGTGAATAAGTGAACTTTTGCGTCATTTGGCAAATTGTAGAGGGGAGCCTACCGAATATGAGCAGAGTATGCACTAATAGCAAGCATGGGCTTTGGGCGTTTAAAATCTCGAAGTTATGTACTTACAATGGCAGAGGCGTCGTAAGTGTGCGCTCGAGTGCTGCATTCAATGGGTTAATAGATTTTTATCATCGGGCATTTGGAGTCGCTAACCGGTGAGGCTATCTTCAAGCGCAGCAATGCAACCTATCAGAGGTCCGAGAGTTGTACCTAATATAATATGTTATCAACATCAAAAAAGGACAGGAATTAGGTTGATCCGTATACGTACCTGGGACACAACCCCGATCTTCCAATGTACTCGCCCACTCACTCAAGCAATGCAACACGGCCAGTGGGAGGTTGCCTCCTTCTGATGGAGTGCCTTTACGGGAACACGAGAAATAAACTGGGCCTTTCCATTTTCGCTCTTCAGGGCTCTATAGTCATACTGAGAAGAATGATAAACACGGAAAAAGAACCACCTACGAGCTGAGTTCGGAAACTCCATGGCCCTAGGTCTTGTGAGGCTATAAGTTGACCATTGCTGACGTCCTGCGTGGATAAGAAATCAATCGCAGAAGCGAGGCAGACAAGGGTGGGCTCACCTCGTGCAAAGGGTGGATGAGGTTATAAAGGTCGTCGTAGTAAATTCCGAGCTCCCCTGCGACGCGTCCTCAGCTGCTGAATGACTAGAAATGCCATACCCACCTCGAACATGATGTTTCAATGCAACAGCAAAGCTAGTTTGGCTGTTAGTTGCCATGAAGCGATATGGACACGATTTGAGCTCACCCTTCCAGCAAGTCTAATGCCGTGTTCTTTTCATCCATCACTTGACGCTTCTCTTCGTTTGACCGCTCCTCTATACCAAACTGGCTCTCCTCTGCAGTTTTTGGCGTTAATCGTAACGGTACGTGGAACCAGATTAGTCGTCCGAGTGCACGACTGTTCTTGATGACATCCGACCAGCAAGTTCGTCCCATCCAGTAACGGTCATATCTTTTAAGAGTTGAACAAAAGAGATACGAATCGTAGACGGAGAAAAACGAGGCTTACCCACTGCTGACACGATAAGAAATGACAAAACCAATGACAACGCCTAAAGGCAAGAGGTGAGGGGGGCACGTGGCACGTGGCCGTTTCGAGGTGAGCGACGCGTACCAATGACGGTGGTCATGACCGATGGTAGTTGGACTTGTAAGATTTGACGTACGGAAAGAGCTGCAATGGCTATGAGGTGTACGGTGAGTACGATTCGGAATACCAGAACAAAGACCTACTCGAAGCATGCAACGTCCAAAAAAGCACAGCAGGCCATATCCTCCAAATCTATCGAACAAAAGCACTCAGAATCGGCAACCGAAGCTTCAGAATACCGCTGATACGCACTACAGTACCGCGCCCTAATGTCGACCCTATAAACGAGAAAAAAGGGAGGTGCGGGGCATGTTCATGTATACGTGCTGAACCTGAGAGAGAAGAATTCGACATCAATTTATGCTTGGGGGGAGTGAATGACTTGTTGTCTGCTGAACTCATGCTGCGTTTGAGTCAATAGCTTGCGCTCGAGAGGCTGAATTATTAAATGACGAGAGGAAGGCGTTGCAAACGGGAGAAATCTGACCAAAGCCCACCCTTGGCTCGCTTAGGGATAAATAATTTATAGCCCGGTCACAAAATGTTACATGCAATGGTATAGACGTACATGGATGAGCAACAAAGATACATGAAGCAAAGCGAACAAGTCCTAAGAATGCATGGAATACGGAGTTACAGGTACTACATATTAGAGCAATTACGGACGCTACACTACAAAAATAGTCGCTCGAGACGGCGAAATCAAGTCCGTTCTCGACTCCTGCACGCAAATTACAGGCTTCCTAAGAATCCTTACTACCAGTATGAATATTTGGATGAACGAAGAAAGGATCTTGATCGTGTCCCGAAATGCCTTCCAAGAATCCCTGCGATGTACCACGTTTCGAAATGAAAAATTCGTCCCCAACGAAGAAGGGTTCAATCTCTGGATGAACATCCTCAACGCCATATTGTAATGGTGTCATTTCACCATCCAAACCTAGGTCTTCGTCTCCTTCAGCATCTGCATCGAGGTCACCCTCTCCGTCCCGATCTGACTCTTCATCTTCATCTCTAGATCGTGTTTGATCAGCTTCGAAAACCACACGACTTGAAGGAACTTCGCTATCGTCGCCAGCCTCGAGATCAACGTAAAGACCAGCATCTCCTTCAGCATCCACATCCATCACAGCTTCATCCGATCGGTTGATCTGGCCCCCAACTTCCGTCGACGCCTCAGGCAATTCACCCATAACTTCTCCAGTAGTCGCAGCCTCCTCATGCACCACAATTTCGTCGAAAACGTTTTGAGCACTTGCAAAGGGTACTTCCACAACAGAAGGTGGCGGTTGATCGGCGGCGTGTGATTGACTCTCACCACCTGAAGGTGTTGTCGCCGAAAGTGGGGCCTCTTGCAAATCCGAACTGTCATGTAAGGGCAAAGGCGTTACCGTTGCGTTGACAGGATGACTTTCCCAAGGTGTTGATTGGGGAATGCTTGGAGATAACGAGGAGTCATGATCAATTGCTTCCGTTGAATGAGGGAGAGGATGAGGGCCAGAACCGAAGGACGGTGGATTCGTGATATTTGACTCTATCTCCATCACTACATCCGGTACAACATTGTCAACTGCTACAACGGATTCTCTATGGTCCCCTGCCACCGAAGAAAGCATCGTTGTGCGTACCGCATCGATTGCCATCGTCAGAGGATATTCATCATTTTGATTGGCTCGTTCCTCGTTTCCAACCTGAGTTTCCAGCCCCATGCCGTGGGGCTGATCATGTCCAACAGTGGGCGCAGCAACGCCTTGAGCTTCCTCCACAGTCGAGCGCGTTGCACTCTCCTTCACGTTAATCACCTGCCTACTTGCACCATCACCTCCCTTCCTAACCCTCACTGCTGATTTTTTCGCTCTCGCGCTCGTTCTTCGACTGGTACCCTGTCCCGTCTGCGATCCACTACCGGACCCAGACCGAGCGATATCCTCCGGACTAAAGTTATTCCAAGTTTCTCCTCTCTTCCTCCCAAAACTCATCAAGGGCTCTGCCTGTTGCTGTTGTCCACTAGCGGAAGCGGGTAACGTATTCCTCCTTCTGCTCTCTCGTAATGGCGTCCCAGCAACGACGACATCGACTGGTTGTGATATCTGCGATGATGTGGGTTCCACTGTCGTCTGCTCCTGGGGAGAAGTCGAGGAAGGTTGACGACGATGTTGCGGGGATCGTGCTGTTGGTATATTGGACACAGGGGCTTTGTTCCTCGTGTTGCCCGCAAGGGTCGTTTTTGCTCTTGGCTGGCGTTGACGGCCATTGCGCGTTGGATTTATGGCGTCACCCAATTGATCATTCGCAACCGACTCCGTATGTTTTGTGGTCGTCGTCGCTGTTTCTGCTGATGCTGGTCGCCGAGCGTCTTCACTCTCCTCCAGATCAGGCTCGCCCTTCTGGGATACTTCACGCACATCCCTCTCCTTCTCCTTTCCTTTCGTGCTTCGGTTCTCTTGACCACCAAGTTCACCCGGAGACTCTGCACTAGAACCATACACCGCCGCCTGATCAGCCAACACATCGAGAGCGCTTTTCTCCTTATTCCTCTCCAACAAGCTTCCTCCACTCCCGAGTTGCGATACCCGTCTACGCTTAGGTAAAGGACTTTCTGGTTCTTGTGCACCTGCATGTCTTTTGGGCATGTTTTGTTGCGGTTCGTTCGTCCCATCATCCATCATACTCCGAGCAGCACTTAAAAGTGAGTCTAACGGCGTAGGAGGTGCCTGCGTAGATATTCTCAACGCTTCACCACCTCCTGGGCGTCGGGTACTTGAAGATTGTTGTGCCTGGGACTGCGGAACAGGCATGTTCGGTAAACTTTCTGCTCTGGCAGGGGTTACGAGAGTCGATGGTGGCGGTGGTGCAGACGAGGAAGTTGCGAAGACACTGGGATCACTAGGACGGTTCTGAGCGGATGTTTGAGTCGGCTGCGAGTAATGACTCGAGGTTCGTTTTGGGGTCCTCGGGCTCTCCTTGCGATAATATGAGATTGAACTCATCGGCTGGTGTTGCTGAGGCGCCATGGATAGTGGTGTGGAGGGAGTAAGTAGAAGATTGAGCGGGGTAGCTGGGGTGGAGAAAGTTGTGGGAAGCCTGTCCTTGTCGAGATCTGTACCCTTGCTAAGATGTTTCTGTCGCTCTCTGATGAAGCCAGTGACTAGCGCGGTACGTTCCCTGCCAAGTTTGCGGGCAGCCAGCAGTAAATGTTCCACGCGTGCATCAGATGAGAGAGTATTAAAAGTTTGTCGTGTACGGAGAGGTGAAAATGAGCTCTGAGATTGAGAAGGACGAGGGTGTCTGGCAGATGATGAGCCTGGTTGATTAGTAGGGCCAGGTGTTGCTAGTTTTGGTGTTGGAGGTATTGTAGCGTTCTGTGGATGCGTTGCGGTTGGTGCAAAAAGGGATTCTAAATGCCCTGAGCGGTCTACAGGGGTACCAGGGTTAACGTCATATGAGTGGCGTTTGGTACTTGCTTCTCTGGAGTCGTGCTCGTTGGCCTGTGGTATACTGGCTGCGGTGTGTTGTGAACTAATTTCTTTGACTTTACGCTTTGGAGGCCGAGATCGCGTGTGGTTGTGACTAAGCGAAGGGAAGGGCAATGAAGACAAGAAGCCGGACGCGTGATGACTAGATGGGATCCTCAAGTTGGAAAATGGTTGTAGCAAGAGCAATGGCCGAAGTTTGGTCAGCTCTGCTTCGAGAGAGGATAGCCGGGACTGCGTATCTTGCAACTAAACGAAATGAAGAAGTGAGGGGTCATCCAATTAAGGAACGCGAAGTGGAAGCGAACCTTGTCGCGAAGGAAGCGATTATCGGAATCAAGGACTGCGCACTGCCTTTCGAGTTCCTAAATAATGATGAAGAAAAGATGTAGACGTCAAGGGTGATCAAACGTACCTCGTTCCGCGGGGCAGATGCGGAAGCACGAGCGCGTTGCGCAATCAACGCCTCTGCCATTCTATTCCAACTGTCCCATTGCGAAGCCCACCTGCTGCGCTCGTCTGCGTGATCTTGCAATAGGTGGCTTCTTTCCACTAAAAGATTTGAAATAATTTCTGCTTGTGTGACGAGTTGGGTAGGATCTGGAAAAGGTGATTCTGTCAGACGTAGAACCTAGGCAGGGCTATGAGGAAATGGGTAACAGAAGTAGCTCTGCAAACGTACCATGTCGGCTAATTCTTTCTCGCGCGGAGACATATCAGATATGTCTGACAAGACACCCATATCGGACAGCCTCTGCCGGAGCTGAGCGATAGCAGCCTGGTTGAAAGGTTCAGGCTCGTCAGCAGAAGACTGAATACCATCCTGCTGAGTTGATGGACCTGGTGAAGGCGACATCGTGTGCATGATGTCCGATAACGCCAGCGGTGGCGGAGCATAAGAATAGTCGGGCATCGCAAAGGGCGGGACCATCGTGTCTCATCAAAACATATGTCAACATCACAAATCCGCGCCTTATCACGTGAAGCTGCACGTGATCTGTGTTTGGAAGACAAGTTGGAACCAAACATATGTATTTGATTTTGGGGATTGAACCAAACATACGAAGATACCGGATATGGCAAGTCTCCGTTGACCTGCTAACGAAGACAAAGGAGTGAACATGCTCACCAATCCATACCAATGCCTTACATTTACCCTGCTCATCCTCCCTCCGCTCATCCTCTCAACGTACTTCCTTGCCGCCTTTCCCAATCCTCCTGAACCGCTACTGCTCTACCCTTCGCTTGCAAGTCTACCACCCACCTCGAAGACTTGGCAGATATACCCCGACACATTTTACCCGAACGGTGCCTACGCGACCCTTCCACTGGGTCGAGTGAGTATTCAAACATTCTCTATGTTCAGGCTGGTTCATGTCATTTCAGGTACGCTATTGGCTGCTAGGACCTGAGAGCGGCCGCAAGGTACCCCTCGTATTCCATCCGTACTATCGTCATTTATCGAACAGTGCTTGCCCAGATTGTGCTCATCCATGGGCTCTCGATTCCTGCAATGATTTGGAGAGATGTGGCTCCGCAGCTGGCGTCGCGCGGCTATCGTGTGTTGGTTTATGGTGCGCAGCTTCTCTAGTGGTTGCGCATGCCTGACTGGTGCAACTTGACTGCAGATCTCTATGGGCGTGGCTATTCTGATGCACCTCAAACCAAGTACGACGCAATGCTCTACGCAACTCAGCTGGCGCTGCTCATGCAACACCTCAAATGGGACAAAGCGCTCATCGCGGGCGTTTCCATGGTACGTGCGGAATTTTTGCCATTGCTCAATCCACAGCTATACACTTTTACCTATCAGGGCGGCGGCATCACTGCAGCTTTCACTTCATACTTTCCGGAACTCGTCGAGGATCGAATATGCCTGATAGCTTCAGCTGGGATAATGCAAGTGAGTAGTTCTGCGGTCACTCCTCATCCCCGCTTACTCACCCCTCTCCTTAGTCGAGCGATTTCTCGAGCACGGCAAAGTTTATATCTTCTCCATTTGTCCAAGCCATGGCAGGCAGCCATCCCGTTCGGGTATGTCCATGTTCTCCCACCGACCCTAATAGGAAACCAATGACGGCAGAGATACCTCCAACGCTTAACCAACTCTACTGAGCATTCCGGACTTGGAGAAGTCGATCTCTTCGCGGAGGTCCGATTCCTTCCAAACCATATCTTCATCCCTCTCACTTTTCTCGCCCTTTTATAGATCGTTCGACTTCAGTCTGCCCTTTTACCGGGATATAACGCCGCCTTGTCATCATCTCTACGTGATGGTCCGCTTCGCGGACAGGAAGCTGCGCTTTCGGGACCAGGGTTCCAAGGACGAAGTGTTCTCCTAATTCACGTGCGTCTATCCCTTTATCGTTCCAGCTATCAACGCTGACGCATTGTTCGTCCGCCAGGGTACCAATGACCCAACCGTGGCATACCAGTTTGCACACAGAATCCTTGCCATCCTCCCAGATGAGACTCGAAAGCGTTCACGACTAGTAACAGTTAAAGGTGGTCGACACGATTTAACTATCAGTCATCCAGACTTGATAGTTAACAACATGCTCGAGTTCCTAGAAGGCAAGTAATGTTGCTCTTGTGTTGTACTATTCGACGTCCTTGTTGGACCTTCGTAAAATATGATACAATGGACACATGTCTGTTGATAGTACGATATCGCTGTTTTCATTGTGTACGCGGTCTCTTGGTATTACCTTGTTTTGTGTACTTTGATGTTCGTCGTGTTTGCTTTGCCTTTTCCGCTTTCGCTCCGCCTTTGTCATGTTTTTTCTACAATACTATACCTTGTTGTGACCTTTTCAAACCCGATACTTGGCAACCAGTACCACACCACACTCCAACCACTTTATTTAGCTGTGTAATCTCCTTTCAACGGGTCAAATCACTCTTTGTGAATGCAGTCCAATGGTGGTCAGCACCGTTACTTTGGTTCATTCATGGCATTAGACACCGCGGACAGCAACAACAATTGCTCTAAGAACCGGACCCTGTGCGGCACAGGAGGTTGATATAAATCACAACGCCACAAGATATTAGTTTTTTATCTTCCATCATCAACTGACCTGACCACGACCACCTCAACGATCAAAAAAAATAAAGTCCACTACTCGTCGTTGTGTGAAGTGATGTAAAATCAAAAAGAATGGAACGTCCGAGGTAATCTATTTTGGCATCGGCAACCCCGAGGCTATGTAACGACAGTCCGAAAACGGCGAGGCTGACTATCAGCTCAAAGACGTACGCCGTATACAGCTTAGTTTACAAAGTTTTACCATAAGCTGTTCCTTAAACCCTTATACTCAAATTGGTGAACCTTGTGCGTTGTGCGAGTGGCGTGTCTTCGTTCCTTAGACGACATCCTCGATTTGGACGGAGAAGGGGATGCTAAAGCGAACAGGTAGCATGCTCGAGTTGGTGGCGCACATCGTGGATGGTAATAATGTTGTCCTTGTCGAGAATTTTGGTCTCTTAATAACCACCCGCGTCTGATTGAAATTCTTAATTGGTACATGATCATGTGGTCGTCAGCGGGCCGATCATGTTATCGCGCTCGGTCCGCAGTGAGGAAAACATATCGCCAAGACTTGAATTTGACGTGATTTCAATTCTCCGAATACATCCCGTTTCAACGAAACCACACCCCAAAGTTACTTTTGTCGCCGTCGAGATGGGATGGATTTTCCCAAGGGCGTTCGTTTATCTCCAACTTGATCCACCACAACAACGGAGAGGAAAGGAAACAGGTTGATTATACACTATGCCTAGGGTAACAAGTTTCAAGGATCTGGGTACAGCTACTCCTTTTGCTTCCAATCCCATCGAAACCAAATCCGATCTCGCTAAATTCCTGATCGACCTCCTCGATCCTCTCGAATCGCATACTTCGCCTGGAGGTGCACGTATCCATCTCGGTCATACTGGCACTCACTTTGATGAAACCGCTGCTCATCTGGAAGGGTTCTCTCGACCTATTTGGGGTCTTGCGTCCTTGCTTGCGGGTGGGGGAGAGTATAGCGGTACCAACCGGTGGGTTGACGGGTTTAGGAATGGAACGAATCCTGAGAGCGAGGAGTTCTGGGGAGATATGAGGGATAGAGATCAGAGAATGGTGGAATGCTCTGCGATTGGATTTTCCATCGCGGTCGCGAAAGAGAAGCTATGGGACCCTCTGACTCAAAGCGAGAAGGAAAAGTTTGAAAGGTGGCTTGGCGGACTGAACGATAAGCAGATGCCAAACACGAATTGGCTATGGTTCAGGGTGGGTTCACTCGTTGAATCGTCAGAAGAGATGCAGTTCAATAGGTTGTGATGCAGGTGTTTGCGAATTTGGGGTTATCAAAGGCCGGGTCTTCAAGGTTTGACGCGCAAAGGATGAAAGCCGATCTTGACCATCTGGATACATTCTACATTGGCGAAGGCTGGTCTCGCGATGGACCTGAAGGTGTCATCCAACTCGATTATTACTCTTCTTCATTCGCAATTCAATTCGCCCAACTTGCGTATTCCAAACTGGCACAAGCGGAAGATCCCAATCGGTGCGAAGAGTATAGGAATCGTGCCCGCAAATTCGCTCTTGATTTTGTTCATTACTTTGATGAGGAAGGTGAGGGTTAGTCATCCGTGTTCGCGATGGGGTAATTGAGGGGGGTCAATCAGGCAGAGCTATTCCGTTCGGCCGAAGTATGACCTATCGCTTTGCCATGTCCTCTTTCTGGGGTGCATTAGCCTTTGCCGACGTCGACCTTCCTGCTCCATTGACGTGGGGCGTCATCAAGGGACTTCAGCTTCGAAACGTTCGTTATTGGGCGAGACAACCAGGAGCATACTATTCCGATGGCACCGTGACGATTGGATATTGTTACCCCAATCACAACTTGACCGAAAACTACAACTCACCCGGCTCGCCATACTGGTGCTGCAAGTCGTTCATCACTCTGGCGTTGCCCGAAACTCATCCATTCTGGGCGGCAAAAGAAGAACCATTCCCGGAAGCACTCAGGGGCACGGTTAAATTCCTCAAGAACCCCTTGCATATCATGACCCACGTGGGCGGACATACGTATCTCTTATCATCTGGGCAACAGTGTTCCTATCCTGTCAAGCAAAGCGCAGCAAAGTATGGTAAGCTAGCGTATTCGTCGGCATTCGGGTACAGTGTTCCAGTGGGTAATGGAACGCTTGAGGAGCTCGGTGGAGATAACACGTTGGCGCTCAGTGACGACAATGGTGAGACTTGGAAGTGTAGGCGTGAGACGAAGGAGGCCAGAATTGAGGGTGGAAAATATTTGAGGTCAATGTGGTACCCATGGAAAGATGTTGAAGTGGAGACGTGGTTGATTCCGCCCCAAGAGAGCTCTCCGCTGTGGCACTTACGAGTGCATAGGATCAAGACGGGAAGGGCTCTTACGTCTGCAGAAGGTGGTTTTGCGATTTATGGGCAAGGTAAAAATGGTCGGGCGTTGGAACCGATTGCGCCGGACGGCAGCGAGGAGGAGTTTGGAACGTTTGAGAAAGGCACAGAGGCTAGGGCTGCATCTGGGGCCGGTGTTTCGGGTGTCGTGGCATTTGAAAGTCAGGGAAGAAAAGGACGAGCGCTGCGAACAGACGCCAATTCAAATTTGATCGTCCCCCGGGCTGTACTGCCTACGCTGATGGGCGAACATGGGGCTAGTGAAAGGGACGTTTGGCTGATCACAGCCGTATTTGCACTCCCTCCCGTTGGGGATGAAGAGGGAGCGAAGCAGGGATGGTTGAGGGAATGGGGGAAGAGACCAAGTTTACCCGAAGAGATTAGCGAGCTTGTCCGTTGAGCTTTGACAGGATGCTCGGACGGGTGAATGGATCAAATTTAGTTTGATTGACCGGATGTGATTATTATTGCTTAAGTATATATGAAGTTCTGGCTGAACAACGATTGCCTTCGAGAACGACCATCCAAAAATGGACGGGTTGTCGTCGGCGTCAAGCAGATGCTTGTTGAGGCGCCAGGAATGGGTGAAGGGACGGGAGAAAGAACAAGGGATGACTGATGACCACGACGATTGTGTGATGTATGACGAATCGGTGATGATACTGCTATGAGATAATTGGACAAGGCACACACCTTAGCTGCATGGGGCACGTTTTCCCAAATCGGTTCACGGCACAAAGACCGGCGAGGAAGATAAGGGATTCCGTTCTCATTTAGAACTTGGACAGTGGCTATTTACGATACAGTAGCATGCGTGGAATACTAGGCAGGGGGGCAGCTTGTGGCTGTGGAATATCAGTGGACTGTGCTGGAACCGAACAGTGCCACCATGAATTGTGGCAACCCTGACGTTCAATTCACTCTCCGCTTGTTGGATCTCGGAAGGGATCGAGGAATGGTTCGCCCATCAGCGAATTGGAAAACGAGGTCAATATGCCCCTAGCCAAAAACTCCCTTGGGCTCTGGTATTCTTGAAGCTTTTTTTCTTGTCCTTTCTCTCCTCATCCAACAGGCTCCAACCTCCTCAACGAGCTACCCTTCCAGCACCGAGTGTGGCTGGGGTACTTTTCGCTGGCGTCAATCACATACTCTCGCTGCTCCTGGGAGATCTCGTTCTAAGGCTCAACTGCGTTGGTGCCGTGTTACCTGGGTTATTCTTTTGCTACTTCAACTTGCGCTCCACTTTCTTGGTTCATCAAGACTTTAAGGCTACGCAATTTTGACGATTTTGGATATTTTTCTCGTTATCAGGCATTCGAATTCACGTGTCGCTTTCTTACTCGATGCCCAGTTTGTTCTACCCAAGCTCATATATCTCATCCATTCTCGCAAGAAAGCCACAAGGAGACGCGGTTTCGTATGATTCAAGCGTCACACGTCGAATTGGGACAAATTCATTCCATTTGCATAGCCCGAAGTCGCCTACCACAGCATCTGATGCACGACCTCATCTAAATCTATCAGCACAAGGATTGGGGTTTGTGCATCAAACAGAGATGTGCGTTAACTCCATGTTACAGGGTTTTTCCTCTTTTCATTTTATTGTGGATTAGAAGGCGTTGTTCTCCGCATCATGGATCTTTAACTACCCCGGACCTTGCTAGAAGCCCAAAGGACACGCATCTCACAACTCCACCGTCTGTTTTATTGACTCCAGGTAAGTTCGTCATGATTAGTCTCCTTCGTGTTCTTAATCACATTCTTGTAACTTGCGCTCCACGACCACACCATGTTACCTCCGCGTCAATTTTCGGTTCAGGCGAAGGGGATGAGATGACAGCACAGGAGGCTCCAGCGCCAACTTCTTTGACCTCATGGGGTACTTTGTTTCAATCAAAAACGGCGTCTTTCACGGTTTTTGTTTTCGAAAGCGCTTCTTCCGCTCTCGTTTCGTCAACATTACTCCATCGACGTTCCCCTCAAGCGACGGTGTCTGAGCCTGTAGGAAGCGATATTCCCGCACCGTCAGTACCGGCCATCCCTTCTGAACCGATACCAAGTGATACTTCGTCCTCCGAGAGTTCGTCATCTACAACGTCGTCGGAGGCGACTTCAAGTTCCAGTTCTAGTAGTGAGACTTCATCTGATTTGGAACCTACGAGCTCCTCCACTGAGGAACCGACATCATCCTCGTCTTCAGAGCCCACATCATCAGAACCAACTCCTTCATCCTCTACGACTTCTGAGCCTTCTTCATCCAGTCCTGAGCCAACTAGCAGTTCATCATCATCATCCTCGTCTTCATCTATCTCATCCTCATCCTCGCCCACTACGTCCGAGTCAGATTCGTCCTCAAGCACCACTGAGAGCTCATCTACCCAATCTTCTTCATCGTCATCGTCGTGAGTATTTCAAACCCAAGCTCTCCTATTTTCTCCTATTTTTTTTTTTATACATTTGACTGACAAATGAAGAAGTGTACAGGAGTCAATCACGTCTTCAATGGCGTTATCGTCAACGACCTTTTCTTCGAGTTCTTTGGAACCATCCGCTTCAATTGTTATCTCTTCGTTTACCTCACCTTCAACCACATTCACACCAACCTCGGCATATTTTCCACCAACGCATCATACGTACACCTGGTTTCCTCCGACGACGAGCTCTTCCCAGTCTAGCAGTTCAGTGGTTGAAACCGGCATCCTTGGCACTGATACGCCAGGTGGATCAGCGTAGGGCAATTTTCGATCTGCATGGTTTAAATCAATAATAACCTATTTGATTGATGTATCATCAGATTCGCTAGGAACACAGGAGGGATAATTGGAGTTGCGCTCGCAGGAACATCCATCATGATCGTTTTGGCCGTCTTGATCTTTCTCAATTGTCGAAAACTTTGGGTTGGTGGAGCCGCACGACCACGAACCAGATGGCGTTCACCTCTTGATGACGAGGAGGAGCAACAGTTACCGCAACCTTATGCCGGTCTATCACCTGCCGGCACCCCGCCTATGAACGAAATTGTGAGCAGCCAGCATGGAAGTGCTGATCCGCTTGTAGGACACACTTCTCCGAACGAATTGGGATTTAACGATGCGGCCTCGGGAAAAACGAGCAGTTTGGGAAGGAGACGAGGTTCTCTCAGTCATAACACGACCTACATGCCAGGATTGGGTCAAACAGCAGCTCAAGCGATGCTCTCATCCGATGAAGAGGATCGCGCGACTGTGCCACCATCAAGATATTCTTCGTTCGGGACGATGCACCCTACTCCTGCACATATTCCACGAACGAGATCGCATACGTTGGAGCAGAATACGTGGCCACCTTTAGACCACGATACGTCTGCAACGGCTGTCGCGGCGAATAATACTTCATCGGCTTCCGTTTACGGAAATCACAGTGCTGCTGCCTCGTTGGATTCTTCCTCGCATGGAGGGTTGACGTCTGTTTCGTCTGGGCATGGATTGATGAGTTCTACGCAGAAGATTGCCAAGAAGATGCGCTCAACGAGTAAAACGCCGCCTCCATCCAGTTATGTGTACAAGGATGCGAGTATCGCGGAGAAAACAATGGTTGGAAGCGGTGGAAGTCAAGACAGTCACGATGGGAAAGGTGTACTGGCGTTTTTGAGTCGGATTCGGTCAGGCAGTTTGGAAAAAGACAATGCACCGGACGTTGTCATTCATTCGTCAAGTTCGAGAGAATCAGTCATCTCAAGGGCGTCTCGGCGGCTATCAAACTCCCTATCTATTAAACCATCTATCGTTGTACATCTACCTCCGCCTCCTGCACCTCTGCTGCCACCTCTACCACCCCATCTTCACCAAAGATTCCTTCCCGATGTTCCTCACAACTCTAACTCTCCTTCTCCGGTGACTCCGAGTCCAACAAACACAGTCCTGATGGCGAGACCGATTACATTCGTTTCCATGGACACACATAGCAGTTCACAGAGCGAACTTATGAGCCCTGAGGGCTTGTTACATCCCAGATTGATGCGATCGAGCGATTCGCAGCATTCGAGCTCGGTGGCGAGTTTCCGAGATCATGTTGACTATTCTCGGCCGATTAGTGCGGTGAGTTTATTTTTGGCGATAGAGCTTTTTTTGGGACTGACATCACTCTTTTCCTCTGTTTTGTTATCGTAGGTCGTGTATAACCGAATGAGAAGCACGACGACATTCGATACGCAAGAAGCCCACGATCGCGACAGTGCTATTGTTGGAGATTTGGACGCTGACTCTGTCGGACATCAACAAGCTATAGCAATATGACACCCGTGATTTCCCATCACAGTTCCCATCTCTCCGCTCCAACACCCTGAGGGACCCTCATTAGCCCTCTTCATCGACACTTCAAATCTTTAAATGGAATGGCTCCACTCGTCTCAAAATGTACATGAAGATAAAGCGCTTATTTCCTGAACAACTTACTTCCACTGGAACAGTTATAAAAAGCCTTCTCCCGGTCTCTTCTCTGGCGCGCTTCTGCAAACACGCTAGGGTTTTCTATTATGACTTTCACACGACTCACAACCATGACGTAGAAGATGGCGACGACTCTAACTCGGAAGGTATCTTACCTCTCACGACCGCAATTGTACAGTTTAGACCGCCACACATGCACTCGCGCAAGTTGGCACGCACTCATATGACTCACATTGGCTCCTTTGTATATATTCTATTTCTCTTGTTGTCCATTCTTCACCACGTTTACTGATCCCTTCATTCCGCATTGTCGGCGACGGCGAACATACACAGTTGCCGAATTCGGCTGTGCCAAGCCGAGAGTTCCTTCCGAGTGCTCCACACTCTTAAATTACGTCCCATCACTCCTATTTCGACTTGTCGCAAAAGTTTTACATTGCATTCCATTCAGCATATGATATGTACATACCTTATACTTCTCCTTCCCAATGCGTCTCATCTTCATTTGTACATTAGATCTTACACGTGCTTTGCATATATATATCCATATCCTTACAGCGGATACATCCATTCACATCCATGTATACTGATATGGTTCTGATATGGTTTTTTTTTGGAGGAGTTGGTATGATTTGGTGATGAGACCCGCGGTTTAATTGCTATGCTTTCTAGTCGAATATCATGATTTCAACGCTACTCTTTTATAGTTACCGTAATTACATCATATGCATGGATCCGGAATCAGTAGTGTGGGTTGATTGTGGGGCGTTCTAAAGGAATATCTATATTTACGAAAGGTGGGAACTCGCTGAAAGATGATTACGACTGAAGAGCACACAGTCCCCGCGCAGTCCTATCAGGCTCATGAAGTGAATAGGAATACTCGGACTACGGCGTTCAGTCAGCATCAGTCAGAGAAAATATCAGAATTTCCTTACTTCCTTCAACGGGTCATGGGACTCGTCTTGAACTCCTTCTCCAACAAGATTCCAAACAGCTCCTAACCCTTTCAATGTGACCTTCGCAGCTCCCTGGAGTGCGCTCCCCGTGATCCATGCAACCGCACCCGTACAGGCTACCGTATAAGTAACCAGAAAGGCAAAGGCTTTCTGTATATCTTCGGAATTCATCTTCCGTTCCATATCATCCTCATTCTCATATTTAGACTTGTGTTTCGAGAACGTGCGGGGTGCTGAATGAGGCTTTGACTCGTCCTTTACTTGACGGGAGTCCAGTATCTCCTGGAGCAATCGTCTGACATCATCCTGGCCGGTCAAACTGACTGTTGCTTTCCCATCTGCGTAGTGATTGGCCGGCCATACGTGGTTTTCGATAACAAGATCCTTTTCATTTGGACCGTTCTTTACGACCACTGTCGAGATGGGTGGCGCAGCAGTGTAGGCAGACGTGTTGCGTGACAACCTCAGAGAGGAGTAAGTCATGAACCAGCAGAGATGGACTCCAAGTCACGCAGACTTGAAGCTTTATAAGGCCAATGATAGGCTACGCAACATTTCCTCGTTCGTACAGTGCACTGTGCACAGCAGCGCTGATGACTGCGACCTCCGATGCAAAGAAGTCCATAACTTCGCTTATGGCCTGTAAACTTGGGACTAGAACCTACCACGTATGCGCTGCGGTGTAGAACTCGTTGTGTGATACCATACGAGACGCGTCGACAGATAAATTGGCGCATGCATGATGTGCGCCTTGTCATGATCAGAGAGACTCGTACTGTTGCACGCCGAGTGGTTGCTGAGAACTAGATACGATGGTGGGAGGTTTTAACGCTCAGCATCTCCGACAATTATCAATTTCAGCATAAAACGTACCAATGTTGACTGCTAAACGCAAAGCTGAGCGCTGATTGCACATAACTCGGATTCCCGAGTCATAGTATTCCATACAATCATTGTGGATGGACTTTGTCACAACGCTGAGGATAACGCAAGCTCTAATCCCAGATATGTTTCAATCATTGTGAAAGGTGTGCCGTGCTGACTTTGACACAGGGAGATATCTAAAAGAGACAGGCCACGGCGTCCAAAATGAGGGCCGGGTTGTCCCGGGCCTGAGAAGTTCAACTGAGCACAGCCTCGACTTCAATGCCTTCCTGCAGTGCCTTCATTAACTGGTGGAGCTGTACAACAGGAACAGGAACAGCGATTTGCCAGGGTAAGTCTGGTTCCTGTTTCAATAACAATGAAACATCATCGGTTTTTTCAGTTGTCCGACCATCATAACCGAGCCGTAGCAATCCGAGTCCGAGGTGGGTTTGTAGCACTGATATAATGCTGGTCTAATATAAAGCCCCTGCTGTGATGAATCTGTAATGCTGGATGTGATTTGGGGTCAGACTAGAGCGGGGCTAACGGTGATACACGCCTACTCGGAGAAAGGAAGTTTGGATTGTGCGGGTTAAGTGTGGTTCCGTCGAGAGGGTACGCACCAAGTTAGTTGGTAGGAACCTTCAATTAGGGTTGACATCAAGTCATCATATGCGAGACCCTTCGAGGATGTCAAGCATTTACTGCGAATCTAGTGCGATCGGGAGCTTTAAGGTATCTACCGTTTCCACTAATGATATTCTCGGGCCATAGTCTACTCAGCATCGTCAAGAACCGGATGATTCAAGTCCCCCCCACCGGCTTTGTATCGAATAGGTTGTTTTGCAAGACTCCTGTCCGTTCATTCAAGTACTTTCAAGAATAAATTCATCACGCACTACATTGCAAGGCGACATAAAATTGAGATTCGTAATCAAAGGTTATGCTCATCCTATTCTCAATTCACTACCACTAATATCATATTCCTCTGCACTTGTGTCTGACGGCTCAGGACTATCCTCACTAGCATCAATAACCGCGTCATCCTGTTCTCAGCTCTAGACGTCCTCGCACTCATCTCTCTCCACTCCATCTTCCATCCACTCACGTCATCAGCCGTGACTGCGTCACTACCCTCAACTCTCCTGCCAAACATTTCACATTATCCACAGTGCAAATAGGCCTTCATCCTTCCATCAGCTAAGAATACAATTTCGAGGAGGTGGGAACTTGAATCTAGGTTCGCCTTGGCATAACCCAGGCCTAGCCAAGGTATAACTCTGACTAGACCCCTCAAAAAACAGTTATAATGCACGCCAAACTAAATTTCATCGTAATCTACCAAGTCTTTCTGGCCCTCGTATTTTGCCATCCATCCTTTGATCCCACCAGATAGAACATACGCCTTTGAGGAAGTATGGCCGACAGAATCAAGGTAATCCTGATACCTATCAACATCACGTCAAAATCATTCTCTACATGGAGAAAGTACCAGCAACTCACCATCCGGCACAACGAGGGCCACGGCCGTTGGAGCTCTGACAATAGAATATAACCTTTTCGCTGTCCTTGAACTTTTCGAAATAGGTCGCTGCGTCATCGTAGAATGTCTGCGCCGGGCATTGAACACTTCCACGAACGTGGCCACCCTACCGGTCATGAATGAAGAGGATGAGACTGCATTCTGAATGAGCTTACCGCGTGATCGTTGCGTCGGACGTCTACGATCGTAAAGTCTTTGAGGGTTTTCTTGGGATCGTGGATCAACGCTGCGACTTCTTCAGCGGTCATAGCATCGGGAGATGACTTGACCAAGGGGTACGCATCCCACCAATTCTTGAGGACGGTCGAAGAGATAATCTCGGAAGAGTTGGAGGACTTGCGAGCATAGATCTCATATGCAGCTGGAACATTTGAAACGTACACAAATGAGACAAAATCCGACGTTGAAAAAGACCAGCAGACGCACCAACGAAATCACCGGGTTTGAAAGATGGGTTTGCTTCTGCTCCTCCCAATGCAGGCAATTTGGAATCACGACCACAACAGCTCTGACGTTGCTGGTCGGGTGAATTCAGATAGTATACATTCAGATCGACGCGAGTCTCGACAAGTGAAACGTCTGTAAAGGCATGGTTCTGGGGATGGACGAGTGAACGAACACGACCGATACGCACCTTGGAAGCGCGCATCGCGCAATAAAGTTTCATACCGAGCCTTCGATATAGCTCCCGACACGCAGTTGATGTGAAGGCTCAGATCGTTCTTGACATCATCTGGCAAATCTTGAGTCGCAACGATCTGATGGACCCAAAGTCAACAACGGAAAAATCAGGTGTTTGTACTCGGCCCACATCGCTGAGATGGATTCTTCCTCCGGGCTTGAGAACACGATGGGCCTCCTTCAGAACAGAAGCCTTCCCGGATTCCGGCAAGAGATTGAGGACACAGTTCGAGAGAATGCAGTCCACAGACGAGGAGTTGATCGGTAACTCTTCCGTGAGTGCGGCCAGAGTAAATGCGACGTGAGGAGGGTGGACACCCTTGGTACGGGCATTTCGACGAGCAAGGTCAACCATATCCTGCGCTGCCGCATCAACCACTCGTTTGAAACAAAAAAGAAAAAAAGAAACCAAAGCACATTTTGCGCACCTTTGATCCATCCATGCCAACAACGACACCCGTCCGTCCAACTTGATCAGCCGCCAAAAAGACATCGTGGCCGCCTCCACTTCCAAGATCCAGAACGGTTTCACCCTATCACAAGCGTTTGCGAATGCTCTTCGCCGATCAGATATATCTGCCCACCGATCGAAGACCTGCAATTGCGACGGGATTCCCGCAACTGAGGCCAAGATTTGAATTTTCGGGCAAACTTGCGAGTTGGTCAGCGGTGTAACCGACTGCGGAAGCTACCGTGGTGGAATCTGGCAAGAGGCATCAACCACGGACAAGGATTTGTGAAACTGGCACTGACAAGTGGCATCTGATCCATTCCGAGCCCGCTCGCTGTAGACATCGTTGACTATCTTTGTTGTCTTCTCAGGGGTCGTCATGAGATGCAAGTAGCTGTGAAATCGAGTGGGATGGTGGATCAGTGCCTGAATCGTGATTACCGCGCAAGGCTCTCACGGTGCACCCAGTTTTCCAGACCGGAATCCAAGTTGCATTCAGACGCGTACGAAACGAACCACATGCAACGGATAAAAATGATATCTACAACTACACACGCGAAAGGTGAAGTCCATAGACCATATATACAACCGAAAGCGATGAACAGGAAGGAGCATAAGCAACAGAGCGTCTACGTCGTCCAATGCAAGAGAAAGCAAATGAAATATGCCGATAGCACAAAGATAGCAAATACAGAAAACATCCAGAGCAAATGAAGATACCTTTCTCAATTCATGCAGTAGACGTCGTCGATCCCGACCCAGCATCATCACCACCCCTAGCTGCTCTCGGCGGTATGAACGGTTCAGCCACCTCCCCTTCCCTTCCCATCCCCTCCAAAAGATTCGCTCTCGACCGTAATCGAGATTCGAGGTGAGAAGCAGAGCTGACATCAAATCCTCGTCGTTCCCAAGGTATAGCATCAAACTCGAGCCTTCTCCTCCGTGGTCCAGGCCTTCCACGTATCGATACCGACGGCAAAATGGGAGGTGGCGGTGGCCGACCTTGGGCATACGCAACATCATATGCATATGCCTCTGAATTGCTTCTTGCCAATGGAGCTCGGATTCTGGTGGGTATGAACGCCGACGGCGGGACTAAGCTCCCTATATCAGACTCGGATCGGTGGTTGTCGTCTGACCTGCGAAGTGGAGGGCGGAGTAATTGCAAGTGTGGACGAATAAGAGCGGAGAATGGGGTCGGGGAGTGAGATCGGAACCTTGTGTCGTCAAAGAGATTACTTGAAACGTAGGTTTGGGTATCGTTGATAGAGTTGTGTATGTCGTCGCTGTCGTTGTCGTGAGCATCGTCCTCCACCTCTGTATCACCTTCTAAACTCATCACTGCCTGTCTAAACGCAGACGCAGGAGCCTCTGTATTGTCGTCATCAACCCTCCGCTGATTCCAGGGCGTTCTACGCCTCAGCATCCGTGAAGACACACGGCCCCCTTCAACCCTCTCCTCTGCCCCACCAGTAGGGTTCCTCGTCTCCTCGTTCATCCGTCCGCTAACCGACGGTCCGAAAAAGGTGTAGTAGTGATATCCACGACGTGAATCCCCCCTCTGTACTCCATCACTCTCATATTTCTCCCCATCAGCATCAGCATCAGCATCAGCATCATACTCATCATCCTCCACTCCACCAGCTACATCATCGTGTTCAGGCCCATCTCGTGCCATCCTATCTTGCTGTCCCATCGTTTGACGACCAGCATCCCAGTACCTCGGTCCTTCTGGGCGCAACGGCGACAATGACCGTGTTTTAGGTGGTGTATTTGCAGACTCAGTCGTTGGCGACGCAGGTGTCGGCAAATGTCGAGCAGATATCCTATTGATAGTCCTAGGTAAATTCCGCCGAACAAGAGACCCCGAAGGAGGCGAATGAGGCGTTGGCCTCGTACTTGGAATAGCTGGTGGATAAGGGCTTCGTGACAGCGGTAGAGACCCTGACCGACGCTGCTGATGGATCGTTTCGATCGCCGTTGGACAGGGTATGTACCGAATCCCAAGGATATTTCCACTAGCAAAGGTAAGTATTTGGAATAAATCACTGACGTATCGGCATACCAGTTTTTACAACCCACAACTTCTCGTAGACATCCACAGTCCGTCGGTCCGACGACGGTACCCCTCGCCGATGTCGAATTGCTGGCTGGTCTTATACACCTCGTTCGATCGACCTCATCCCAGTCCAAGTAATCCTGGCCGGTTTTGACGACATTCTCCGTCGCTCGACTCTTCGCAATCCAAGCATATGACGGTGCATATTCGTCATCAACGTCACTGTGATAGCTCACAAAGTCTTCGATAGAGCTATCATACGAGTCAGTAGCACGTCGCAGCGTAGCTCTGACGTGAATGACTGCGCCGCAACCGTTGGTTAGAGAGGGCTTTGGTGTGGGCGAGAATGTGGTAATAGACTTGAATGAAGGAACGAGAGGGAGTGGCGAGGCCGAGAATGTGGTGATAGACTTGGATGAAGGAGCAAGAGGGAGTGGCGAGGGCGAGAATGTGGTGATAGACTTGGATGAAGGAGCAAGAGGGAGTGGCGAGGACTTGCAGGCGTCAGTGGCGTTGGCCTTGGTGCAGCTACCGCCACAGACTAAGGTATATTCGTCTACATCTTCCCTACTCTCGGTGCTGTCGAGCGATTCGACACTCCTGGGACGCAAGCGATACATTCCAAACCACGTCGGATCTTCGGTAGTGTCGTTGCGGTCAACGGAATTTTCGTGTTGATCCAAAGCATTTTGAATAACGCTTGGGTGATTGACGCTCGAGTTTTCGCTGTCGGAATCTGTGGGAGAGAAAAGCAAAGGATTGGGCTGGGAGTCGGGTGGGACGGAGCGTGATACTGATGAAGAGGCGAGAGGGGAGGGAGCTTGTGAGCGTCTTGTGCGCGGTGGCGTCAAATAGGCTGATGAAAAGTGTAACAAGTGAGAAGAAGTGATAGGTGAGGATAGAAGGGACATGTCACCCGACTTACCTGGGCGTTCTCGTCGTCGTCTTCCCCCAATGCTGCTCACTGAACCAAAAACATCCTGGTAGCGCAACCCGAGACCTTGTGAACCTGCGGGAGCGAAACCGTGTGTCTGGTGTTGGACCAATCGCACTGCGCCTCGACGTCGTAGTCTGGATGCTTCCGCGACTCGAACGAGGTCTGAGAGGATGATGATGGAGTCGGATTGAGAACTATCGTCGTCGTCGTTCTCTGATGGGCTATAGTCTGGATGGAAGTATGGTTGTAGGGCGGCGTTCATGTGTTCGATTGCGGTGGATGATTCGACTTGAACGTCAACGTTCCTCGAGATTTGAATGGGGTTTGGCATATCGTCCGTGGTAGGTAGAACTCCTTCTGTAGGTTCGTTGTTATCACTTCCAACTTCGGTCTCGCTGGCTCTGATGTCGGTGAAAGAATCGGATTCTGAGTCGGAATCGATTGGGTCAGGTTGCGGCGCTGAGTCTGCGTTTGGCAGAGTCAACGATTCGGGCTGCGCTTCATTGTCATCCAAACCCAACGTGATGCCAAGTAGAGGAGAGGGTAGTTCGGGTTCGTGTGACATCACTGGATCTGGGAGACGGAGGGGAGATAAAGGCGGGGAAGGCGATGATGAGAGCGGTAACGGGCCAGGTCGGTGGATAGGACTCGGCGTTGGTGAGATTGACCGCGACTGTGGTGTAGATTCTAATAATGGAATCACGGTCGGTCGTACACTGGGATACGAATCAGAGTCTGAATCTGTGTCAGAGTCAGAGCCTGAGAGTGAAGCTAGCGAAGTGTCGGTATCAGAGGGTGAGGGTGAGAGTGGATTTCGATCTGCGAACGGGAATGAAAACGGTCCATAGAAGGGTGATGATTGCGTTGGGCCGTATCGATTGAAGAACGAGGGCGGTGGAGGCGGCACAACGAACGATGGTTGTGCTGGTTGCGGGTTGGTGTACGGTGGCGAGTAAAAACTGACTTGCTCAGAGTCAGAATCTTCCGAGCACGGTGTGTGGGCTCTCAATATTCCTGGCATAGAATACTGAGAATGAGCGTTGCGTCCAGCGACGATGCTGTACTTTTGAGATCGTGCGGTTGCGTAAAAGACGTGAATGAAAGCGCTGAAAAGTGGAAAACAGGCGGAAGATGGGTCGTCGAACAAGGCGGTATGAGGAGGAGAGCAGTGCTTACAAATCATCGTGGTCTCGTGTCACACCCACGCCACTGCACCCCTATCAATGCGACAGCAATGAAGACGGCCGGTATGAAAACTAGAATCCCGATCCTTGAATATACAGAAGCGATATCTCACAGAACCCTGCCCAGCACATTATTCAGAATGAAGTGCAAACGCAAGAAGGACTCGGTCATTACATTCTTCAATATCTATGTCGAAGAGTCATTGCTTTGAACTGATCGAATGTCCGATCAGGGCCTCCGCAACTCAACGCCAACTGGTGGCAAATTCAAACCACCTTCCTGTTTGGTATCGAGGACTCGTGCCCTGCACGCAACCTCAAAGCACCAAGCGCCTTGATCAGTTCTGGGTACATAAGCACCTCCCCGTCCAGTTCATCCTCTCCCATTGCAATCTTAACACCACACAATGATCCATTTTATCTGTGACAACGTCCTTAAATTCACTGCCAATCCCCCTCGGCCGTGGTATGGAAGTGACTTCAGCCCGGCCACGTTACCATATAGCTCCGTGGCATCCAACACCCTGTCCATAACCCACCCATCGACACCTTCTAACGTCGCCTCAGAGCACCTATTCTGGGAAAGCCACATCCCAGAGTATTCCTCCAGATTCCTTGACCCTAATTCTCGTGACTCCGTCGACGAAGACTCCTCCATTGGTCACATCGATAGTCTACCTTTCGAGGTACTCAGGAATATTGTAGAAGAGGCAGCGCACACATCTCCACTATTTCCTGAACCCGAAGGAGAGCTACGTGAGAGGCCAATGTCTGGATGCAGACTTGACTTGAATCCGTTGCTACTTGGTCAAGTGTGCCCCCTTTGGCGCAATATCGTCCGGACCATACCCCAACTCTGGTCTACAATTCGTTTATACGGACCCAATAGAGCTCAAGCTCGCCTTGCAGAACTCTACCTCATACGCTCTGGACCTTCCACCCCCCTCACCCTTTCGCTTGAACAGTCTTGGATAGCATCTCCCTTCCCATGCGCACTCTCCGCACAAGAAAGGAGCGTCTACCACATCCTGGACCTCTTCGTTCAACAAATACACCGCTGGCGCGGCATCAATTTCAAGCTGCTTGCCGGCGACGAAGGCAGTCCTCTCTTGCGTCCCGACAAGGTCTTTCCAGGCGCAGCAAAGATATTGGAAGTGGCGCATGTGGATTTGAAAGACTGGGAGACGCAGTCGAAGCATCGATTATGGCAAAGTCTTTCCAGTTCTCCCGTGCTCAAAGACATCAGCTGGGGTCATCTGAGACCAATGCCACCATCGACACCTTGGACACGGCTCACGCACCTCCAACTCACCGACGTATACCCCGACACCCTCTTTCAGATGTTACCTTTGCTTCAAGAGCTCGAAGCATTGAAATGCCACCTCCCACAGTCATTCTCATCCACACATCTTCCCGAAGAACCTACCGTTCTACCAAAATTGCATACCCTCGACTTCGCGCCTTGCGAGATGCCTGATATCTTGGGATACATCAGCGCTCCTGCGTTACGAAAGATCCAGATACGTCACCCCAGTTATGTACAACACATGGATGCAGTGCGATTCCACAACTTCCTGTCGAGATCGAAATGCACGATCACCTCCTTCACTCTCTCCGCCCCGAGCTGCGGAGCTGGCCATCAGCAACACGCCATCCTCAAATACCTTAGCACTGACAGGCTGGAGCAAGTGGAAGTGATGAGGATCAAGGCTACCATTGGCGATATGATCATAGTCGTATTGGATGCTGGGATCTTTGGGTCATTGCGTGAGTTGATGCTGTCCGAGTGTGAGACATCGGATGGATTCGTTGGGAGCATGGTGCAACAACGGGTTTTAGGAGATCCATTATCAGGTATTGGACCTATCGAGGTGATTAGGATCGGATTCGTCGGAAAGCGTCATGTCATCGATGGGGCGAAGCTAGAAGTGTTGCAACGCAGGGGATTCAAGTTGGAGATGACTGCATGAGAGTATACTCATCGTGGCCGGGTCGCTGTTCCTGCTAACATATAAACTGGATCAGTAGACTTGTAAATGTACTTATAATGAGCAATGGACTTGTGGCTTACTTGTTATCGCGATCCCTAACCTTTTCCTGTAACTAGATGCGGACTAGGGTTCAATCAACCGGTGTTTGCCAACTCTTCAGGGCAGGTCATTGTGTCGTAATCTTGTATCTGAACTTGCCGTAATGAGCCAACATGAAAGGATACTTGGTCGACGGTTTTATATGGCAAAAGAGGACCATTTGGGATAATGCACGCTCAGACGCAACAGAGTTTCAGAAATGGACGGTGCGTAACTACCTCGTCGTTGTTCCCGCAAAGTCGCTTTTTAGCGCGCATTATTGCTTCAGTGCTGTTCTGTAGCAGCTTTTTTGCACTTGACCAGCGTACTTCCGCGCTCTACATCGAACTTCCGATGGTGCAAATCTGGGATTTTGTACTGGTGATTCCGCAGATTCGGATTTTGCACCTTGGCCGCATCACTCATTTACTCTTCGAAGACAAAAATACATCGAGGTGTACTTTATCGCGCCAAAGCGTCATTCCTAGCGAATTACAGATGCAATCGAACCCCAATAGCTGCATGAGGGCAGTCTGATGAGCAGGCGTCTAGACCTTCAACAAATATCTAACAATACATCGCGCAATGCACATGTTGTGAGCATCTCCATAGCCTTGATATCTATGGCCGGATCACTGACATTACTTGCCGTGATTTAGAATCTCCCCCTGATGTACGTAGATTGCCGACCACAACCCCCGAGTAACCTTATGCAAGGTTTTGAAGACATCGGCGGTGAACCCAAAAACTAAAAAATTCCCTACTAAAATATTCGAGCCAAGCCCTGGTCTCTTCAAGTACATCAACAGCATATACTATTCCTAAGATTATGTCCCAACTATATCCTTTGTCCATTATTCTGCTCTACTGAGATGTATCCCATGCTCTTCCTACTCACTTGGTTCAAAGAATGTACCCTCAGCTCGAGGCATGGGGTACACCTTCCCAACTTCCCGTGCTGCAGGGTCTCATGTTGCCTAAGCTCTGCCATAGTTGCGCTGCTTATAATATTGCCCCTCTCAATGATCCTGGCACACCAATGACGGCACCCCATCCCCCTGGTGTGTGAACCTAAATTGTCACTAAACGCTGAAGATTTGACCTCCTCAGCCCGAATAAACACACCTGTAGCAGTCCAAGTGTTCTTCGTTGAAGGCTACCTACATCAGCCGCTGTCATGGACCCTGGGTTCACTATGCGATCAGTGGCTTGGGCCCTTTTCTATTTGCCAAGAGACTTCCCGTCCGTGGTGCATTTGATTGATCTTGACAAGTTCTAACATCTAGATGTTTAGATTTCGCGCTTAAAGGCTCACGAAAATAGCCGCACGGAAGTTTATAATCAACAAGCGTAACTATTCTCCAATAGGGTAGACTATTTGCTGTACAACAATCTGTGTGTATTTTGGCTGTTGTGCCGCAAGTAAGATCACGTCCCATTCCCCCCACCTTCTCTCATTCTCAGCTCATAATTACTCTCATTAATTAGTATCCAAGTCGTCTTCCACTCCCTCACCTGTCCATCAAAGTCACTCGGACCACCTCCCCCTCCTTTCACCTTCCACCCGTAGAATTTACATTTTCCCACCGCGGCAACATTTCTAAATTTCCCTTTAATCCTCCCATCCTCCAGAAACACGATTCGACTAGAATATTACCTTGAGAGATGAGGAGGCTCGAGCAACATCAGTTGGCACATCTGAGGGCTCGATGTGCTTCTTCAATTGAGCCTGGCTCTCGATCTCGTTCCGCATTTCGTCGGCAAGCTGAGGCACAGATTTCATGATTTTGGTTACTACGGCGCGCAAACGCGTCGGAGGGATGTCTACCAAGCCTTTTTCCAGCTCATCTATAGTCATTGGGGGGGGGGGCGGGTTCCCCTCTCCGCGCACATTTGTTCGCCCTTTGACGATCCTCACCCGTCTCGTCCTCTGAGTTTTCAGCGTCGGCACTTGGAGATCTCCTTCTTTTCCCCTTGATCGCGGTTTGTTTTGTACCGAATGTCTTGACGGGACTTGGAGCAGAATCTCTGGTAGCCGTTCCACAATATCCTCTACTTCATCACTTCTGTTCACCAACGCCTCCATTCTTCCTGCCCTCTCCTGTTCCTCATTTTTTTTCCTTTCCAAACTTGCCTTCCTTTCTTTCTTCACGGCAACTTCAGACTCTGCTTTCAAAGCTGCCTCCAACTGCCGAATATGTTCCAGTGTGGACGAGAATCGGGACCGACGCTACCTCGGCGATGTTGAGTTCTTTAAAATTTATTTAATTTCTTTCTCTTGCTTCCCTCTCGACGACTCTAATTTCCTTCACACGTCATTCACCTGTTTCCTGTTGTACCTATTACCTTGTTACCTTATTGTCCCTCTCTTCCTTTTCCCAGAACCTTTGATATTCGTTCGCCTTCGCTCTTATCTGTCCAAAACCAGTACATACTACTCCTACTCTCGTTTTCGTTGTCTCGTCGTGACTTGTTACATTAGGGAACTCATCTTATCATCCAATAGAATGAGTACCATAGCTCCTCGTAGCTCCTCGGGCAATTTTACTTATATGCTCACTCTCATGTATTCATTACTCCGGTGAATTTTGATCCCCCGTGCCCCATATTTCCTCGCACTCTCGTAAGAGATCACTCAAGCTAAAGCTAAAGTTAAAGTCTATTACTCCTTCTCTGACGACACCATCACCTTCGTGCTCGACAAACGGCGTCCTCGTTGACAGGTTCCGTCTGTTGAGTATTATGGTTTCGTTGTCTTCCTATTCTTTCCCAATCTCCTTGTCCCTGAGACGACCGAGTCTCCTGCTCTTGACAATCTTCTACAACACCAGAACTACCAGATTCATCGTACCTCCCAATGCAGCCCGCAGAGTCTTCTTCACGGAAGCTTTCATCTTGAGCGGTTGCAATCCATAATGCACCAATTGTGCGCGATAGAAATGGATAGGTAGTCCGTAAGTAATCCCCTGGACTCGAAACCATAAGGATGGAGGGTAGGGGGACCACAACGCTCGTCATCATAAACTTCATGGATAGTGACGTAAAGTCCCCTGCTGGAATACGAAAATCCATCTCTTGAAACAACTGGAGCGGCGTAGAAGCGTCGACTGCTCATAAGTGTGGATGAATAGTACGCTATGGGAGCGAAAAGGGGGTGAGGAAAGGAGAACCCTGAGCGTTTCCGGGTCGACGCGTCGCGGTGTCTGTGGATAGTCAGCCCAACTACTCAACATTGCATTTGATATCACTGATGACAACTAACTAGCCTATGGAGGACTCATTGATTCGGCATCCTGGTGGACAGATAGTTGTGGTAGGAATGAGTAACTGAATGTTGTGAACTAAGAAAGGTTACATACTTGAACAACTGAACAGTCTTGTTCCAACGTGCTACGAATGTCTTCATGTCCAGGGCGACCTTCAAGTATCCATCCTCGGCGAAGAATTTCTCGGATCCATCTGCCACTGCAGCCTGAACGTTAGTCCTCAGAATGACTTCACACCTCAAATCTCCTTTGGCACTGCCAAGCAGGACTTTACCCACGATGGGAGCTTGTAAGGAAGGCTTGACATCCAATACTTGGGTGTGCCTATTAACGACGGGAAATCTGGAAACGGCGCAAATCGCGGCTCTAACTACCGAGAATTAACTCGGATCTGAAAACTCACGCTGAGAATGTCGAAGAGAGTGATATCGAAAGGGGAATTTTCCGATGTCTTGGAAGCAGAGAGGAGAATAATATGTCCATCCTCAATGATATGTTTCTCGATGTGTGTCGAACTCATTAATTCTACCCAGGTCAGTCTCGATCAGATATAATTGGAATATAAGTGACCCAACCATCAAACTCGCTGTGCAAGGCATGATCGACATGATGAGTTGCACAAGGAACGTTTTCGGAGGTCATTTTGGAGATGAAAAGAGTACATAGCAGAGGAGGATCGGCTTATTATGACCTGAGCGTACGAAATGTAGACGGGATCTCGATTATCAGATTTCAATCCACTTGATGGCCTTATATACCTTCAGGGATTCTGGAGTTGAGCCTCGACTAGCAAGACGAAATGAATCGCAAGTTTTCTGAGGATGGTCTGAGTGATCATGATCATGGGATATCCCAAACATACAACTTAGTTAAGTATCTCTAGAATGGCCTCAAACAGGTTGCCAGTCCCTGTCTATAATATCTTCTATAGGCATACAAATTTGAATTGAGAAACGGGTTTGAAGATTTGTTCACATGTTGCGGTCGCGGTGTAGGGAAACCCGCAGAACGAAACAAAAATCTTGCCACTGTCGCACTTCTAAATGCACGACATGATGGTTTTCGATTACTGATCTTATGATCTCAAGAGTGATCGCGACCCCAAATCAAAGCAGATCACTGCAGTCGGTAGCAAACAACAGATTTGATTCGATTTGCCGTTGCATAAATTAGAGTGCTAGTCTAGAGCGCAGGAGGCACAATGAAGCAATAGACGCTTTGCGCGATGGAGGATGGCATGTGACTTATTGCGTTTTGCCATCCTCCATCACAGTCTCCTTCCACAGCGGCCGAAGTGCTGACCGGCGGGCCGCTGCGCAGTCGTTTCTTTACACCCACTTACCATTCCCTCGTGCCATCAGGAGCGAAATACTTCTTATCCCGATCACAGACTCATTTGAATCAAGAAACTCACATCGTCTGCGAGGCGTCCCAACCCGCCCTCGCTCCTCCGTTGATTTTCCCCTTTCATAGTCGCTGACAGAGTCGGTCGACGCCTTCGACGTCTTCGCCCACACTCTAGTATCATTTCACACTGTATAGTTTGGTCTGTAGTCATTTCGTGTGATCCGTCTTCGACGCAAAGAGATGTCAAAAATTGATCCATGTTCCGGTCGTCCATGGAGTAAGAGAAGCGTGTCCCAGGTAAGGAGACTGGATGATATTTTGTTTTTTTCCTGCAAAACTGGATAGGATTGGCTGGCTGGTCAATGAGAAAGAACTATAAAATTCCGTCAGAAATCGAGTAACAACGAAATGCTATGAAAAAGTGGACAGATATGGGAACGAATGGACTGTCTTCTGCTAATTTCATCTGCAGTCATCAAGTCCACCATGCCTGAAGGATGTCCTCGCTCGACGTAGAACTTCTCGGTATCAACCCTTGGAATGAATCCTCAGAACAATCCCCATTTTCTGGTCGACCTTGCCATTGGAGGAATGTAACGGAAGTCGTGATTCCCGCATATATTTTTGCAGCCCGTATAGACGATGTTTTCACAGGCGAAGTACACCGAAGAGGGTGACATCAAAGGGCACACTCCGGAGTCGTCGAGAGGGAAAGGGCGATAAGTCTGCTTCGGCGACGTGGTCCCAATTACATTCGGGTAATATCGGAAAGCACGGGTTCACTCATTTGGCTCAGAAGTGAATGCCACACATAACCCAATAACATGCTATAGTCGCAGTTGCCATTTTACTCCTGCCCCGCTGAAGCAGGGACTTGAATCGATCTATCAGAAAAATGCGAACCAACGACAAGGCAAGTAACTTTTCTCTACAACTCGTGGATTACTGAGAGCGCCCTGTCAGAGACTACGTTAGCGTGGATGTAGACGCGATGGTGACTGATGAACAGGCGAAAGAGAAATAGAGAGATACGAACGCGATCGTGAAAACGATGAGGCAGAAGCAAAGGCCAAGAGAAAGGGAAACGAGACAAAGCAAACGCGAGGAATCGTGGTACGCCGATTGTCTATCTGATGAATAATTAACTCACCAACCCACTCTGTTAGAGAAAGGACAGACGGTAAGGATCATTAATAAGGGGATCCTTTTCTGGCATTTCTGGTATTTCTTCGTCCTGAACGATCACCATCTTGCTTCTCTGTGGCTTTGGATTCTTTGCAATTTCCCCTCTTTTGGTGCCTCTTCAGCGAATCTTCCCTCGCGAAGGTCTTCCTGCAACGCAGGCACTCGTGTTTGATGCATTTGTGCCACTTCGTCTCCAAGTGTCGTCTCATGTCCCCGAGCCTCTTGCAAGTCTGGGTGCATGGCACCTTTTCGTTGCCAAATTTTGATGGGATTTTGAAAGGGCAACGCCACCACGTTTCTTCGAGAGCATCACTGACTGGGACCATCATAGCGATGATTTCGTCAATATCAAGACTCTCCAGTGGTAAGGGGACAGTCTGCGACTCTGGAGACCCCGAAACCTCCGTATCTGTGGATCCGTGAGTTGATGTTCTCGCAAGAGGAAATCAACAGCCTACCATCATCGAGAGTGGTCTGTTCAGTGCCAGTCCTACTCAAGGACTCCGCGGTAGCCACCGTGTCGAGATCCTCTAGTGTTTTCATTTTTTGCGATCGACTGGCAGCTGCGGTGCTGGAGGCATAAGGAGAGATACCTCCAGCACGAGAGGCGGGTAGCACTTGGGCTGGTTGATGAAGGTAGACCGACGTGTCCCCAATGCTAGCATGCCTTCCGCTCCCCAGCCTCATCGACGCTTCTCTATTTCGGGTTGGTGTTCTTACAGCCACCGACATAGAATGCTGACGGCGTCGTGATGTGGTATGTGAGCGAGATGTCGTGGCAGCAGGCATTGGATGAGAACGTTGAGTGTAGCCGCGCATTGGGGGTGGTGGCAAGGCTGATGTAGATGGAAGATTGTTGAGATCTGACTCGGGAGTGGATACAAGGTCTTGGGCCGATGACGATGATGATGATGGCCATGAGGAGTTGGATAACAAATTGTGTCCGCAGATCATTTGACCTGCAAATTCCACAGTATATTCCGTGATTGTTTCAGTATTGCGAAGCCCATCCAGGGCGGTTATCGAAGCGTCCATATTGAGATGGCTGTCGTAAAGTATCTGCAAAAGCTGATCTCCCTGCTCGTCGCGTAAGGTGGTGGCAATAGGCTTGGGGTCACTAGCACGTACCTCCTCAACAGTAGGAATGATCGGGAGGCTTTCCAATCCAAAGGGATCAACGAATACAGGTGGAGGGAGGATAGGCAGGATACATTCAAGTTCAACCACGTATTTACGCGTCGTCGCATCGCGCGACGTAGAGGCGTATGCCTTATCTCCATCAAGGCGCGCTATGTTGGAGGTGGTCAAAGGAAAAGCAGACATGCTGATTGGGATGATTGCAAGACTAGAAGGTAGGGAGGAAGGAAGTGTGGTATGGACGATGTTGAAGCTGGTCAACGAAGGGTACGTAACCTGCCGCCTCGTGTTAGCGCTTGGACTTTCAAAGGGCTCCTTTCAACAAACGGATTTGGCAGCTTGCCTTATTTGGATTGTTGAGTTTCGGTTGGAATCGACAGTGAATAGCTTGCTGCCAGATTATATGTCACGATAATGCGATAAATATTATCGTGTATCCGTTTCTGGGTTGTGGGCATCTCCTACAGAGCCTGTGAGGACATATACAGTCGAATCATGCAAACGAGTCAAACTCTGGAAAATAAAGTAAACCCTTGTTGCGACGGAATTCTAAAAGTGCGTTTATATCTTTGCGTCTCATTGCCCTTAAAAGCTTTATGAATTGTCAATATGGTTCTGGCGATGCAATGGGCGTCTGCGTGATATATCAGGAAGGCACAACTGGAGTTCGGCATCAGCTTGAACACACGACTAATTTAATGGTATTAGCGCAAGGCATTACCATTTCTGTCCATTATAGGGCACAGCTGGCGGCTCTGTGGATGATCATGGCGTTGTAACTGACAATTGGACGATAGAGTACAGAAGTGCATAGCCTATTCAACTACTATTATTGCATGTAAACGAGACATCAGACGAGCGCTATGCGGCTAAACTTGCGTGCATTGCTTCCGTGGATGTGTCGTGTTGCGCGACACGTTGGGTAGGCATCACGCATCTGCATCATTATCCACCAATCAAATTTCCTGAACCCATGCCAGCAAAATACTTCTAATCAAGCTTGCAGATAAGACGTTTTATGCTTACCTTTGGTCTTTGGCCCTGAAGATCTGAACTGCTGCAGCATTCAAGAGACGACAAACAACATGATTAGTTGTTACCTTGTCATGTATTCTTCAGTGTTCGGTACTCAAATGGTCAAGGAGATGCTCCCCTCCTGCAGTAGCATTGAGAGCTTTTGCATTCGTAAAACGCACATATATACGGCGGGTCGTATTAAGTCTATTTTGGGGATTCATACATTCGGAGCTCTCTATATCCCTCCCTTCTTTCTGGTCATAACCCAACTCCCGAAATTGATGTCATCTTTTGAGTCCCCCGTGGGGTGGCCATCTTACCTCAACAAGAACCAACTGGGAGCAGCTGCATCTACATCAGCGTCTGCACAAAATTAAGAGGCTACACATGAGGATGAACATCCCACCTACTACAGCCTTGCTTCAATTAAACCTATTCACTGCGCAGAGTGATTCAAGCTATCAAGACAGATAACAAATAATATTGTGTTCTACCTTCCGAGGAATACCTCAGCAAAAAATGCTATCCGACAAGTCAAGCACGAACCCTAAGCCCAATCCAGGCGCCCATAGGAAGAGAAAAAAAAACACAAAAGAGCTAGAATTGAGGCCCAGGAAATGGTTGAAGTTGAAGAGGCCAGAGAGTGGATGGAAACGAGCTGAAAGCGCTGACTTGCTACTCCGGAAGTTTGGCGGGTGGACTTCAGGGGCTTGTATTGACGCTCTGACGTATGGGCGTACTGAATATGCTTCGTGATATCGTAGGAAAAAATAAACTAGGCAAACGCCGACTGAGTAAACGAAGTGCTTAAGTTGGCGAATGGCATAGGAGCTGGCCTGCGAGAAAGTCAACAAGAAAAATAAGACAACATGAGCTTGTACGACTAATTGTACTTCTTTGTGGAACGCAGACAATGGAAATACGATCTACAAGTATAAATACACTACTTGTCCGAGTGAGACATAAAAGAAGACAGTCCAGGTCCAGACTCTCTGAGATAATGATATCTGAACGTAAGAATTTTGAATGGCACTAAGCACGGCATAGCAATCGATCGTTTTGGTACACTCTCAGTCGTAAATCGACACGTAGTAAGTCCCAAACCAAGAAATTAGTAGTTGAGTGGGCTAGTGCTGTTTGGGTAGGAGGTCTCTTTCACTCTAGCTGGTTCGTTGTTTGCGAAGACACCAGGGTGGAAGAAGTTGAACATCCAGATTGCGAGAACAAACATTGCACCATCGAGAGCATCGAGGAAGATGGTTGCCTGGTACGTTCAACTCATTCGGGCGATACCGTGGTGAACACGCACGTTAGTGGAAGGCAGCCGAACTCGTTCGTAAAGCGACTCGCATCCCAGTCCCATTTCGCTAGAACAAGGTTGCCAAAGCCCCATCTCGTCATTCAATATATCCCAGAACGACAACGTACATTCAACCCGTGGGCGAGGCTTCGAGCATCGAGTGTCGTTGACGAAATCGTTCAATTCTTATGACGGTCTACGTAACTGGTACGACTGCTTATCGTTTTAAAGAAGTCGACCATTGTCAGCCATTTACCAAGGCCTGAACCAGGCCAAATGCCATTTATCCGATCGGTGACTTCTAGTTGAGTTTCCAGCGGTGGTGCGTACTTCGTGATGTCGATTCCGAACACTATGTGACTCACCGTTGAAGGTTCAGGCTGCTCGACTCAAAGCACGCGAGGATGGGCACAGTAAAGATGTTGTATTAAAAGCACAGCCATATACTCCGAATTCTGCACAGTGTACCTCTTTCAATCCAGGATATCAGTACTCTAGCTGGAGTCGATACAATGCCTGAAGCAGTTAAGTTATTTGAAGAAGGAAAAGTCAGTAATGGTCATAGTGCCTTTCGTAATAGTCCTTTTTCGCCCGATCCACAATATCCCGACACTCGTCGTCCGAATCATCATCATCGCTTGGATCCGACTAGGCAGGAGGGTCCACATAGCCCACAAACGTTCTTCTCTGCTCAGCATCCTCATTAATCTCATTAAGCTCCCTCCAGATCCTCTTCCACTTCTTAACGTCCCTCTCTGCCTCAACCACACTCACTTTTCTCACCAGTGACCCACTAATCTTACAAGGCTCCGTGCTCATTGGTAGATCGACAAACTCCCCTCTGAGCTTTCTATCACCTAAGAACACTAATTCGCCAGTTTGGCCATCTTCCACCATCATGGTATTTTCACCCGTCTCTCGACCACGCCATAAGAATGCACAGCGTTGGTTGCGACGAGTGGGCGGTCGATGTTCGGAGCGAACAATGCCTCAAAGCACGCGAAAATTCCACGAACACCCGAGACTGGAATGAGTCGAGGATGGACAGACGGCGAGGGTGAATGGCTCTTGACACTGATCTGGTCATCCTTCCGATATTTCTGGAATAGAAAGCTCATAGACTCCTTGGATATCGTTCCGTGTTAACTAAGTATAATGACATATCGAATTAGTATAAATTTGACTCTACGAAGCGGACAGGCGCTACCATCTGTGGCGACGGTGCTCCCTGGCCCTCTTCTTTCATCTGAGCCTTAAATTCCTCTCGTCGCTTATCAGGCCATCTCTGCATCGCGATCTCGCAGCGGACTTCATCCGCAAAGCTCGATGAATTTCTCATAAATCGAGAGACCAGAGCAGGTAAACGTTCGGTCGGAATCTCCGTAATTCCCCCGTCCAATTCCTCCAGACTCCATTGGGATACGGGCTTTGAGGGGCTGGATGTCCCTGTAGGACTTGGATCAACATCCATCGCATCATCATCAGGAGACTGCGCTCGTTTCGCGGGTCGCATCGAACGCGTCCTCCTCTCAGCCGAGCCCAACAAACCTCGCTCGGATGCATTCGAGCTGGTCCCGCCGTCATTCTGTCTCAGAGGCGCAAGATCCAAATTAAGCTGCAAGAGCACTTTGGCCTTGTTGGCTTTCTCTTTCCCTTTCAACGCGTCCTTCCTCTTCGCTGCTTCCAACGCATCGTTATACTCCCGTCTTAGCTCTTCTTGCAACTTTTGGATCCTCTGGTACCTCCAATTCCAAAGAATTTGCACCACACTCAGCTAATAACCTCGACCTCGTCTTGGCAGCTTCCTTCGTCCTGACCTGCTTCAATCCATAATGGCAAAGCCAGGTGGTTTCCTTTGCCGAAATCACTCCCTGGTACAGTCGCAATGATGTTGCCCTATGTAGTAATCTTGCAAGCCCGGCCTACAATGTCCAAACACTCGTATCTATAGATGGAGAGCAGGAGCAGCCTTATCCATGGGCTGGCATGGGTTCCAACGCTCCCTGTTGCAAATACAATACTTGATTCGGGTACGAAATTGGCTTAGAAACGCGGAAAGAGGTTGGGACGGCACTCAAAGTTCGCGACTCGGCTAATTTCCACCTACCAGCTTCATTTTGCTGTTTAGATTTCTCTCAAACCCTAAGCACCACTAACGGCTCAGCGATATTCATAAGCCATAATTGGCTATTCTTCGTCACTCGTCATATGCTCGGTAATTCAACTACAGATAAGAATTTTGTCGTGGAAGTGTGAATACATTCGCCATTAAAGCTAGAAACAAAGGCAGAGTCAGTATCCAGTGTATCATCAACAGAAAATAAGGATCAGCCAAAGTATAATGATTCCGGATAGACTGATATCGTCACAAGACTCAGTTGAGGGAGTCTGTATTGTCATCCGTTCGCCCCTACGGCGGGGCAAAAACAACAAAACGCGTACTTACCTACACTTAACGGTTCTTGAAGTAGTCGAGGAGGACATGCAAACCCTCGCTCTCAATACCATAGTCCTTTACGACGACACAGCTGCAGCCAACGACCTTCCTGGGATTACCCTCCCTGTCGATCTTGCACAATCCAGCCCAGGTACCCAACACCTTTGCATCTCCAACCTTGATGAGGTTGATTTTGTGCTCTGCACAGAGAGCTTCGATGAGCTTGATGTATTCAGCTTCGGTACAGGTCTCGACGAGAACGCAAAGGTGGGCCTGGCGCTTGTCCAGTGCCTTTGCGCACTCGCGAAGTCCACGAGCAAGACCATCATGGACGAGAGCGTTCTTCAGGACTTGCTGATGGCGAGTAAGTACATGAAGAGGATCCGTGGCTGACGGCCTACCTGAAGAGCATCCTCGAGAGTGAGCTTTCCCTTGGGTGCCTCGGTGGTAACTTCTACCTCTGCGACCTCTGCGACCTCTGCGGGGGGGGCGACTTCAATTTCATCTCCAGCGTCAGACATCCTGGCTGAGTGTTAGCTGCAATGCATATCGCAGAGCGATTGGCGTACTTTTTTGTGTTTCGAGCAGGTGTGGATGTCTTCTTCCGCTTTCGTTGATGTGATGAAATAAAGTTCAGTAGACGGGGATCTATATAGTCAACTTGAAACTCCGCTCGGAATCATCCGACAGCCTGGGAGGTGCACTCGCTGTGATATCTGGGGCGAGGACAAGGTCGCGATGGTCAGTACACTGATATTTGCTGCGTCCAGCTGCTGACACTGATAATGTCAAGTTTATCAGAGTCTAGCTTTCGTTCAAGCCCACGACTGTGCAGATCGTGGGTCGTTGTTTTTTTTTTTTTTTTCGAATCAACTTGAACTGACCGCGTTGATAGCCCATACCGATGCAGTGTGGGGGGCGATTTGGACTCCCAACGACACGGTCATTTCGATCTCAGCAGACGGTTCCATAAAACAGTTCGCCTCGGCAACAGGTCAACCATATCCACCCAACGCAACGTTCCCTCCTCCCTATTCTCTGGGCTTGACTTCCCTCTCGGTCACACCTGATGGAAGACGCGCGTTATTCAACAGTCTCGAAGGTTGCACACAACTCTGGGATTTGACAAATGGAACAATAGCCGGGAAGCACGAAAGCTATTCACGTTCAGGTGGAGGAAAGGAACCAGGTGCGCGTCAGTCTCAGCAACCATTCCACTTGTTCATCGTTCCAATTCAGCATGGTCCGTGTCCATAAGCCCAGATGGCGAAAGATACGCCGCTACTGGTGGCACAGGAAACATCTCCATCCATTCCGCGCAGTCCTCCAACTTTGGCAAACAACTAGCAACCCTCACCGCATCCGGACGCAACAAGTTCGGCATGCACTGCGCCTATGTACGCTCTATACTTTTTACCATTCACCGCCCTCATTCTGTTTAGAGTCCCGATGGAAAAAGGATCGCAATGGCACTAGAATCGGGGCAAACCTTCATCTTTGATGTCGAGTCGACTTCTTTGGAAACCACCTTCACTTCACATGCCATGTCTATTCGTTCATTCGCGTGGTCTCCAGACTCAAGTGTATGCGTCTTCGCACTCGATTTTCACCACGTTGACCCTCGTTCCAGTTACTTCTCACCGCATCTGAGGATAAACACCTCGTCTTGCACGATGTTCGATCCAGTGGTGGAACAGTAGCCTCTTTCTCAGGTCATTCTTCTTGGGTCCTCTCCGCCGATTTATCACCCGACAATCGTCTCGGTCTCTCAGGGTACGTCGTCCCGTCTCCCTTTCTCACCGTCACCAACAAAATAATAGATCCGCGGATAAAACCATCCGAGTGTGGGATATCGGAGCTCGAGCAGCCGTATCCACCATCCAAGACACAGGCGAAGTTTGGGCCGTATCATGGCGCCCCAAGGGTTCAGGTGCAGGTTCCGTAGGAGGCTCAGGCGCATTTGTCAGTGGTGGCGAAGATGGTCTAGTTCGATGGTGGAGAGGCGCTGGTACCACCGTTTAAGCATCCCATATCGCAAGTGCAGTTAGTAGAAAAACCACCTGAAGCATGATCATTGTACACGCACTGTATGAATAACATCCCTGGTTGATGACTTTGCATCTTTAAGCGAGTGCGACCTCGTGGTCATCCACCCTGGTTTCCCTCCGACCACAACCCCTCGATGAGCACCAATCCCAAATTCTCCATCCCCCCCATCTCTCGCGACGGCTTCTCCTTTTCTGGTTCAGAGTTCTACGTCGAGATAGAGCATCACCGCTATCCCCGCTGTGACGCCGCAACTTTATATAGATACCTGACCACACCCCCGACCACCGACACACCACCAGCCCCGCTCCTCACCAAAGCTGGAAAAGTAGCTAAACAACAACCCAAACCTCACCTCGACCCGCCTGTCCAGTTTTACCGCGCCCAATTGACTCATTATGGACTGAAACCGCTCAAGACGAAGGAACCGGCCAAGAAGGCGTTATTAGCCGCGTTTGCTTCACATTCCGGTTCAAGTTCCATCGCAAATGCACTGGGAACTGGGAATTTGGTGGTACCAGACAAGATAAAAAAGTTGGAGGAAGAACTAAGAGAGGAGTACCGCGTTGCGTTGGCACAGGCAGAGAAGAAGTACAAAGCCGAGAAGAGGAAGGAGAAGAGGGAGAAGGACAAGAATGAGAAAATGCTGGCTATCATAAAGGATAAGAGCAAGGCTCTGAAGAACATTGCAGACTGGGTCGACGAGAGTGGACGTCCAAAACCGTCACTACCAAGTACGACGCAGGGACAGAGAGAGACACCTATCCATGTCGACAACGATGCGATGGACGTGGACATGGACAACGTTAATAGTGGACTACAGCAAAAGCTTCTTTCGAACGTGAATCCTACAACTACCGATGCTACTACGCCCCAACCCGTCCCCAACGTTTTCCAAAACATGCCGTCCGTCACTTTTTCGGTTCCCGGTTTCGAACCTCATATTCCAGGTCGGAAGGGTTCAAGAACGAAACAAACAGCTCGAAAGTCCACCGGCGGTAGAGCCCCCAGAAAGTCACTCAATGCTGCTAGCGCAAAGAAAATCGGTCTACAAGCGAAAGCGAGGAAGAAATCTGTCCTAGCCAAGGCAAGAGCAAACACACGAGCTACCGGTGGACAACCCATGTCCGACTGGTCGTTGGTAGAGCTGGAAGAAGGCTTGAAGGAGATTCCACCTTCACGTTTACATGCCGTCATTGCCAAATTCATGAAAACTTCACCTGCATTCGCGGATGAGATTCGTCACGAAATTGGGAAACAGTTGGGGGCCGATGCACCCGAGTCGTCTCCATCAACGGTAATGATGATTCCTCCCATAAACTTTTGGTTTTTATTGACGTATACTCTCGTTAGCATCAGCAGATAATGGCATATGACATTCAAGGCGTATACGAAGTCTCCGTACCTACCATCTTACGCGAATGGCCCGAAATGTGTGGAGACGGTATGGCCCTCTCCGTCTGCCTATCCTCCACATCCTCCCATCTCTGGTGTTCATTCGATTTCGGAATGTACGAAGGCATCATGCGCTCCATCAGCGAAGACCACCCCCAGCCACTTCCCACCTCCACCGAACCCAACAGAACGTTCCGATTCCAATGGCGCGCTCGTGACGCGTCGGAAAACATGATCCATTACTCACTGGATCAAACTTGTGAAATCGTCTTTCTACCTGACGGACGAATTAGAGGAAAGATGTTCCGCTTGTATGGCGAGGAACGTGAGATGTTTGGGAGGAGGATTCAGGGCGATGCCGTTGATGTTGATGAGGTAAATGAATGGAAGGAGGAATGGAGAGAGATGAATGAGGCACAGTATGAAGTTGAGAATAGAAGGAGGTGGGGCCAGCCGGCGGCGGATGCTTGTCCGGATGGTCCTGCTCCATCAGATACGAGTGATAGTGACGATGACGATGACGATGACAACGAGGAGAGTGATGTTTACGAATATCGTTTATGATTGAATGCAAAGGTTTTCCACCCACTCATGGGTGTGAATAATAGTGAGCACAATGTTCCCTGTTGGTTTCCACAATAAGGAGCGTCATAGTCGTATAGTGTATGCTGCATGTAGGTTATTCCTACACATTCTTAAATCATACCCAGGTCATACCTAGGTTCACTTTGGCATAACCTAGGCCTAGCCAAAGTCTAACTCTGACTGGACCCCAAATAACAGTGATAATATATTGCCTTGTCTTGCAACCATACAAGTTTATTCTGGGAATGACTACATGAACCTCTAAGTCGCAGATAACAATCCTTCTGAAAGCGGGTGAAGGTAAGCCGCTCTCCGGGTTAACGTAATCGTTCACCCAGAGATTGGTTGAAAGGCGGGTGAATGGTGTACTGGTGAAAATCACCGGAAGAGAGCCACCACGAGCGAGCGAAGCGAGCGAGTGGGGGCGAACGACTGGGGAGAAGAGTGTTATGACCAAGCCTACTTTATATAGGCTAGGCCAGTTATTGTTTCGAATGCTTCACTTCGCCTAAGCTGCCAACGAGGGGCGTTATTTGTGTAGGCTGTTACTTGAGCAGAAACGATGGATTGATTGTTACGACCTAACCTAATCTATATAGGTGAGGGTCGATGATCGTTGTATGCTTGCTGTGTGAAGAGCTTGAAACAACGATGCTATTGACACAAGAGGATAAGCTAAGGTTACATGAGAGTGTATCGATGTTTATAAGGTATAGGTGTCTGGATAAGCCATGTAGGCCTGTACGTGTCTCGTTGCTAAGTTCGGTAACTGTATACGTGTTGATGGAGGATGATATTGTTGAAGTATGAATGTTCAACGGTATTATCTGTTCTATTTATACTTGATCTATTTTTACCACTATCCCAACATTATGAGGCTGGCCTCGTACCCGCTACTATACAGGTCTCAATGGGTTTTCATACCCGCTACTGTACAGCTATAGATATACTTATGAAACCTTATCCACCGAACCACCTCAGTCAAGCTATACAAACGACTGAGGTGGGTACTTGATATTTCCTTTACTAGTCATCTTACTTATAGTCTCCATTTAGATCCTTACTGTTTGACAGGTACCAACAGAGTCAATCTATATGAACGACTGAGATCCTTACTGTTTGACAGGTTATGGGCCCTGAGTCCTTAATTGACACCGAAGATATAAATTTATTGAACCCTCAACCGACGATTACCGAACCAACTACAGAAACAACTACAATTGAAGATATTTCCGAGTCATCTAAAATGTCTAGTGTTACGGACTAAGGTGACGCCCCTATCTTCTTTTCTCACCCCTATCCGCGGACTGGTTATTTCCTTCATGCTGTACACCGGACTATCATTTCCTTCAGTATACTACGTGTCCCCCTTCCCCTTTCGGTAGTATACACGTACCCTCCACGTATCCATTACTCCTTTCATCCTCGCTACAGCACTTCATCCTCCATCGACACGTATTCTATTACCGAGCATAGTAACTCGACACGTATGAACGTACGTGGACTATTCAGACACCTATACCTTATAAGCTTCGATACATCTACATGTAATCCTTAGCTTATCCTCTTGTGTCAATAACATCGTCGTTAAAGCTCTCTCAAAGCTTATATACAACGATCGAGCGACCTATACCTATATAGATTAGGTCGAGGTCGTAACATTAGGATAAGCTCATAAATCCAATGACAACTTAGTCGCTCTGGAACCCTCACCCCAAATTCGACGAAGTGCTGACTGGACCCGAATCCCCCGGAAAACAGCATACCTAGAAGGACGACTTCGGTTAAAGAACCGAGAGATCTACTACGAACTCGCCTCCAGGAGGTGGAGATACGAAGACAACGGACGAATCGTCCACTCATCGAAATTCAAAGAAACCAAGCGAATCACCCGGAGCAACCCACTCAATCAGGTATTCACTAGAAGACAACTCGACGTCCCCGACCAAGTAGACGACTCAGACTCGGATAACTCTTCAGAAGAAGGAGACCGAACCATCCAACAGATCGACGTAGACCAACCCAATCCCTCACTTCATCCTTCGAGAACAGTCTCCCCAGTACCCCCATTAGACGACGACGACGGAAACTTTTCAGCAGAAGCAGACCATCTGCTAGAACAACTTGCCCAACTCTCTCTTAACCCAACTCGAGAACCCACCCCAATCCCTTCACGACTCCCATCCCCCGAACCCGCCCCCTTTCCTCCTCCCCCACCTCCAATGGCAGAGATACGAGAACTCAGACTTGCACCTCCTGCTAAGTTCACAGGAAACGAAGATGATGTTAAAACCTTCCAGAATACGTGCAACTTGTACCTGTCGATTAACACCCAAGTCTACGATAACCACGCAAAGAAAATTGCATGGGTCCTTTCCAACTTCGAAGACTCAAACAAACGAGCAGCCGATTGGAAGAATAACTTCATTGAAACAGCCACAAACGCCTTCGAGCGAGTCCCCCCCCACGAACAAAACGCCCGTAGAGGGGAAATGTTCGGAACGATAGAAGCGTTCTGGGAAAGAATGAACGCCGACTTCCTCCCACCTGACCGAAAAGAAGCCGCGCTTACGAGTCTCGAAAGACTTAGAATGGACAAGAGACAATTAACCAATTATCTCAACGAGTTCGAACGGCTAGTTCACATCATCGGAGATCTCACGGAAGAACAAATCAAGAGTTACTTTTTGCGAGGACTCCATCCTACTGTAGGAATAACCGTGGCTACCCAAACACCCGCACCAGTAGACTACGCGGCCACCAAGGCACTAGCGCAAAGGGTGGAAGCCAACTTGAGAAGAGTAGACTCTATTTATAGAGGAGCCCGAATAAACTCCGACATGGCATTCAAGACATATAATTCCCCGACCCCTGACGCTATGGATGTCGATCGAATGAGCACGGAAGAAAGAACCCGACTAATCAAGGAAGGACGATGCTTCCACTGTAAACAGAAGGGACATCTTTCCCGCGAGTGCCCAAGAAAGCCAGAAACCTCCCGAAGACCGATTAAGGGCAAGGCCCCACTACGAAGGCGATTACGCGCCTTATTGGATGAAGCCGACGATGAAGAAAAATTAGAAATCATGGATGAACTAGATCTAGCCAGCAAGGAAATGGATTTTTAGAAAGGAACACCGAATCGACGTCGCCTGTTCCTCATGTATATCTCTCTCCCTTATCTGCCAATAAGAATTCTTTAAGAATCCCTATCATATTGACAGACAACAGAGGGAAAACCGTCGAAGTCAATGCTCTCATTGACTCAGGAGCGATGGGAAACTTCATTAGCTCTCGCTTTTGTTCACAAAAGGGAATCCATATGCAACAAATTATCCGACCCATTCAGATCTATAACGCCGATGGAACAACAAACCGACAAGGAATGATACGAAGACAAGTTAAACTCGGAATAACTACCGACACCGAAGACGCCTCAGAAGTACAGCTCTTAGAAGCAGCCCTGGGGAAAGAAGACGTCATACTAGGCCTTCCCTGGTTACGAGATAATAATCCATCTATCGATTGGAAAGAAGGCACGATCGAATTCCAAAGGCCCACACCCTGGGAAGAAACCATATCGCAGATTCTCACAGGTACCGAGCACCCCGATCAGAAGATTACGATACGACAGATCCAACATGACCCCCGAATTACCTTTTCCCCAATCAAAGGCACTTGGATCCGATTAAAATCCGCGATCGCTGAGGGAGTGAACCATGTCATACCCTCTTCATGGAAAATTCCTAAGAAATACCGACAATTCCTTAAGGTTTTTGATGAAAAGGCATCTACCCGACTACCTAAACGACGAAAATGGGATCACCCCATCGACTTCAAGCCGGAATGGGAAGGGAAGGATCTCAACTGCAGGTTGTATCTGTTACGGACTAAGGTGCTACCCCTGTCTTTTATTTTCTCACCCCTATCCTCGGACTGTCTCTTTCTCTCATGCTGTACACCGGACTATCATCTCTCCCCGCATACTACGTGTCCCCTTCCCTTTACAGTAGTATACACGTATCCTCCACGACTCGACCCACCTCTATCCTCGCTACAGCATATCTTCCCCCATCGACACGTACTCTCTTACCGGACTTAGCAACGCGCCACGTATACGCTACGTGGACTATTCTGACACCGATACCTTATAAGCCTCAGTACATCTACATGTAACTTCAGCTTATCCTCTTGTGTCAATAACATCGTCGTTAAAGCTCTCTCAAGCTTGTATACAACGATCGAGCGACCTATACCTATATAGATTAGGTCGAGGTCGTAACATTAGGATAAGCTCATCAATCCAACGACAACTTAGTCGCTCTGGAACCCTCACCCCGAATTCGACGAAGTGCTGACTGGACCCGAATCCCCCGGAAAACAGCATACCTAGAAGGACGACTTCGGTTAAAGAACCGAGAAATCTACTACGAACTCGCCTCCAGGAGGTGGAGATACGAAGACAACGGACGAATCGTCCACTCATCGAAATTCAAAGAAACCAAGCGAATCACCCGAAGTAACCCACTTAATCAGGTATTCGCTAGAAGACAACTCGACGTACCCGACCAGGTCGACGACTCAGACTCGGATAGCTCTTCAGAAGAAGGAGACCGAACCATCCAACAGATCGACGTAGACCAACCCAATCCTTCACTTCGTCCTTCAAGAACAGTCTCTCCAGTACCCCCGTTAGACGACGACGAAGGAAACCTTTCAGCAGAAGCAGACCATCTGCTAGAACAACTTGCCCAACTCTCTCTTAACCCAACTCGAGAACCCACCCCAATCCCTTCACGACTCCCATCTCCCGAACCCGCCCCCTTTCCTCCTCCCCCACCCCAAATGGCAGAAGTACGAGAACTCAGACTTGCACCTCCTGCTAAGTTCACAGGAAACGAAGATGATGTTAAAACCTTCCAGAATACGTGCAACTTATACCTGTCAATTAACACCCAAGTCTACGATAACCACGCAAAGAGAATTGCATGGGTCCTGTCCAACTTCGAAGACTCGAACAAACGTGCAGCCGATTGGAAGAATAACTTCATCGAAACCGCCACAAATGCCTTCGAACGAGTTCCTCCCCACGAACAAAACGCCCGTAGAGGGGAAATGTTCGGAACTATAGAAGCATTCTGGGAAAGAATGAACGCCGACTTCCTCCCGCCTGACCGAAAGGAAGCCGCGCTTACAAACCTCGAAAGACTTAGAATGGACAAGAGACAATTAACCAATTATCTCAACGAGTTCGAACGGCTAGTCCACATCATCGGAGATCTCACGGAAGAACAAATCAAAAGTTACTTTCTACGAGGACTCCACCCTACTGTAGGAATAACCGTGGCTACTCAAACACCCGCACCAGTAGACTACGCGGCCACCAAGGCACTAGCACAAAGGGTGGAAGCCAATTTGAGGAGAGTCGACTCTATTTATAGAGGAGCCCGAATAAACTCCGACATGGCATTCAAGACATATAATTCCCCAACCCCTGACGCCATGGATGTCGATCGAATGAGCACGGAAGAAAGAACCCGACTAATCAAGGAAGGACGATGCTTCCACTGTAAACAGAAGGGACATCTTTCTCGCGAATGCCCAAGAAAGCCAGAAACCTCTCGAAGACCGATTAAGGGCAAGGCCCCACTACGAAGGCGATTACGCGCCTTACTGGATGAAGCCGACGATGGAGAAAAATTGGAAATCATGGATGAACTAGATCTAGCCAGCAAAGAAATGGATTTTTAGAAAGGAACACCGAATCGACGTCGCCTGTTCCTCATGTATATCTCTCTCCCTTATCTGCCAATAAGAATTCTTTAAGGATCCCTATCATATTGACAGATAACAGAGGGAAAACCGTCGAAGTCAATGCTCTCATTGACTCAGGAGCGATGGGAAACTTCATCAGCTCTCGCTTTTGTTCACAACAGGGAATCCATATGCAACGAATTATCCGACCCATTCAGATCTATAACGCCGATGGAACAACGAACCGACAAGGAATGATACGAAGACAAGTTAAACTCGGAATAACTACCGACACCGAAGACTCCTCAGAAGTACAGCTCTTAGAAGCAGCCCTGGGGAAAGAAGACGTCATACTAGGCCTTCCCTGGTTACGAGATAACAATCCATCTATCGATTGGAAAGAAGGCACGATCGAATTCCAAAGGCCCACGCCCTGGGAAGAAACCATATCGCAGATTCTCACAGGTACCGAGCACCCCGATCAGAAGATTACGATACGGCAGATCCAACATGACCCCCGAATTACCTTTTCCCCAATCAAAGGCACTTGGATCCGATTAAAATCCGCGATCACTGAAGGAGTGAACCATGTCATACCCTCTTCATGGAAAATTCCTAAGAAATACCGACAATTCCTTAAGGTTTTTGATGAAAAGGCATCTACCCGACTACCTAAACGACGAAAATGGGATCACCCCATCGACTTCAAGCCGGAATGGGAAGGGAAGGATCTCAACTGCAGGTTGTATCCTCTCCCAAAGTCTCAAACAAAGGAGTTAGACAAGTTCATCGACGACAATCTCAAGAAGGGCTATATCCGACCCAGTTCCTCCAATGTAGCCTCCTCCTTCTTCTTTATACCTAAGAAGGGAGGGAAATTAAGACCATGTCAGGATTATCGAGCCCTTAATGAAAGAATCATCAGGAACCAATACCCGTTACCCCTCATCCCTGAACTGATCGATAAACTAAAAGGGGCATCCCTCTTTACGAAGTTAGATCTCCGATGGGGATACAACAACGTCCGAATCCGGAAAGGAGACGAGTGGAAAGCCGCGTTCAAAACACGTCGAGGGCTCTTCGAACCCACCGTAATGTTCTTTGGGATGAGCAATTCACCGGCCACATTCCAAGCTATGATGGACGAAATCCTTGCTGACTTTCTCAGTGAAGGATGGCTAATAGTGTATATGGACGACATCCTCATCTACTCCGAAAACGACCCTGAACGTCATTCAGAGCTCGTTAAACGGACGCTCCAAAGGCTCAGAGATAATGACCTATACTTGAATCCTGAAAAGTGTCGGTTCGACCAGACATCAGTAGAATTCTTGGGAATGATGGTATCATTCAACCAAGTTCATATGTCTACAGAGAAGCTAACAGGAATATCCGACTGGCCGACACCCACAACCCCCAAACAGATCAGGAGTTTCTTAGGGTTCTGTAATTTCTATCGCAAATTTATACCACACTTTTCGGCAATCGTAAAACCCCTCAATGAACTCTTGAAAAAGACCACAATCTGGAAATGGGGAAAAGAAGCCGCGCAGGCCTTTCGGACTCTCAAGAAGGCCTTCATTGAAGCCACAATGTTAACGGCTCCGGACCCAAGTAGACCATTCCTACTAGAAACAGATGCCTCGAAATATGCTCTAGGAGCTGTCCTAAAGCAAAACGACGAAAATGGAGACTGGAAACCCTGTGGGTACATGTCGAAAACCCTCCTACCTGCGGAAAGAAACTATCAAATCTATGATCGCGAACTTCTGGCCATAGTCACCGCACTGAAGGAATGGCGACATTATCTACTCGGAAATGGACCAACCGTCGTCCACTGTGACCATAAAAACCTGACCTATTACCGTCAACCCCAACGACTCACCCCAAGACAAGCGCGGTGGCACCAGCTACTGTCTGAATATGACTTGAAACTTACACACATACCGGGAAACAAACTCACGGGAGCGGACGAACTGTCCCGTAGAGCCGACCATATTCCTGTAGGAGGGGAGAAAGAAGACGATCCAATTACTCTCATCCCTGACAAGATGATCATTAGAGCCATAGATGATGACCTTCTAAGACGAATACGAGAATGTCAAAAAGAAGACGCTATAGTATCGGCATATAAAACATGGGAAACTTCCCCCAAAGATGGACGGCTAATGAAGAAGGAATTCGAGAAATGGTCCACGAATGACGAATTGGTGTACTACGAGGGACGATGTTACGTTCCCTTGGATCGAGAACTCAGAAGAGATATTATCCGCAGTTACCATGAGGCAAATGTAACAGGACACCCGGGAGAAAACGCCACTGCCTGGCTTCTCCGACAAGACTACTGGTGGCCTGGGCAGTATGGGATGGTTAGACGATTTGTTAAGGGATGCGCAGCATGTCAGCAAATGAAGATTAACACTCACCCCACGAAACCTCCATTACTTCCCTTACCACCTCATACAGGACGCCCTTTTGGTCAAATCACCATGGACTTCATTACAGATCTTCCAGAATCAGAAGGGAAAAACGCATTACTAGTCGTTATAGATCAAGGAATGTCAAAGGCCCTCCTTCTCCATCCCTGTACCAAGAAGACTGGAGCCGCAGATACCGCACTAATTCTGCACAATCTAGTATTCAAACGATTTGGACTTCCCGACAAGATCATCTCGGACCGTGGTCCTCAATTCGCCGCTCAACTGTTCAAAGAATGGCAACGACTCATCGGAGTAAAAACCTCGCTATCCACGGCATTTCACCCACAAACCGATGGGCAAACGGAACGATTCAACCAACAGATCGAGGCGTACCTCCGAATATATTGCGGAAATCATCCACAAGAATGGGCCAACGATCAGCACATGACTGGAATGGAGTTTTCCCATAACAGCGTCCCTCATGCCTCTCAAACCCTATCACCCTTCTATCTGATGTACGGTTATCAACCCCAGGGATTACCTCTAGCATTCCCCAAAACCTCGGTCACAACGGTAGAACGTAGATTAACGGAATTGAAGAAACACCGAGACGACGCTCGAGCCGCCCACCAACTGGCAGCCTCAAAGATGATACAATGGGGAAAAACCACACGAATACTCAAAAAGGGAGAAAAAGTTTGGCTGGACGCCCGAAATATCTCCCGCCCGTCTCACGCCAAGTTGTCCCCTAAGTTCGAAGGGCCGTTTGAAATATCCGAAGTCCTAGGTCCACTCACGTACAAACTCAAACTTCCGAAAACATGGAGAATTCACGACGTATTCCACACTACACTACTCAAACCTACGATCGTAACCCCCGAATATGGTCCGCAGTTCCCCCTTCCTCCCCCAGAAACCATACAACACGAAGCTGAATGGGAAGTGGAAGACATTCTCAAACACCGATATACCACCAAGGGAAGGAAGGGGAAACAATGGAAACAATTACAATTCTGGGTCGCTTGGAAGGGATACCCCAGTTCCCAAAATAGTTGGGTATCAGAAGAACATATGGAACACTCGACGGAGATAACTCAAGACTATAAAAAACGACATCACCTGAAATAGAACTAACACCTCCCCCACCCCTTTGATACTAAACTGGATCTCTTGACTTACATCATCATCTCTCTCGCCCTCCTTCCATCATGTCCCAAACCCTCATCGCCCAGTATCGTGACATTATCAACAACCTCATACGAGTCATTGATCAACGAAACTCAGCTATTCAGGACTTCATTTACCACATGCAAACTTTCCATCCCCAAGATCGAGAACTAACTCTCCCCGCTCTAAACCTCAACAGAATCCTGACGCCATACCTCAAACTAGAGGAGCTCATAGGAGTCATCGCCGCCTTACATGGGGACGTAGATGACGTTTTGCAAACCATAGCTGGGATGATGCACGAACGACTAGCAGAACTAGCTAGTGTCGGAGTTGTCCCCAACGAAACAAACGACGCCTTCCTCTGTCCTCTACATAATCAAAACCTCCTGCTACCCTCCCCGACAGACCTCCCTAACCCCAATCCTCCAATCGTACCGGAACACCTTCGCCAACTCCCACCCGCAGACCGTTGTGAACGGAACGGATGTCCTTACGGACGACACCGACCCATCATGCGCCTGTACACTTGTAGCATCTACGAACCGCTCCGAGAACCCCAACATAAAGTCGACGTCTGCTGGCGCTGTCATACAGTCTGCCTTCGCCGAATCGATGGACGGAGAATCCACGGAAAGGCCAACCTTAATCACCTATTCCCAAACCATGCCCGTACAGTGCGAACCGAGCGAGCCATGCTTAGGAACGCCCGAGCAGAAACGCGAATCCGGCAACACTCTGCCACGACTCCCCCCATCGTCGCCCAACCACCCACCCCCGAATTACGACCTCAGTCTACACCCGGAGAATGGAGCGCTAGTAGTCTCGACCACATCACTCCATGGACACCAACAAGGGAATACGAGAATAATCCATCTTTCTCTCCCCTTCAATTCGACGACTCAACAAGCATCAACCCGTCCAACGAATCCGCGTAGTGAAATCTTGAACGAGGACGTTCAAGGGTTAGTGGAGGGGTAATGTTACGGACTAAGGTGCTACCCCTGTCTTTTATTTTCTCACCCCTATCCTCGGACTGTCTCTTTCTCTCATGCTGTACACCGGACTATCATCTCTCCCCGCATACTACGTGTCCCCTTCCCTTTACAGTAGTATACACGTATCCTCCACGACTCGACCCACCTCTATCCTCGCTACAGCATATCTTCCCCCATCGACACGTACTCTCTTACCGGACTTAGCAACGCGCCACGTATACGCTACGTGGACTATTCTGACACCGATACCTTATAAGCCTCAGTACATCTACATGTAACTTCAGCTTATCCTCTTGTGTCAATAACATCGTCGTTAAAGCTCTCTCAAGCTTGTATACAACGATCGAGCGACCTATACCTATATAGATTAGGTCGAGGTCGTAACATTAGGATAAGCTCATCAATCCAACGACAACTTAGTCGCTCTGGAACCCTCACCCCGAATTCGACGAAGTGCTGACTGGACCCGAATCCCCCGGAAAACAGCATACCTAGAAGGACGACTTCGGTTAAAGAACCGAGAAATCTACTACGAACTCGCCTCCAGGAGGTGGAGATACGAAGACAACGGACGAATCGTCCACTCATCGAAATTCAAAGAAACCAAGCGAATCACCCGAAGTAACCCACTTAATCAGGTATTCGCTAGAAGACAACTCGACGTACCCGACCAGGTCGACGACTCAGACTCGGATAGCTCTTCAGAAGAAGGAGACCGAACCATCCAACAGATCGACGTAGACCAACCCAATCCTTCACTTCGTCCTTCAAGAACAGTCTCTCCAGTACCCCCGTTAGACGACGACGAAGGAAACCTTTCAGCAGAAGCAGACCATCTGCTAGAACAACTTGCCCAACTCTCTCTTAACCCAACTCGAGAACCCACCCCAATCCCTTCACGACTCCCATCTCCCGAACCCGCCCCCTTTCCTCCTCCCCCACCCCAAATGGCAGAAGTACGAGAACTCAGACTTGCACCTCCTGCTAAGTTCACAGGAAACGAAGATGATGTTAAAACCTTCCAGAATACGTGCAACTTATACCTGTCAATTAACACCCAAGTCTACGATAACCACGCAAAGAGAATTGCATGGGTCCTGTCCAACTTCGAAGACTCGAACAAACGTGCAGCCGATTGGAAGAATAACTTCATCGAAACCGCCACAAATGCCTTCGAACGAGTTCCTCCCCACGAACAAAACGCCCGTAGAGGGGAAATGTTCGGAACTATAGAAGCATTCTGGGAAAGAATGAACGCCGACTTCCTCCCGCCTGACCGAAAGGAAGCCGCGCTTACAAACCTCGAAAGACTTAGAATGGACAAGAGACAATTAACCAATTATCTCAACGAGTTCGAACGGCTAGTCCACATCATCGGAGATCTCACGGAAGAACAAATCAAAAGTTACTTTCTACGAGGACTCCACCCTACTGTAGGAATAACCGTGGCTACTCAAACACCCGCACCAGTAGACTACGCGGCCACCAAGGCACTAGCACAAAGGGTGGAAGCCAATTTGAGGAGAGTCGACTCTATTTATAGAGGAGCCCGAATAAACTCCGACATGGCATTCAAGACATATAATTCCCCAACCCCTGACGCCATGGATGTCGATCGAATGAGCACGGAAGAAAGAACCCGACTAATCAAGGAAGGACGATGCTTCCACTGTAAACAGAAGGGACATCTTTCTCGCGAATGCCCAAGAAAGCCAGAAACCTCTCGAAGACCGATTAAGGGCAAGGCCCCACTACGAAGGCGATTACGCGCCTTACTGGATGAAGCCGACGATGGAGAAAAATTGGAAATCATGGATGAACTAGATCTAGCCAGCAAAGAAATGGATTTTTAGAAAGGAACACCGAATCGACGTCGCCTGTTCCTCATGTATATCTCTCTCCCTTATCTGCCAATAAGAATTCTTTAAGGATCCCTATCATATTGACAGATAACAGAGGGAAAACCGTCGAAGTCAATGCTCTCATTGACTCAGGAGCGATGGGAAACTTCATCAGCTCTCGCTTTTGTTCACAACAGGGAATCCATATGCAACGAATTATCCGACCCATTCAGATCTATAACGCCGATGGAACAACGAACCGACAAGGAATGATACGAAGACAAGTTAAACTCGGAATAACTACCGACACCGAAGACTCCTCAGAAGTACAGCTCTTAGAAGCAGCCCTGGGGAAAGAAGACGTCATACTAGGCCTTCCCTGGTTACGAGATAACAATCCATCTATCGATTGGAAAGAAGGCACGATCGAATTCCAAAGGCCCACGCCCTGGGAAGAAACCATATCGCAGATTCTCACAGGTACCGAGCACCCCGATCAGAAGATTACGATACGGCAGATCCAACATGACCCCCGAATTACCTTTTCCCCAATCAAAGGCACTTGGATCCGATTAAAATCCGCGATCACTGAAGGAGTGAACCATGTCATACCCTCTTCATGGAAAATTCCTAAGAAATACCGACAATTCCTTAAGGTTTTTGATGAAAAGGCATCTACCCGACTACCTAAACGACGAAAATGGGATCACCCCATCGACTTCAAGCCGGAATGGGAAGGGAAGGATCTCAACTGCAGGTTGTATCCTCTCCCAAAGTCTCAAACAAAGGAGTTAGACAAGTTCATCGACGACAATCTCAAGAAGGGCTATATCCGACCCAGTTCCTCCAATGTAGCCTCCTCCTTCTTCTTTATACCTAAGAAGGGAGGGAAATTAAGACCATGTCAGGATTATCGAGCCCTTAATGAAAGAATCATCAGGAACCAATACCCGTTACCCCTCATCCCTGAACTGATCGATAAACTAAAAGGGGCATCCCTCTTTACGAAGTTAGATCTCCGATGGGGATACAACAACGTCCGAATCCGGAAAGGAGACGAGTGGAAAGCCGCGTTCAAAACACGTCGAGGGCTCTTCGAACCCACCGTAATGTTCTTTGGGATGAGCAATTCACCGGCCACATTCCAAGCTATGATGGACGAAATCCTTGCTGACTTTCTCAGTGAAGGATGGCTAATAGTGTATATGGACGACATCCTCATCTACTCCGAAAACGACCCTGAACGTCATTCAGAGCTCGTTAAACGGACGCTCCAAAGGCTCAGAGATAATGACCTATACTTGAATCCTGAAAAGTGTCGGTTCGACCAGACATCAGTAGAATTCTTGGGAATGATGGTATCATTCAACCAAGTTCATATGTCTACAGAGAAGCTAACAGGAATATCCGACTGGCCGACACCCACAACCCCCAAACAGATCAGGAGTTTCTTAGGGTTCTGTAATTTCTATCGCAAATTTATACCACACTTTTCGGCAATCGTAAAACCCCTCAATGAACTCTTGAAAAAGACCACAATCTGGAAATGGGGAAAAGAAGCCGCGCAGGCCTTTCGGACTCTCAAGAAGGCCTTCATTGAAGCCACAATGTTAACGGCTCCGGACCCAAGTAGACCATTCCTACTAGAAACAGATGCCTCGAAATATGCTCTAGGAGCTGTCCTAAAGCAAAACGACGAAAATGGAGACTGGAAACCCTGTGGGTACATGTCGAAAACCCTCCTACCTGCGGAAAGAAACTATCAAATCTATGATCGCGAACTTCTGGCCATAGTCACCGCACTGAAGGAATGGCGACATTATCTACTCGGAAATGGACCAACCGTCGTCCACTGTGACCATAAAAACCTGACCTATTACCGTCAACCCCAACGACTCACCCCAAGACAAGCGCGGTGGCACCAGCTACTGTCTGAATATGACTTGAAACTTACACACATACCGGGAAACAAACTCACGGGAGCGGACGAACTGTCCCGTAGAGCCGACCATATTCCTGTAGGAGGGGAGAAAGAAGACGATCCAATTACTCTCATCCCTGACAAGATGATCATTAGAGCCATAGATGATGACCTTCTAAGACGAATACGAGAATGTCAAAAAGAAGACGCTATAGTATCGGCATATAAAACATGGGAAACTTCCCCCAAAGATGGACGGCTAATGAAGAAGGAATTCGAGAAATGGTCCACGAATGACGAATTGGTGTACTACGAGGGACGATGTTACGTTCCCTTGGATCGAGAACTCAGAAGAGATATTATCCGCAGTTACCATGAGGCAAATGTAACAGGACACCCGGGAGAAAACGCCACTGCCTGGCTTCTCCGACAAGACTACTGGTGGCCTGGGCAGTATGGGATGGTTAGACGATTTGTTAAGGGATGCGCAGCATGTCAGCAAATGAAGATTAACACTCACCCCACGAAACCTCCATTACTTCCCTTACCACCTCATACAGGACGCCCTTTTGGTCAAATCACCATGGACTTCATTACAGATCTTCCAGAATCAGAAGGGAAAAACGCATTACTAGTCGTTATAGATCAAGGAATGTCAAAGGCCCTCCTTCTCCATCCCTGTACCAAGAAGACTGGAGCCGCAGATACCGCACTAATTCTGCACAATCTAGTATTCAAACGATTTGGACTTCCCGACAAGATCATCTCGGACCGTGGTCCTCAATTCGCCGCTCAACTGTTCAAAGAATGGCAACGACTCATCGGAGTAAAAACCTCGCTATCCACGGCATTTCACCCACAAACCGATGGGCAAACGGAACGATTCAACCAACAGATCGAGGCGTACCTCCGAATATATTGCGGAAATCATCCACAAGAATGGGCCAACGATCAGCACATGACTGGAATGGAGTTTTCCCATAACAGCGTCCCTCATGCCTCTCAAACCCTATCACCCTTCTATCTGATGTACGGTTATCAACCCCAGGGATTACCTCTAGCATTCCCCAAAACCTCGGTCACAACGGTAGAACGTAGATTAACGGAATTGAAGAAACACCGAGACGACGCTCGAGCCGCCCACCAACTGGCAGCCTCAAAGATGATACAATGGGGAAAAACCACACGAATACTCAAAAAGGGAGAAAAAGTTTGGCTGGACGCCCGAAATATCTCCCGCCCGTCTCACGCCAAGTTGTCCCCTAAGTTCGAAGGGCCGTTTGAAATATCCGAAGTCCTAGGTCCACTCACGTACAAACTCAAACTTCCGAAAACATGGAGAATTCACGACGTATTCCACACTACACTACTCAAACCTACGATCGTAACCCCCGAATATGGTCCGCAGTTCCCCCTTCCTCCCCCAGAAACCATACAACACGAAGCTGAATGGGAAGTGGAAGACATTCTCAAACACCGATATACCACCAAGGGAAGGAAGGGGAAACAATGGAAACAATTACAATTCTGGGTCGCTTGGAAGGGATACCCCAGTTCCCAAAATAGTTGGGTATCAGAAGAACATATGGAACACTCGACGGAGATAACTCAAGACTATAAAAAACGACATCACCTGAAATAGAACTAACACCTCCCCCACCCCTTTGATACTAAACTGGATCTCTTGACTTACATCATCATCTCTCTCGCCCTCCTTCCATCATGTCCCAAACCCTCATCGCCCAGTATCGTGACATTATCAACAACCTCATACGAGTCATTGATCAACGAAACTCAGCTATTCAGGACTTCATTTACCACATGCAAACTTTCCATCCCCAAGATCGAGAACTAACTCTCCCCGCTCTAAACCTCAACAGAATCCTGACGCCATACCTCAAACTAGAGGAGCTCATAGGAGTCATCGCCGCCTTACATGGGGACGTAGATGACGTTTTGCAAACCATAGCTGGGATGATGCACGAACGACTAGCAGAACTAGCTAGTGTCGGAGTTGTCCCCAACGAAACAAACGACGCCTTCCTCTGTCCTCTACATAATCAAAACCTCCTGCTACCCTCCCCGACAGACCTCCCTAACCCCAATCCTCCAATCGTACCGGAACACCTTCGCCAACTCCCACCCGCAGACCGTTGTGAACGGAACGGATGTCCTTACGGACGACACCGACCCATCATGCGCCTGTACACTTGTAGCATCTACGAACCGCTCCGAGAACCCCAACATAAAGTCGACGTCTGCTGGCGCTGTCATACAGTCTGCCTTCGCCGAATCGATGGACGGAGAATCCACGGAAAGGCCAACCTTAATCACCTATTCCCAAACCATGCCCGTACAGTGCGAACCGAGCGAGCCATGCTTAGGAACGCCCGAGCAGAAACGCGAATCCGGCAACACTCTGCCACGACTCCCCCCATCGTCGCCCAACCACCCACCCCCGAATTACGACCTCAGTCTACACCCGGAGAATGGAGCGCTAGTAGTCTCGACCACATCACTCCATGGACACCAACAAGGGAATACGAGAATAATCCATCTTTCTCTCCCCTTCAATTCGACGACTCAACAAGCATCAACCCGTCCAACGAATCCGCGTAGTGAAATCTTGAACGAGGACGTTCAAGGGTTAGTGGAGGGGTAATGTTACGGACTAAGGTGCTACCCCTGTCTTTTATTTTCTCACCCCTATCCTCGGACTGTCTCTTTCTCTCATGCTGTACACCGGACTATCATCTCTCCCCGCATACTACGTGTCCCCTTCCCTTTACAGTAGTATACACGTATCCTCCACGACTCGACCCACCTCTATCCTCGCTACAGCATATCTTCCCCCATCGACACGTACTCTCTTACCGGACTTAGCAACGCGCCACGTATACGCTACGTGGACTATTCTGACACCGATACCTTATAAGCCTCAGTACATCTACATGTAACTTAGGGTTAGGGTTAGGGTTAGGGTTAGGGTTAGGGTTAGGGTTAGGGTTAGGGTTAGGGTTAGGGTTAGGGTTAGGGTTAGGGTTAGGGTTAGGGTTAGGGTTAGGGTTAGGGTTAGGG